>JAZKJV010010877.1:600000-1132555 GCA_037367405.1 Ottelia alismoides
CAATAATATAATAACGAATAATGCAATAAAAGGGTTTGATGGAAACAAATAAATATCGTGCAAAGTAATGATAAAAAATTAAAGTTGCAGACGTAAAGCAAAGCATACTATGCCTAGTTTCAAATAACAAACATTTCAAATAACATCCAAAGAGAGAAATCATCTACAAACATTAAACAAAATACATCGATGACTAAGTCAAAGCATTCTTCGAATTACCATGCTCTATATCGCATCACCTATGAACAAAACATAATTGATAAGAATAAAATCTATATAAATATAAAAAAACTTTGATGTAAATTAATCATACCAAAATTTATTTTCCATTTTATCTGTTTCATATCCTTCTTTTTCAGCATTCTCATATTCTTCGTTTTCAACATTCTCATTATTTACTTCTTGGGAAACACTCTCATTTGTTTCAACTACAAGATGGAAAAAAGAAAATCAAAAGAATATCATATAAAGTTAAATAAGTATTTTCATTAAAAAAACTGTACTTACTTGAAAATTTTTGCATGCTTGATATGTCTTCTACCGCTTCTTGTTCAGACAAAGGATTTGTTGTAACTATATTTCAAAAAAATGAAGTATACATTATATGATGAATGCATGATAAATGAAAATTTTATAAACATTGGTCGTACCATTGAATTCATCTTTCAACCAATCCTGCCTGCATATTAATACCTCTACCATCTCCACACCCAAATTGTTGCGATATGCATCTACTACTCTGTCGCCAGTACTAAAAGTAGATTCTGAAGCAACAGTTGACACAGGAACCCCAAGAATATCCTTTGCCATTTTCTCAAGTATAAGAAACCTTCCAACATTTTGTTTCCATCATCCCAAAATATTAAAGTCGCTTTCACATCATCCTTCCATTTTAAACACTTCTCTTCTAGATATTCATCCAACTCAGATTTTGAAGGCTCAACATCTTCTTCGTCCATGATTTGAGCAAATCTTCTCTTTCTCTTTGTAATGGAATACTTAGAGGAAGAGAAACAATGACAACCCTTGACCCAACCCTTTGATCTTTAACAAGAGAAGAATATGACTGAAATAAATTTTTAACGATACTTTGAAGTTCGATCACTTTCTTATCAGCATCATTCAGATAAAGATTAATGTAATAAATTTCTATTCCCTTCACCTTATAACGAGGATCCAAAACAGAGGCAATAGCCAAGAGTTGACTGCACATATCCCAATATTTGTCGAACTTCAATTTCATCACTATGGCCATAGAAATAATAATCTTATCATTAATTTTCAACCATTCCACAAAAAGCAATTGTATTTCACAAAATTCGACAAAGAAAAGATTGGATGTCACATAATTCAACCCAGATAATAACTCTATAGCATCATAAAAGTGTTTCAAGCATTCCTCCAACTTCCTTACGTATTCCCATTCATCATCACTCAACAAATGAACAAAGTTGGCATCTCTAAAGCCAAACATTTTAAAAACAGCTTTCTATTCCAAGGCAGGTAGCCAACATGAGGTAAGTAAAATTCCACCTCACGCAACAATCTAATGCCAAACTTTTCTTTAACTGTGGATCAACCTATTTGGTTGTCTCATTGAACATAGCTTCCATTTGTGGTGCAGAAGTGACATATTGATACCAAGATGCACTCTTTGTATTGCACTTGATATAACCTTCAGTCCATCTTGGACAACAAGATTAATGACATGAGCAGCACATCTCACAAGAAAAAATAATCTATTGCATGGCAAGGAATCACCAAGATGAGTTTTAATATGTTGGATAGCCACATCATTCACCTTATCATTATCCACAGTAACTGTAAATAATTTTTTTCATCGATGTTCCATTCAAACATACGTGACGAAAATGGCTACTTATATGCACTCCAGTTGACCCATCTATGTTGATGAAATTTATGATTATCTTTTGCAATTCCCAAGAATCATCAATAAAGTGTGTTGTAATGCAGAGGTAAGACTTGTTTTGTGAACAAGCGATCCACTTACTAATGGTGAGAGATATTCATGAAGAAAGATTCTCAAAAAATTGGTAGATCTTCTTCTTCTCATCAACGTAAACCACCTTACATAACTTTACCATTGTAGTTCGTGATGGAATTTTGTGTTGTGGATGAAGGGAATGGATATATGCACGAAATGCAACATGTGAATCTATATTGAAAGGATACCCATGCACCATAATAGCCTTTGCAAGCAACAACTGCCTATGTTCATCATCAAAGATGTAATTCATAAGTGTGCTACTTCCATTGCCTTTCGTGAATGATTGCGTCAACAACTGACCAGGCTCAAATATGTTGTCCTTGCCCTAGTACCACGATGCATTTCTTTGAAACAATGTTTACATTTAGCCCACAATACATCCATCTCAACTTCACCATCCTTGTCCTTCATTTTCTCTTTTTTGTAAATTCGATCATAATGATTCCATTCTTTCAATCTCAATTTTTTTGCTTCTTAAAGTGTTTTTTAGCATCTTCCAAATTAGTACTCTCATTCCCAATGGATGGATCGGTATTCGTTATTTTTATGCAAACATTGAATTTAACATTCAAGAAAGCACAAATAACACTCCAATTTAATTAATCATATTACAATTTACTGTCTAAAAAATCTTCTAACAAGTTCAACATAATCTAATTTCATTCTAACAAAATATTTCATTCACAAAAAAATATTACAGGAATATGAATTTAAGGTTTGTTACCAGATCGGTTGCAAATGCAACTGAAAGGGAGGTCGTGGCTGCAGCGGAGGGAGGTTGCAGTTGCGAGTCTGCTATAGAATGAAGTTGCCTAGAGTGGGGGAGGCGGAGGGTGGTAGGGGGACGCCATTCTTGACTTCTCGGGGGAGGCGGAGGGGGCAGAAGGGCAGAAGGGGGAGGCAGGGCGCAAGGGGGCGGAAAGGGGCGGTAGTGGAGCAAGGGGGTGGAAAGGGGCGCAAGGGGGCGGTAGTGGCACAAGGGGGAAGAAGGGGACGACAGGGTGCAAGGGGGCGCAAGGGGGAGGCAGTGGCGTAAGGGAGCGGCAGGATGCAAGGGGGGGAAGGGGGCGGCAGGGCGCAAGGGGGCGGGGTAGTCTGCAAGGGGTATGGAGGCTGGCTGCGGGGGGGGGGGGGGGGGGGGGTGGAGGCCGATCGCAAGGGGGAGGGGGAAGATAGGTCAGGGACCTCAGGGTCGAAGAGGACTGGGCGTCGAGTGTCAGGGTCGGGGGATGCGGTGGGCGGTAGGGAAAATTTTTAAGGGAGAGGAATAAACCTAACCTAAGCATATATTTTAAAATATAATATAAATGACAAATATTTCTATTTGTAACCGTATCCGTAATTTTTTTTCGTATTTGTATCATATTTGCATTCGTTAGCTAAGGATTTATATTTGTATCGGCAAAAAATTCATTCGAAATTTCGTATTCATATTCGTATTCGCTTGTTTAGAAAAACAAGATCCATATCTTCTTAAAAACGAATACGAAAACAAATGAATACGAATGTAACCGCATCCATTTGCGTCCTTGGTAGTGATCCAAGAAATCATGGAGTATTGCAGGTGCTGAGTATGAGTGTTGTCGAGCATGCTTGGTACACGTAAGAGAGTGGTCTTGAGGCCACAAATAGCAAAGTTCTGGAGGACTTCCCCTTAGCACTCAGAGCGGATAAGGAATGGTTTACCGTATGAAGGTTTGGAGGCCGCAGGTTCCCTTTGTCACAAGACCGAGTGTTCAGTGGCACTCGATGAATTACGACAAAGTTGCATCAACAAGCCTTGGAGCACGAGTGTGTTGATGACTGGGCGATTGATGTGGCATCAACCATATTTGGGAAGACAAAAGGACAATGAGTGAATCAAAGAGACGAGAAGATGAAGAGTTTGTTGCGGAACACGAAGGGTTGTCAAAGAACTCGAAGGGTCTCTTGTGTCTTTATTATCATTATTGTAAATGTAATAATGAGTGTCCCTTGAGTTACCTTGAGTCCTGTATAAAAGGAGAGGTGGTGACTCATTTGTAAACACACAAGTGTAGAATGTCAACACCCACTCCATATTGAGTCTCCTCTTCTAATAAAGAAGAGCTTTATGACTGTGTTTGTGTGATCGTGTGGTTATGTTCTTGAGCATTCTTGAGCGTGTTCTTGAGCGATCCGAGAGTTCGTGCTTGTGCTTGTGTTGGAGCATTGGTACGTTAGAAAGCAATATTACGAGAAGAGTTGGAGCACGTCCACATCTATTTTACTCGGGAAGGCTGGTTAGCTACGGGCTAGCTAAAGCCACAAAGGTTGAAATCAATAGCAGGATTTTGAACCTGTCACAATGGTATCAGAGTTTGAAGGCGATACCATTCGTTGGCACAAATTGGTATCAGAGCAAAGGAGCATATAACAAAGCATGGTCGGTGCCAAGAAAGCGAGCAAAGCTATGAGCAGTTGTTGGTGCAGTCGATCGTAGAAGCAAAGCATACTTGTTGGTGCAAGTATATCTTTAATCAACAGAACGAAGATGGTGGGCATCACCGGCACGTGGTAGCACTGGAGCAAGCGATGGTTGAAGTAGAGTCCACCATTGGGACTCATGCCCACCATGTCACCGTCTTGGATGATCGTTCTTCAGAAGGATCAAATATTGGGGATGAGACCCAATGCTCAATGGAGCAGATCAAGTCCTTGGAGGAAAAGCTGGAGGCATTCAATATGATGATGGAGGATCTACACTGTGAGATCTCCCTCATCAAGAAGGCTATGGTGAATAGAGGGAGCTTCATAGAGGTGCAGCGACGACCAAAGGTACCCAAATCCAAACCCTTCACAAGTACGTGGAGTGACAAGGATTTGGAGAACTTCCTATGGGATATGGAAGTTTACTTCGAGGTGACCGACATGAGGGAAGCCGAGAAGGTCGGCTTGGCATCGATGTACATGTAGAGCGATTTCAAGTTATGGTGGAGAAGTCATGCAGCAGACGAGGCGAGACCGAGGATCTCTAGGTGGGGCGATCTAGTCACGGAACTGAAGGTGCAGTTCCTGCCAAAGAATACTGTGTGGATTTCATGGGAGGCTCTTCGACGCCTGAAGCAGATAGGCACGTTTCGTGAGTACATGAAGCAGTTCATATCCTTACTGCTAGACATCAAGGGCATGTCAGAGGAAGACAAACTGTTCAATTTAATGATTGGTTGTAAAGTTGGGCGCAAGACAAACTATGGAGGCAGGGCGTGAAGGACCTTAATTCAGCGATCATGGTGGCAGATGCATTGGTCGACTATGGTGCCCAACCAAGACACAATGTAGAAGAGAAGGAGTTCAGCGGCAAGTAAAGACGCGGTCGAAGGACAAGGACAAAGTCGCTGCTTAGGATCCACCTATGGAGGAACATGAGTACTCAAAGAAGAGGGAGCAACTCAAGAGCAAGGGATGCTTCATATGCGATGGACCGCATCGAGCATGGGAGTGCCCAAAGAAGGAGAAGCTAAATTGTGAGCAAAGGGTGCTTCATATGTGATAGATGAGGAGGAAGGAGGAGAAGGTGAGGTACGCTTGGGAGCAATCAGTGCTATGAGCAAGGTACGCCTCATGACACTTCAAGCTAGTGCTTTGAATTTGTTGGAGAGAGGGAACTCCACAGCAAAGAGCTTTCGAGATGCCAAGGCTCGATCGAGGACGCACATGAGTGCGAAGTGCATGCTGAGAACCAACGTGTGCGATGGAGACACACAACCAAAGTCGCGGATAGGGAATATCCATGCACGAGAAGATGATGCAGAGCTCAAGAGGGCAATGCAACATGGACAAGATGCTTAACGTCCATGGGGGTGGAGTGGTGACGAACCATGCTCGGATCATATGAGGTGCTCAGTTCCCAGGATACGAGTATGTCCACAAGGAACGATCGAGATCGACAACGAGCAAGAGTGAAGGTGAGTACTCCACATGTCGAATAGAAGCTGCCATACACCAGCGATGGAGATGTTGTATCCAGGAGGGATACATCAAGAACATGAGCTAACGAGGAAGCTTTATTTCTCACGACGAAGGCCAAGTCATGGAGGGACATGGTTGATCGTGAGAAGAACAAGTGCAGGAAGGGAGGCAGTGCAAATTTGCACCACCCTTTCAATTAAGCAGCATCAAGAGTTGCGTAGAGGATGAAGGATCGTGACGGGATGCCAGCTGAGGAAGGAATGCTTGGTTGAGGAAAACCGATTCTTTAGGTGGGGGAGGCTTGTCACACACCCAAAATCCGTGATCGAGAATGATCATATAGATACGGTAGTGGATACTCGAGAATGATCGATGAAGCTGACTTCAGGAGAAGTATAGAGATTCTTGGGTATTACGGAGGTTGTCCATGGGAGTCTGGAGGCTCAATCGTACGTGACAATGGAGAAGTATCACACAGGACACTAGCTCCGTAGCAGAGTGTCATGGAGCTTGTAGCAGTGCGAGCAGTGAGTACAGACAGCGGTGCAAGACATGACGGTGGATGCACGCAGCAAGTACATACACGAGCGCAGAAGGGAAGTATGCAATGAAATAGTACGCATTGAGGAGCAATGTGATATAGTCACATAGGTGTACACATGAAGGTGCACTGTATCGATATTGGTGTGTGGCGATCCAAGGAGGCATGGAGCATTGCAGGTACTGAATACGAGCATTGTCGAGCATGCTCGGTAGTACACGTACGGATGTGGTCTGGAGGCCACAAATAGCGAAGTTCTAGAGGACTTCTCCTTAGCATGAAGAATGCTAAGAAAGGGTTTACTGCACGAGGGTCTGGAGGTTGCAGGTTCCCTTTGGCACAAGATCGAGTGTTTAGTGGCATTCGATGAATTACGACAAAGCTGCATCAGCAAGCGTTGTAGCGTGAGTGTGCATATGACTGGGCAGTTGATGTGGCATCAACCGTGCGAGAAGATGAAAGGATAAAGAGGGAGTCGAAGAGATGAGAAGATAAAGAATTGTTGTGGAACGCGAAGAGTTGATGAAGAACTCGAAAGGTCTCTTGTGTCTTTACTGTCATTATTGTAAATGTAATAATGAGTGTCCCTTGAATTGCCTTGAATCTTGGGTGGCTCATTTGTAAACACATAAGTGTACAGTGTTAACACGCACTCCATAGCGAGTCTCCCCTTCTAATAAAGAAGTGCTTTGTGCGCGTGCTTGTGTGATCGTGTGATTGTGTTCTTGAGCATTCTTGAGTGTGTTCTTGAGTGATCTGAGAGTTCGTGCTTGTTTTTATGTTGGAGCATCGGTACGTGAGCAAGCAGGAGTACGAGAAGAGTTGGAGCACGTATGTGACTGTTCTACTCGGGAAGGTTGGTTTAATACGGGTTAGCTAACAGCGCACAGGTCGAAATCAATAGCGGGATTTTGATCCTGTGACAGCTACCATGTAGAATACTAGCAACGTGATGAGAAGGGCAACCAATTTATGCACTCCCTTCTCTTCATTTCTCTATATCTCATTGTAATTTATCTCCCACCTAGAGGGTGCAGCTTTTTTCTGAGAATCCTTCGGGTGCTTTGGATAGAGGGCTATCTGGGAGTGGGTAATCTGTTTTTTGTGTTTTGATGTTTGGATTGAGGATTTAGGTTGAGAGGTTTGTTGTGATGTGACAACATTGAAGTTTAGAAAAGTGAGTAGTTATTTTGATGTGATTGTGTTGGAATTTGGAAAAGTGAGTAAAAGTTGAGTATTTTATAATTTTTAAATGATATGATTGGATATTATATTCTTTTTGTTGAAATACAGAAAGAGAAATAAGATGTTTGATGTATTAAATAAGCGGTAGAGTTGACTTTGGTGGATGCCACAAGAGGATCAAGGATTTGAATTTTGGAGGGTAACCCACCCAAAGAGTGGGGTAACCCCTAACCAAAGGCACCCTTAAATAGTAGCTATTTGGATGGGATGTGTTGGAGTAACCTCCTGTAAATAGTAGCCATTTGGATGGTTATTAGAGTTGGAGAGGTTTGGAATAAGGAATGTGATGTCACATTGATTTGTGATGGAATTCCAACCAAGGAATAGAGCAAGGTAAATCGGATTACCTCAGGATAACCTGGTAACCAAACAGACCCTTTTGATTACTAGGTTGGGGTTTCTTCCTGTGAATAGTAGCTATTTGGAAAGTTCGGAGAGTTGGAATGATAATTGTGATGTGATGTGACCTTGATTATGTGTTATATTAACTTTTTTAACGATTATAATATATTTTTTATATTAATAAGTTTATTTGAACATGGTTAAAAAATATTATACCAAAGAAATTGTAGAGTCAATACAAGCAATCCCAATAAAGGAATGCAGGGTTGGAACTAGGGATATGCGAGAGTACCCGATTTACCCTAGCAAGGAAAAGGGCCCTAGTGAACTATTCCACACTTTAGCCTATGTCCTTGCTTAATGATACATTTGGATTATTATCTTTAACTGAACCGTAATGCGTTTTGTTTGTTAATTTCTAAAATTGCTAATGCCACTTTTAACCTCATGTGATTGTTTCCTGCATTCGTACCTTTCCATTATGTACTCATTTCTCTTCATTTCTCTATATCTCATTATAATCCATCTCCTACTTAGAGGGTGTAGGTTTTTATAGGGTTCACATAGAGACATTACACATTCTAGCCAAGATCCTTATTTAATGATACATACTGATATAATGTTTAGTTAAATTCATGATGCATTAAAGGTTGATTTTTGAAAATTAATGTGTGCTTTCTTTTCATTTTCGTACATTCCATTCTATATGTAGGAGTTATGGAATAGGAATTCACAACCTTCAGAGGATTAATATCTATTTATGTATAAAGATAAAGAGATTGACGGTGCAGCTTGTTGCCCGTCTCCTAACAGTTTCTTTGTAATATGTCCTGATTTAATACGTTGAACCGGTTACTAGTATAAAGATATACTATTCTATGGCTTTGAATATCAAGGATATCTGGGATTTGGAATCATATGCACTCACATTTAAGAGGTATGTCGCATTTCGAAATATACAACATCACTTTAAAAAACATATTAGGAAAACGTTCATGTGCTTTGCTGCGGAGAAAATTTAATTTGGATACGTGCACGTATCTTTAATTATTTATGGTGATTTTTATGAACAAATGTATTTGTATACAGGAACTGCATGTAAAATTATGCCGTAGATTAAATATCCTGTAAAAGATGGATATACTTAAGATCAAAATCGCATGGTATATGTGCGAAGATTCTATTCGAGAGGCTATGGAAGATCTAAATGCAATAATTAAGCTTCCATATTTCTGTAGTGCAGATGCCAAATCCCAAAGTTCAAGATTTAATACCCTTATTGTAATATTCCAAAATATGTACCGTAAACAGGAATCAAGATGTAAATGTGACATTTTGTAATTTATCCTTAAAAAGATAATTATTTAAGTATGATCGAAAAAATAACAGTTCCAAAATAGCAATTTTTTACAAAATATATATGTCTAAATATTATGTAATTTCATAAATACCTTTATAAATTTTATAATCATAAACATATATCTCCGAATGCTAATTTGTTTATAACATTCAAGTATATAAGAAGTTATAAAATTGTAGAGGTGTGCGTATATTATATATGTGCATATATATAATTGCACAAGCACCCAAATACTTTGTGGAGTAAATAACTTACCTCTAAACATTGATTTTTTGCATGTGAGTCCCTCCAATTTAATGATGTCACGACAATAAAATTTATCTCATGCGAAGAAAATTTTGAATATTAATTGCAACATCTTCTAATGCTGAAGATATAACATCAAATATTATTTGTTGTCAAATTATCTTTTGTTCTTGTAATTAGCTATGAATATCATATGTGTTACGATTTATATAGCAATGATTTATCCGTTGATTTACTCATTAAAGCTTATATTAATCATTACTAAATATAACAATTATCGAAAGAAAATATCAACTACTAATACTTATTATATGATTATGTGCTAAGAACATAGTAATGAATGTGGCATTCATTATGAATTTAAATAACTAAGTAATGAATTATATTCATTGTTATATAGTTAACTTAATATTAAATCATCTGTTTCCTAAAGACAATTTCATTATAATGTTTCGTGTTAGTATTTAGAAAATTAAATTTCTTTTTAGATGTCCATGTGTACTCAAAATCTTGAAGCAACAAAAAAAGAGAAATCATAATTCATGTATGGGTAAAACTATTCAAATCCTTCATTCAACTTAAAAATTTTGAATAAATCATATAATGGTTTGTTGTGATCAAAATCTCATTAGAATTGTTAAATATAAAAAAAGTGGAGCATAATCAAACTAATTTAAATCCAATCAACTCAGCTTAATACAACTGAAATAGATCACATTAAAATGTTATCATTTTAAGGAAGTTTATATGCAGAAACCCTTAAGAAAGGGAGATGGCTGGAGATGGGGGAGAGGAAGGCTGGGTTCAAGTTCACAGGAGGAGTCTCTCAAGGAAGGAGGGGGGAAGTCCGCTTCCGCGTGAAGCTTGTCAGGGCATTCTTCGTAATCCGGGGAGCAAGCAACCGTTCGGGCAAGGCTGTTACCGGTGTGGCTCGCTGGGTCATTGGGCGAGGCATTGTAGAGACCATGTTCATTGCTTTAGATGCTGGGGCTTCGTGCATCGTAGAAGAAACTGTAGTGGGGGAGGCTGGTCGGGGAAGGAGGAAGCATCGTATGCTGAGATGCCGTGGGTCCTGGCGGGGGAAGGAGGAAGCGGTGGGGCTCTGTTCAAGGGGTCTTCCGACGTGGGTATGGTTACGGGAGGAGGATTCAAGGGGGATCTGATTGCTTTGTCACCTTGGAGGGTTCTGGTCAGGGGCATGACTTGAGGCGAGGTGGAGGCCCTGATGTCCTTGACACGGGCAAGGAGGTCATTGCTCAAGTGGCGGTGTGCGAGGGCTGATGATGGAAAGCTATCGTAGGGGAGATTAAATTTGATAATGGTGAAGGGAGTATCGCTTCTATGGTGGAACCTAGAATGGATCAGGTAGTTGCTGGCGGAGATTGTAGAGGTGATAGGTTTGACTGCCACTGGGATTCTATCGAGGGAGAGTGTCGACCCGTTGATCTGGGTGCATCGGCTTCATCCGCGAATGCTGGGCTGGTGGACGGTGAAGGTGGAGGGACTGCAGCTGTAATTGGAAATCGCATCGGCAGAATCAAGGCTGGGATGGGAGAAGGATCGGCAGCGGCGAGGCGATTGTGGGGGGTCGGTCGCGGCAGCTGGGCTTCCGCTAATCACGATGGTAGTTTCACCATGTCGCGTGATCTCCGAGCATGTTGGCCTTCCACATTCGGACACGCAGAATATGGTGACTCCCAAGGAAAATCTGCACCATTCAACAACCGCGATTTCGCACCATTCAGCAACGATAGTTTCGCGAGAAAGATGCCGTTCCGGAATTTTGTTTGGAGCATTTAATCCAGTGGCCATTCCAAGAGCTGCAATGATAGGAGATTTTGGAGAGGTGCAAATCGTGACGAATCAAGGCAAGGTGGGGGACCATTTTGGCGGGTCTTCTTTGGCCAATTCGTGTCGACTTCCATCTGCAACTATTGTATCGGGGAGGCCTAAGATCCCACCCGATAGGGAGGTGAATGCCCAGCAAGGTGAAAGGAGTTGTCGTCTACGGACCCTGGTCATAATAACGAGACGGACCTGACGCTGGGAGATGTTTCAGGGCAGGGGGCTCCTATCGAGTTGATAGTGGACCTTCGACAGGTAGCTGTGGGGGAGGATGGTCTGGAGCCGGCTTCAGAACTTGGGCGCAGGTCAGGTCGGTTCGAGGGAGGCACCAAGAGGGCACCTGGGCTGGCAGTGGTGCTGGGCGTTGCCTCGGGAGAGGCCGAGGGGAGGTACGCCGGTTCGTTAGTGGTGGGCTCCACGTCAGGAGAAGGAGGGAGCCACCTCTGTTATGCAGCAGGTGACGTCTCTCGTGGGGGGTGGGGGGAGGGTGTTTTCAAGGGGAGTTGGGTGAGGTCGTGCATGCGGTCGAAGGGGGGTGCGAGTCTTCGAGGAGTGTTAGGGGAGGGTTTAAAAATAGCAGAGGGTGTGCTGTAAGGGGAGGGCAGGTTGTCGAAGGGGTCAGAAAAGGAAGTGTAGGGGGATGGGGGAGCAATGTAGGGTGGTGGAGGGGAGCAGGTCGGTTGGTGCTTTTGAGCCGAAGCCGCGAGCTTGGAGCAAAAGGGAAAGGAGGAGGTTGTTGCTGGAGTCTGAACTGAGTATGGGGGTAGTGAAGGGGTATGCATTGACGAGGTGACAGAAGGACCATGGTCGCCTATCAGAAGATCGAGCTTCTTCAGTCTGCTTGACAGATGTTTCGTGGAGAGCTTGGGAGTTGTTCCGCTACGAGGGACGATCAAAAAGTTACTAAATTGAGGTTCTTTCTTGGAATGTGAGGGGGTTGGGTCATTATGAGAAACGACTACGGGTCAAGAATCTAATAGGAGAGGCTCATGCAGACATTGTATTTTTCCAAGAAACGAAGATCTCAAGGGCAGAAGGAGAGACTTGGAGAGATTTGGGAGGCGGCTCTTTGTTTGACTTTGCTGAGGTTGAGGCTCAGAGAGCGGCTGGAGGGCTCCTCACTGGGTGAAGGAGGTATAACTTTGAGAAGCTGGCAGAGAGAAGATCCTTGTTCTCGCTTTCAGTACGTCTGAAGTAGAAGGAGGATGAGGTCACATTTACTGTGACCAATGTTTATGGGCCTACAAATTCGGTGGCGGGTTCTTTGGTTGCAGATCTCTCAGAGGTGGGAGCGCACAGAGATGAGGGCATATGGTTGATTGGTGGTGACTTAAATGTGACCTTGATGCCGGATGATAGGCCGCTGAGGGGTGGTGGACGCGATGCTAGTTCGGAAGATTTCAGGAGTCAAGTGCACGCCTTGGGACTCAAAGTGATTGATGCAGCGGGTTGTGCCTACACTTGGCAGAATGCTAGATCGAGATCGAGCTTGGATAGATTTCTTCTTTCACCTGAGGGAGTAGAATATTTCCCCCTCTCGAGCATGGTCGTTGCCTCGGGCTCACTCCGATCATATAATAATTCTATGGTCTTCGGAAGAACAGAAGTGGCCCAGATCCTTTTTCAAATTTGAATGGGCTTGGTTGATGGAAGAGGGTTTCAAGGAGGAGGTGGTCACGTAGTGGAGAGGTTGGCAAGTGAAGGCGTTGGTAGTAGGATGCCTCACATCTAAGCTACTGCTACTGAAGAGATTCTTGCTCAATTTCAGATGTGGAGTGAGGACGCTAAGGAGGGAGCGACGGCGAGAAGCTCAACCGTCTAGATGGTTTGGAGGATCAGAGGGGCCTGGACCAGGAGGAGGTGCTGGAGCAGGCAAGGCTGCTAGAAGAAATACTTTTGGAGGACAGGAAAGAAGAAGTGGAATGGAGGCAGAGATCCAGGCAGAAGTGGTTGCGCGAGGGGGGTGCGAACACAAGGTTTTTTCATTTGATGGCCTCTGGTTGAAGGTGGAGAAATTTTATTCATAGTCTTGAAGTGGGCAGGGATATGGTAGTGGGTGATGCTCGGTTGGGAAGGGATATCAGGGATCATTTCGTAGGGATGTCGAGGAGAAGGATACATGAGGGCTGTGGGTGGCATGGAGCAAGTGTGGAATTGTTTACAGAAGCGCGGGCATCCGAGCTGGAGGTGACTTTTATGGAGGAGGAAGTCAAAAGCACGGTGTGGGGGTTGAACACGAGTGGGGCACCTGGGCCAGACGGTTTTCTGGTGTTCTTTTACAAGGAATTTTGGGACCTGCTGAATGAAGACATTATGACAGTAATCAATGAATTCAGAGATGGCAATAGAGGAATCGAGAAGGTTAACCGGGCAATGCTTTTCCTTCTTCCCAATAAGGAGAACCCGATCCGGGTGGAGGACTATAGACCGATTGCGTTGTCTAATGCAATCTACTTGATTGTGGCCAAAGTTCTAGCAAATAGACTCAGACATGTGTTGGATGATGTAATCCTACAAAAGCAGACTACTTTTATCCTGGGCAAATAGATGACGCACGATCTGATTATGGCCTCTGAGATTTGCCTACAGTGGCATCGAGAAAACATGAAGGGATTGGTCTGTAACATTGACTTCGAGAAGGCTTACGACTGCGTGGATTGGAACTTCTTGTGGGAGTCACTTCGACGGCGTGAGTTTACTAACCTCTGGATAGCCTGGATGAAGAGGTGCATCACGACCTCATCCTATACAGTTCTAGTGAATGGGAGACCGGAAGGAGGATTTTTCCAGCCGCAAAGGGGCATTCGACAGGGATACCTATTAGCACCAATGCTTTTCGTTTTGGTGGTGGACGCTTTGGAAGAAATGTTTAGGAGAGTAGTCAATGAAGGTTGGTGTGAGGGGTTCCAAAAGAGGGCCATCTTTGTTCCTCTGTTGCAATATGCAGACAACACGGTCATTTTCTTGGGTGCCACGGAAGATATGCACAGAAGGACGAGGCAGCTAGTGGCGATCTTCAGCTACATATCGTGTCTCAAGATCAATATAGATAAGTCCATGGTGATCCAGTTTGGGATGGATGAGGAGGAGAGCAGATCGAGGGTTGCGCTTTTGGGATGCCCCCTTGGGAAGCTACCCATTCCTTACCTTGGGATTCCCTTGGTAGCGAGCAAGCTCAAGAAAGCGGATTGGGATGTGGTCCTCAGGAGATTTTAGAAGAGGCTTATAGGTTGGAAAGCAGTCACCCTATCTAAAGGCAGGAAGATGATTCTGCTTAAGCATGTCCTGTCGGCAATTCCTATCTTCTTCTTTACAACTCGGTTGATGCCGGCGAGTGTAAAGAAGAAAATAGAGGTAATGATGAGAAGATGATTCTGGTCAGATGGGAAATAGCCGATGAATCTCAGATTATCACTCTAAAAATGATGAATTAAGCTCAAATCTCTAAAATTCATTGGCATTTCTTCATTTATTCTGCATAATTAGCATTTATACATGTTTTGATAAGAATTGCATTTTATCACTCATTATTGCACAAAATAAGAAGCCAAAAATTTCAGCTCAATTGACTTGTAAAATAGCCTAACTTCCCTGATTCTTAACTAATTCATACTAACTCCAAATGACATGAAACCATCTACATTGTCTACATATCACTAACAAGAATAAATGAAAAATACAAAAAATCACTAACTGAAATAAGTAGACCAAAAACCCAAACCCTAGTTCTAGGATTTTGAGACTAAAACCTTGATATCTTCCTCATCTAGTGTCTGATTTGATCCTACTTAATTTTGAATTAATGTACATTCAATTAACTTCAAAGCACGACCAAGTTCAAGTAAATCAAAGCTCATATGTGAAAGCTGGATTTTAAGCCTCATTTGTACATTTTTATTTTGGCGGTTTTTGACTTATTATTTTATGCACATAATTTACCCATTTTATTTTATTTCTTTTTAATTATTTTCTTTGATAAAAGTTTTATTAGAATGCATAAAAAAATCCAAATCCAAAATGAGCTTTAAATCAAAGAAACTAATTGAGTCTGAGTCTTCACTAACTTTCTGTACAAAAATTGTCATTTTCATGTTTTATTTTATTTCTTCTTTTTCTTAATCAATAAAAATCCAAAAAAACTAGATTACTGTGTAAATATTTATCTTTGATTTTATCATATTTTTTTAGGATTTTTATCTGATTTAAAAATTACAAAAAAATATAAAATCCAAAAATCAAGGTATTCTATGTACATAGAGTACCCAAAAAATATCACTTTGCGCAATGTTTTAGTTTCTTCTTGAAATTGTAGATCTCATCGAGACGAGAAACTTTCGTGAAGAAAATTTTTCGATCCGAGTCATTTACTATTTTTTACGTATTTACTATTATATTTATTTTTTGAATTTCTTGGGGCTGACATGTGTCAGCTCCTGGAGCCACCACGTGTCACCTATTTTTAACTTTTTTTTCATTTATTTTTGTAAATAAAATAAAAAATTAATAAAAATAAAATATAAGCCGCCACGTGGCATTATCTCAACCTGTCAATCTCGACCGATCGGACGGCCGAGAATCTTCGTCCCCCTCCCCTTCTTTCCAAATCTGGCCGACGGGTGGCGTCGCGCCACCGCGGCGATCTTCGCCATCAGCCGCCCGCCACGTATCTCACTACCTCCTCTTCTCAGATCACTCCAGATCTCCCTCAATCTCGTAAAATCCCCATCGTCGCACCTTCCAAATCTCGTCGATCGATCCCTCGTCAAATCTCAATCAGGCGAAGCCATCCCTCATCCAAATCGACCCGTGATTCTCATCTCCATTCCCTCCAATCATATCAATCAGATATCCATTGCTGGCACTTCTCATCCTATAAAACGAATCCCATCACGTCTCGACTCCGGTATCCATCGATCCATCGTTCAAGTTTACAAGTGAATCTCCAAGGGGTCCGACCAGGATGTGACAACACTTGGTGGCTCTGAGATCCTCCTCCAGTACGGCGAGATCCGAGGGTAACTTCTACACCTCGTCGCAAGACTCCTCCTAAGACCTGTCGTTGCTCCGGCCTCATCAGTGGTCGTCGAGCCCCCATGCCTCCAGGTACATGCCCTTCCATCTTTTCCTTCTCCACCGCATCTACGTCATCTTGCATTGCAACTCTTCTCCTCCACACATCCCCCCCATCTCCGATTGCGTTATCTTGATTCACTCCCGCTCCACCACCCTCGAACCACTCCAACTCCACCTTCATCAACGTCAATGCCACCCACCTCCGAAGGTACTCCTCTCCAACGACGCATTCCAACAGCTCTTCACTGCCCGCAGCCTCTCCGCCTCAAAGCCGGAGGCCACCTTCGTCGTGCCTCGCCCAGCTCCGCTCAAGCGTTCTCCTCTACTATGCTTAGCTCCATCACCGAAGCCACTCCACCTCGACCATCAACGGCCAAATGCACCTTCTCCGCCACAAAGCTCTTACCGTGAAAATGCGCTCTCCTCCGCTCCGACACCAGAACCACCAACGAGCTCCAACCGATCACCAGCCTGCGCCTCAGCTCCGCCACCAGGCCACCTGCCCGAGGTCCTCCCACGTGCGCAGCACGGGAGGAGGAAACATCACCCCCCGCACGTGATCAGAAGCATCCCTCTGCTCACGCAACTCGTACGTATGAGGGATGGAAGATTTATAAAGAAGCCCCTGACCTCCCACCTTGTCCCGGAGAAGCCCCACCATCTAAGGGCACGTGTTGCGCACGTGCCCCTTGGAAATTTTGCACAATCAACCCCAGAAGTTTAGGTAATTTCACTTTAGTCCCTGCTCTGCATGTTTTTTATATTAATTTTTTTTGTAATTGCAAACAGACCCATGTTTTCCCCTTTATTTTGAATCTCTTTATTGTATCATTTTATTTATTAAAAATAGGTACTGTGTTCTACAATTAATTCTCTACATTGTGGCATATGTTGGATATTTTTGTGATTTATAATTAATTGTTTTATGGAAAAATACATATTTCATCCATCCTGTGCTTGGAAATTCATGTTAAATTAACCGTTGCTCGAAAAATTGCCAAAAATTCACGGATTTGAGGATTAATTATTTTAACATTGTGCACAAAAAGAAGTGCATTTTCATATATGGTTTGCCCTCTAAAAATCATTTTGCAAATTTCAATCTTTAATTTTTAATAGATATTAAATCTAGTATTTTGAGGTTTAGGATTTTTCTAAGATCAATCACCTAGTGATAGATCTTGGATAATTTTATCTGTTGGAAATAATTAGGTTCAATATTTATTATAATTAATTATTGAAATTCTTTGTATTTGCATCATAAATTCATAAAAATATTTATCTTGCATCCAAAAATTTCAAAAAAAATGTAGTGCATTCATTTCATCATTATTGACATCTCGGCCAAGCTTCATATTTTTCGGATGTCGTTTTATTGATCTTTATATTTTAATCCCTAAACTTGGCCACATTTGCATATTGCATCCCAAACTACATTAAAAAATAACTGAAAAAATCCGACTCGAAAATCGTGCATGAACTTTGATAGACAAAATTCTAGGTTGTTCCTTTGCCTCCTTGAGTTTGACCTTGGACTTGCCTAAGTAAAATAAACATAAAACCATGCCCACTGAAAATTGAATTAAACTCTTGTGGTTATTTCTTGATTGATTCTGATTGCCCGACAACAACACATTCAACATTAATGTAAACGCTCGATAATTCCTCATAATTAACATTGATAATTTAGGACTCATCAGATGACGTCGTTGTCGGGGAGGCAAACGACTTAGATTTTGTCTAAAAATTTTTTGGGTTCAGTTTTCTTTATTCGGGTAGTCTGACCCCAAATTTTTCATTGTATAATTTGTATTTTTTCCTTCTCTTTCCCTTTTCTGTATTTATTTTATTTCTAGCATTTACTTTCTTATTTTATTTTTTAGTCACTCTCTTACATTCTCTCTCTTATTTTTCTTGCGTAGTACCCGACATACTTAGAGAAGTTTCTCACAAAATCGATGCATCTTCACCGACGTCTGAAAAACTACAATTAAATTAAGATAGAGTCGAGTCGTGAGAGAGTGTAGACTATAGGATTTATTTTTCTGTAATTTTGATTTTTGTAATTAATTGTTCATTTCTAGTGGTGTCCGTTTGGACTCTCGCATATGCCTAATGAACCACTCCGTGATGCTTGGGTTAGATTAAATATCTACTACATAAGTGTATGTGCCATGATCTGGATGACAACATCTTGGTCCAGTCACTCTATTATGGCCTAAGTTACGAGACACAGGGATTATTGAGCACTGCCTGCGGAGGCAACTATACATCACGTGGTGCTGAAACCGTCTGGAAAGTACTGGAGCAAATGGCTGAGACAAGCTGCTCGCAGATTGCCAGTAGGGTGTACACTGATTCCCTCAACACACTTCAATCTAAAGGAGGAAAGTAGACTGTTGCAGAAATAACTGTGGATTTGATTCCAAACATGAGCATAATTGTTTATAAGCTAGTGGTTGTGGATCAAATTCACAAGAGGGTGAACGACATCGATAACATAATCTCCCAGTTTCTAAAGCAAATGAAGGAGCTGACCGAGAAGGTATCCAAGATTGGGATACCAGCTGCAGCTGCATCCACGGTTCCCATTTACCGTGTAGATCACGTCCAGGAGCAGCCAGCATCAGGACAATAACAACCATGAGCTCAGGATCAATCATATGCCCAACCTTTCCAGTAGTCATCCTCACCAACTGAGATCGTAGAAGAAACACCACCTCCGATGTTCAAGGTGAACAACATCTGGTACACTCAAGATCCTACTCGACAGGGTAATACGGGGAACCGTCAGCCTTATCAACATCCCGCCACTTTCTATAATGCTGCATTTCCACCCGCCCCTCAACACACTCAGAATACTACCCCATCCCAACATCACAAATAACAGCAACAACCATACAACCGCCATAATCAACACCAGCAGGCATTCCAGCAATACCAGCAGCAATACCAAGCTCCACATGGTCATCCCTCAAAACTACCATCTCAACCATCCAACTCTCAAGGAGAACCCGTAGATATCCATCAACAGATGCTCGAGGAGATTCACTATTTTCGAAATGAACTACAAGATCTAGGGATTGATGTTAATCACTTGTCCCTTTGGAGAGATGAACAGACAACCCCTGCTACAACCATTCCCATCCAAGTTCAGGCTAACCATAAAAGCTTGAACAAACCTCAATCTTCCCAACAAAATGACCAGGTATAAGCATCTGGTACACTCAAGATCCTGCCCGGCAGGGTAATATGGGGGACTGTCAGCCTTATCAACGTCCCACCCCTTTCTATAATGTTGCATTTCCACCCGCCCCTCAGCACACTCAGAATATAGCCCCATCCCAACATCAGAAACAACAGCAACAACCATACAATCGCTAGAATCAACACCAGCAGGCATTCCAGCAATACTGGCAGCAATACCAAGCTTTACAAGGTCATTCCTCAAAACTACCATCTCAACCATCCAACTCTCAAGGAGAACCTATGGATATCCAGCAACAGATGCTCGAAGAGATTCGCTATTTTCGAAATGAACTACAAGATCCATGGGTTGATGTTAATCGCTTGTCCCGTTGGAGAGATGAACAGACATCCCCTGCTACAACCATTCCCGCCCAAGTTCAAGCTAACCCTAATAGCTTGAACAAATCTCAATCTTCCCAACAAAATGGTCAGGTATACTACTCAGACTTTCCCATGTCTGAACATGAGATCCTTTCGTTTGACAATATCAGTGATATGTCACTTAGGAGCGGAAGGACTGTGGATGTACCTGACCAGGCACAGGAAATGGATCAAGAAGACTCGGAAGATCAACTGGAGGATACTTCCGAGAGTGAAGAAGAAGGAAACTCGAATTCAGTACCAGTGAAGATCCCAACACATGAAAAAGGAAAAGCATCCATGGAGTCTATAGAGGACCTTGCACCTCTAGTTGCCGCAAATATACCTTTATCATCTTTTCAGCAACATGATTTTGATTATTATCATTAGAAGAATAAATATGATTGTAATAAGAACTCCATTTCTAATAAAGATGTGTTTATTTATGATTCGAGTTCTTTATCTCCTGTCTCGACTGCTTCTGTTCCTTTCCCCCACACTCTTATGAGAGGAAAATGCAAACCAAAGAAAATCATTCAAGAAGACCAAGAAATGACACGATTTTGCCAAGAAAATATTACATTCAAAGTATCATTTAATCAATATGTGGCAAACAATCCTGTGCTCCAAAAATACTTGAAAATAAAATGCACTCCCACCCAGACTCGCAGGAAGAAACCAATTCAATTTGTGGAGACTTATATCCTAATAGTGGCAACTACCAAGTGTGTCAAAAATCAGCATCTACCAAGAAAAAAAAGAGATTTGGGTGCTCACTATGTGGAGAGTCGCATTGGTTGCATATTGTTTGCACGCACACTACTAGATAATGGTTCATCGATCAATCTTCTCCACTTAGCCTTATACTACAAGTTGGAGTTAGGACCTCTCAGAAAATCATTATCTCTACTCCAATTTGCAGATAAATCCACTAAAAGGCCTAAGGGAGAAGTAAAGAATGTGGTCATCATGATCGAGGGTGCATAATACAAAATCGACTTCACTGTCCTTGATTGGAAACCCTAAACCATTGGAGATAATCTCAAATCATTCTTGAAAGACCATTCTTGCGGACCACTAAAGCAGTATTCGAGTATGGTACAGGATGATGAAATTCCGCTCTCCAGGCGAAGAGGTGGACTTGAAGATGAAGCAGACAAAGTCGCAAAGACCCGACTCTGAATCTATCACTGAATACTCAGAATCGTCAGAATGCAACTTCATTAGCACTAATGGGCCTTGGCATTAACTTCCAGAAATTCAGAGTAAGATCCCCTCATCAGAAGAAGAAATAGTGAACAATGCAGTTTGTGAGATGTCTCCTGAGCTATCTAGAAACACAGATACCTATACCATTGATAGCATAGGAATCCCTCTGGATTTGTCAGTCCCATCTTCTTCAGGATAGTCACGAAATATAGATGATGAGTCAGACGCAGCTTTGGTCGAATTACTGCACTATTTTTACGATCTGATTCACCTTGCCTCAGAATGGGTAGCCAGCACATCACAGATCGATTCACCATCGACCAACACAGAGTCGGACTCAAAGCCATTCAACCAGACCTAATTGATGATTCATAATTGAGCTGAAACCACTTCCTCCTACACTCAAGTATGCATTTCTTGCGGGACCCAAGGAGAAATTTCATGTGATCATTAGCTCATCATTAACCTAAGACCAGGAATCTAGATTGCTTGAAGTTCTTGAGTGAAATCGCAATTCCATTGGTTAGACTGTGTCGGATCTCGTGGGAATCAATCCCTCTCTCTGCTCGCACCAAATTTATGTTGAGGATAACGTAAGACATTCCTGTGAATTTCAGAGAAGATTAAACCGTAATCTCCAGGAAGTAGTTAAGAAAGAGATTAAGAAATGGTGCAAGTCAGGGTTCATATATCCCATTTCAAACTCCAAGTGGGTGGCCCCCCTTCATGTTGTTCGAAAAAGTCGGGAATCCAGATGGTCACCAACATGGAAGGAGTAGAGATCGGAACACGAGTGCCCACGTCGTGGCATGTTTGTGTCGATTATAGGTGCCTGAATGTTGCGATCAAGAAAGATTACTTTCCACTACCATTTATTGATCAAAGCTTGGAGAGACTTGCAGGTAAAGCATTCTTCTGTTTTCTAGATGGGTACTCGGGCTAAAATCAAGTTTCCATCGCTCCTGAGGATCGGAAAAAGACCACATTTACATGTCCTTTCGGTACTTACGTGTTCAAGTGCATGCCATTTGGGCTTTGTAATGCCTCGGGCACATTTTAGCGGTGCATGATCGTCGTATTTACCGAAATGATGGGCGACTCCCTGGAAGTCTTCATGGATGACTTATCTGTCCATGGTGATTCATTTGATACATGTTTAGCGTATTTGAACTGAGTCCTCAAGAGATGTAGAGAGTTTAATTTGGTACTCTCCTAGGAGAAAAGTCACTTTATGGTGATAGAGGGTATCGTGTTGGGGCACGTCATCTCCAAAAAGGGAATGGAGTTTGACCCTGTCAAGGTGGATGTGATCAAGAAACTTCAACCACCAACCAACGTAAAATTAGTGAGGTCATTCTTAGGGTATGTTGGATCTTATCAAAGATTTATCCCTGATTTTTCAAAGATCGTCCACCCACTGACTGAGCTCTTAGGGAAAGACATCGAGTTCATTGTAAATCACAAGTGTCTGGAGGCCTTCAGGCTCCTGAAAAAGAAAATATGTGAATTACCGATATTACAAGCTCCTGACGGGTCTCTTCCCTTTGAGATCATGACTGATGCATCAGATTTTGCTGTCGGGGAAGTGCTTGGATAAAGGCGGAATGGGATACCTTATGCGATTCACTATGCGAGCAAAATTTTGGATCCTGCACAAAGAAATTATGCGGTAACTGAAAAATGCTCGCGGTAGTTTGGGCCCTAGGAAAATTCAGATCATATATATTGGGTTCCAAGGTGACAATTTTTACTGATCACATGCCAATCAGATATCTAATGGAAAAAAGGTGCCAAGGCACGTCTTTTGAGATGGATCTTACTAATCCAAGAATTTAATTTAGAGATCAAGTATAAACCAGGAAAAAGAATGTTGTTGCTAATTACCTTTCTTGAATTGAGAAAAATGATTATTCTGATACTGGACCAATTAAAGAGACTTTTCCAGACAAGTCAGTTTACGTTACTGACTCAGTCCCATGGTACTCCGACATAGGAACTATCTTGTCTCCAAGAAAGTTCCCCTATGTTAGACCAAGAGTAGAATTGACCGATTGAAGTCGGATTCGAGGAAATACCATTGGGACGATCCTTTCTATTTCTATGAAGGATCGGATTGTGTCTGGCAAAAATGTATTCCTCAGAAGGAATATTAGAGTGTCCTCACACATTTTCATTCACTTGAGGCTGGAGGACACCATTCTGGAAAAAGAACAGTGCACAAGGTACTCCAATGTGGATTTTACTAGCAGACCTTATTTCGAGATGCTAATGATTTTGTACGGCCGTACTCGATTTGTCAAAGAATGGAAGGGATTGTTGGATATAGAGATGAAATGCCCATGCAAGCAGTGATTTTATGTGATATTTTCAATGCATGGGGAATCGATTTTATGGGTTATTTTCCAAGTAGTTATGGATTTGAGTACATCTTGTTGGCGGTTGATTATTTATCAAGATGGATGGAGGCTATCCCAATCCGAACTGCAAATAGCAAAATCGTTGTAAGTTTATCAAGGATCTTATCATCGTAAGGTTCAGGATCCCAAAGGTTCTGATTTCAGATGGGGGTAGCCACTTTGTGAATAGGGAAATGACATCATTGGTTTAAGGAATATAAATTCGAGCATAGAATAGCCGATCCATATCACCCACAATCTAATGGCATGGCAGAGATTTTTAATAGAGAGGTGAAGGGTATTTTTCAGAAGTAGGTTTGTCCAGATAGGAAGAATTGGTTTCAACTTTTGGACCAGGTTCTGTGGACCTATAGGATAGCCTTCAAGACTCCACTCGGTACTTCACCTTTTAGGATGATCTATGGAAAGCCATGCCATTTACTCGCAGAGCTAATTCACAAATCAGAATGGGCGATAAAGAAGCTTAATTTGAGTTTTTACCTTGGGAAATTATGCTGTGGCTTAAATCTAAATGAGCTAATTTGAAATCTGAAATTGGGCATATGACAATAGTGTGATCTATAAGGACAAGGTCAAGAGATGACATGATAGACACATTAGGCACAAAACCTTTGTCCCTGGGCAGAAAGTGTGGCTGTTCAATGCTCGGTTGAAGATTTTTTACGGGAAACTCAAATCAAAATGGTTGGGTCCCTACATTGTCATCGATGTGCATACCAATGGAAGTGTGGATATTGTCGAACTCAAAGATGGTGCACAACTGTTCTCAGTGAATGGGCAATTACTGAAGCTATATGTAGAATCATCTAAAGAGCAGACAACCCAATTGAGGTCATCTTCTTCATGTAGAGTGAGCACATTGAAAACTCATCAGATCACCCTACATGAAGAAAAGCAATCAGACACAAGCTGTATAGATCATCTTTATTCTAACCTCCCTTCCTCCTGACCTCATCGGTCTCCTTGTACATCTTCTTCCTCTACTAAGACCAAGGCCTAGATATAGGGAGGACTGATACCATCTGTACATACCATTCTCCTCATCTCACGATCGACTCATTTCCACCATTCTTCTATACTTAGGCTGACCAGAGCCTAAGTATAGGGGAACTGATTCCCATCTGTATATACTCTCCTCATTCACATATCCCAACCGCCTCATTTTCGCTCTTCTTCTATACTTAGACTGTTCACAGCTTAAGTATATGGGGAGAGCCGATCTATCTTTTTCCTTTTCACTCTCTTGTGCTTAGCCCAAGCTATGTCTTCTCTGCACTTCTTGTGCTCTGAGGACACAACACTCACTAAGTATAGGGGGTGTATATATATTACATATATATTTTACCCATAGCTCGTACTTTCGCATAAGTATACATGTATTTACGGGGTGGGTAACTAACTTGAAAACAAAAAAATGATACTAACACTGACTGTGTCCAACCAAAAATTTTGAAAAAAATGGCTTCTTATTCATTTTTGCATAAAAAATATTTTCAAAAAAATTTATGTCTGCATTTCACACACATGTACTTTATCCATCATTACATTCATTGTATTTGTGAAAAGCCCTTGGGTTCTGAACCAAGTTATGAGTAGAAATCGAGAATGATATGGATTTAACCTTAATCTACCTAATTTTCAGAGGAACTTCACTGAGAAATAGGATTTTAGAAGCTTCAGATCTATGACTTAATTCTTCATGTCTCACATGACAATGTGCAGCCTTTGACTCTTAGTGTCTAACCTAGTCTCTTCATTTTGGGTACGACTCTGGAATAGGTAATTAATTTGTACTCTCGCACTATGCACTTAGCTCAACTCAGACGGAGTATTGGAAAACTGTGTGGGTTTCTTTTCTGATATTGTGGACATCTAAAGACCGGAGTACATGTTGAATAAAGCTTCGGAAAAGGGATGGATGGCTGGGCACAATTTTTTTCTAAAACCCCAAAACATGTACGGAAAAAAGATTCCATATCCGTAGGGGCACAACAAGATCCATGTAGAACCACCAAAAATCCAAATACAAGGAAGCCTACTACCAAATAAACATTTGACCAAAAAAGGGTCCAAGCTTCAAGAAAACCTACAGATTTCGATGGAGACTTGGCTAAACTGGTCGGCTTCACAAGGAGAGGTGACTACACTGGCCACCCTCCAGTTCTTTTCTCCTTCTTCAAATGTCTTCCTCTATTCGATTGTGAACACAATGCGACAGACCATAGAAGGAAATACCTGACTCCCAGAGGATGAGTTATAGGAGAGGAGGTTTGCATGGTAGTCTGTTATTCTGGATGGGCAGAGGTAAAACCTTTCACACACATGAGTTGATTGTTCAATGTTCATGGGGTATGCTTTGGGAGGGGGATTGATCTAAAATGACTTCTGAGCCGAAACTGTAACAGTGATGTATATAACTTGAAGGCTGTTGATTTTAAAATTCTAAGTCTCACAGAAGTTCCGCCACACTAATAATCCAATGGTTAGGTCTATTTTCATTTTCACCTTCTACTCATGGTCTTGGTATGGAACCCAATCTCATTTCACCTCATTGCATTGCTTTTGATGCTCAGGGACGAGCATGGTTTAAGTATAGGGGGATGATGAATCTCATATTCATCACTCTAAAAATGATGAATTAAGCTAAAATCCCTAAAATTCATTGACATTTCTTAATTTATTCTGCATAATTAGAATTCATGCATGTTTTGATAAGAATTGCATTTATCACTCATTATTGCACAAAATAAGAAGCAAAAAATTTCAGCCCAATTGACCTGTAAAATAGCCTAACTTCCTTGATTTTTAACTAATTCATGCTAACTCCAAATGACCTAAAACTACCTACATCGTACATATATCACTAATAAGAATAAATGAAAAATAAAAAAAAACATAACTGAAATAAGTAAACCAAAAACCCAAACCCTAGTTCTAGGCTTTCCAAACTAAAACCTTGATATCTTCCTCATCCAATGTTTGATTTGATTCTTCTCACTTTTTAACTAATGTGCATTCAATTACCTTCAAAGCAAGACCAAGTTCATGTAAATCATAGCTCATATGTAAAAGTTGGGTTTTGGGCCTCTTTTGTACATTTTGTATTTTAGCGATTTTCGACCTATTTTTTTATGTATATAATTTACCATTTTATTTTATTTCTTTTCAATTTATTTTCTTTGATAAAATTTTTATTAAAATGTGAAAAAAATCCAAATCAAAATGAGCTTGAAAACAAAGAAACTAACTGAGTCTGAGTCTTCACTAACTGTCTATACAAAAATTATCATTTTCATGTTTTATTTTATTTCTTCTTTTTATTAATTAATAAAAATACAAAAAATAGATTAATGTGTAAATATTTATCTTTGATTTTATTTAATTTTTTTCTGTATTTTTATCAGGTTTAAAAATAATAAAAAATTACAAAACCCAAAAATCAAGCTATTCTATGTACATAGGGGTACCCCAAAATATCACTTTACATAAATGATCGATTTTGATTTTGGTCTCTTCATGAAAGTTTCAGATCTCATTGAGATGAGCAACTTCGTGAAAAAAATTTTTCGATCGGAGGTCATTTACTATTTTTTACATATTTATTATTGTATTTATTTTTTGAATTTCCTAGGGCTGACACGTGGCAGCTCCTGGAGCCGCCACGTGTTATCCATTTTTAACCTTTATTTTTATTTATTTTATAAAAAATTAAAAAAATAAAACAAAAATAAAAAATAAAAAAGAATTAATAAAAATAAAAAATAATTCGTCACGTGGCATTATCTCAGCCGCCCGATCTTAGCCGATCGGAGGACCGAGGATCTTCGTCCTCCTCCCCTTCTTTCCCAATCTGGCTGACGAGCAGTGCTGCCCCACCTCCGTGATCTTCACCATCAGCCACCCGCTGCGTATCTCGCCACCTCCTCTTCTCAGATCGCTCCAGAACTCCCTCAATCTCGTAAAATCCCCATCGTTGCACCATCCAAATCTCGCCGGCCGATCCCCTCGTCAAATCTCAATCAGACAACGCTGTCCCTCATCCAAATCGACCCGCGATTCTCATCTTCGTTCCCTCCAATCATATCAATTAGAGATCCCATTGCTGACACTTCTCATCCTATAAAATGAATCCCACCACACCGCGACTTCGGTATCCGCTGATCCATCGTTCAAGTCTGCAAGTGAAGCTCCAAGGAGTCCGACCAGGAGGTGACAACACCTGGTGGCTCCGAGATCCTCCTCCAGCATGACGAGATCTGAGGGTAACTTCTACACCTCGTCGCAGGACTCCTCCTGAGACCTATCTTTGCTCCGGCCTCGTCAGTGGCCGTCGAGCCCCCGTGCCTCCAGGTACACCCCTTCCATCTTTTCCTTCTCCACCGCATCTACATCATCCTACATCGCAACTCTTCTCCGCCACACATCTCCCCCCCTACCCCCCATCTTCGATTTTGTTATCTTGAGTCACCCACGCTCCATCACCCTCGAACCACTCCAAATCCACCTTCGTCAACATCAACGTCGCCCACCTCCGAAGGTACTCCTCTCCAACAACGCATTCTAGCAGCTCTTCACCACCCCCAGCCTCTCCACCTCGAAGCCGGAGGCCACCTTCGTCACACCTTGCCCAGCTCTGCTCAGGCATGCTCCTCTGCTCTGCTCCACCACCGGAGCCACTCCACCTCGACCATCGATGGCCAGAAGCACCTTCTCCGCCACCAAGCTCTGACCTTGAAGACGTGCTCTCCTCAGCTCTACCACCGATACCACCAACGGGCTCCGACCGATCACCGGCCTGCGCCTCAGCTCTGCCACCGGGACACCTGCCTGAGGTCCTCCCACGTGCGCAACATGGGAGGAGGAAACATCACCCCCCGCACATGATCAGAAGCATCCCTCCTCTCACGTGACTCGCACGCGTGAGGGAGGGAAGATTTATAAAGAAGCACTGACCTCCCGCCTTATCCTACGAAGACCCGCCATCCAAGGGAATATGTTACGCATGTGCCCCTTGGAAATTTCGTAGAATCAACCCTAGAAGTTTAGGTAATTTCACTTTAGTCCCTGCTCTGCGTGTTTTTTTAATTTAATTTATTTATTATAATTACAAACAAACCCTTGTGTCCCCCTTTATTTTAAATCTCTTTATTGCATCATTTTATTTATAAAAAAAAGGCATTGTGTTTTACAATTAATTCTCTACATTGTGGCATATGTTGGATATTTTTATGATCTGTGTTAATTAATGATTAATTAGTTTGTGGAAAATTACATATTTTGCCCATCTCGTGCTTGAAAATTCATATTAAATTAATCCTTGCCCTAAAAATTGCCAAAAATTTAAAGATTTGAGGATTAATTGTATTTAAATTATATCCAAAAAGAAATGCATTTGCATGTATGGTTGTTCCTATAAAAATCATTTTGCATATTTCAATCTTTAGTTTTAATAGATATTAAATCTAGTATTTTTGAGGTTTAGGATTTTTCGAGATCAATCACCTAATGATAGATATTGGATAATTTTATCTCTTGAAAATAATTAGGCTTAATATTTATTAATTATTGAAATTCTTTGTGTTTGCATCCATAAATTCGTAAAATATTTATCTTGCATCCAAAAATTCCAAAAAATTACAGTGCATTCATTTCATCATTATTGACATCTCGACCAAGTTTCATATTTTTCGAACATCGTTTTATTGATCTTTACATTTTAGTCCCTAAAATTGGCCACATTTTCATATTGCATCCCAAATTGCATTAAAAAACCAAAAAAATATATCTAAAAAATCATGCACAAACTTTGATAGACAAAATTCTAGGTTGTTCCTTTACCTCCTTGAGTTCGACCTTAGGACTTGTCCAAGTAAAATAAATATAAAACCATGCTGATTGAAAATTGAATTAAATTCTTGTGATTATTTCTTGACTGATTCTGATTGCCCGATAACGACACATTCAAGATTAATTTAAACGCTCGATAATTCCCCATAATTAACATTGGCAATTTAGGACTCGTTAGTAGCAAAGACCAGGTATACATCTGGTAGGCTGGGAGGAGCTCACGAGGCAGAGAAACGAAGGGGACCTTGAAATCCGATATGTGAGTTGTATGAATAAAGAACTTCTGGCTAAATGGATGGTGGAGATTTGGGGTAATACGGATAGATTAGCTATCCAGCTCTTACGTAACATCTACAGCATCAACGGCTCCCTTGAAGCAGACAAAGTGAGTTTTGAGTCCTCTCTTTGGAGCGGGGTTCGTGATATTTTACAACAGCTGAGGTCGAGATTGACGCCAAAGTTGGGAGCCGGAGAGGTCTTTCGGTTTTGGCATGACAACTGGATGGGGGAGGGGGAACTCTGCAATAGGTTCCCACGACTCTTTGCTTTGGTTGTAAGTAGGGGGTGTTCCGTAGCAGAGGTTGGTGGATCTGGTTTATGGATCCCTACCTTCATGTATGAACTTTTAGGACGAAGAAGGGAGGAGTTGGGCAGAATGTTGTCTGAATTACCATCTCTTGCTTGCATATCTCAGGGAAGAGATCACTTTGTTTGGGAGGGGGAAAGATTCTCGGTGAAAAGGGCATACATAGTGTTCAGAGGGAGAAAGGACGAACTTGACCCGAACCTAAAGCAAGATCTGAAGATTATTTGGGCAAGCAGGATCCCTTGCAGAGTGAAGGTCTTTCTTTGGTGCCTCAGAAGAGGCAGGATTTGGAACAAAGCAAGAAGGGGCAGGTTGCATGGCATTCCGGATGCCCATTGTGATAGATGCGGTGCACAGATGGAGGATGCGGAGCATCTGTTTTTCACGTGCCCTTTGTCAGAACAGGTTTGGAAGGGAGTGGGGGTGTCATGGGTACTCCATGATGGTGCCGCCGATTTCTGAAGGTCAGTAAGGTCAGTAGGGATGAACTTGGCGGACAATTGTTCCCTGTTGTTTACGGTCCTTTGGCCATGTGGCGAGGAAGAAATGATGTAATTTTTAAAAATCAGAGGTTCTATTCAGAAAATGTAATTGTTATTTTCCTTTCCCTTTTCCGATTCCGGTCCGCAAGGTAATGTAACTCTTTATCTTATAATATAATGAATGGTTTCTGGCGGTGAGTCCCACCTCGGGATTTCACCCTCTTTCTTCTAAAAAACCCTTAAGAAATAATGAAGATGGAAGGAAAGAGGGAAGAGAAAGATAGATGTGTGAGAAAAAGAAAGAAGAGAGAGGGAGAGAGTGCGAGAGGGGCAATATCAAAGACAATTTGGGAAGGTTTAGGTACTAAGCGAAGGTGCCAAGACTGGACGTATTAGGGGTGAAAGCGTGCGGGAGAAGAGAGAGCGGGAGAGGAGAGATCGGGGAGAGAGCCACGCGTCACATGAAGGGTAAGAGCTGGAAGAACCCAACATTAATATATAGTATATATTAGACAAATGAAGTGCCATAAAATGCAAAGCTAAAATCATACTTCTATCCATTAATTCACATGCATTTCCTTTTTTTTCCCAGGTTTGGAGGTTAACAAACACATTTTTCATTACATGTTCATGCTTATCATGACTAATGGTGATACTTTTTCTGTTCCAAGATTTATATCGGACAAACCTAATAATTCAGAAGAAATTAAGTTCTTGATTCTTTAACTTAAAATAAAATAGTAATACTTTCGTTGATCGGTAACTACTACTAAAATAAATTATGTGGCATATAACTGAAACGAAAGCATGAACGGTATTTTAAAGAGAGAACTAACGATTACTTTGTGATCTGGTGACTAAGAGACACTTTCAGAAAAATAGCGTAACCCGCGTAATTAATCAACAAACAATAGTATCAATAAGTAAGATCCTAGAAACAACACCAACATAACTTCAAGTTTAAAAGAATAAGTTGCAATTATAAGTATGGATTGAAATGCAAATAAAAAATCATAAAGAGATTACAAAACAAAAAAAATCGCCTGCAAATTCTACATAGAGATATCGTGGCAGAAGAAAATGGTTTCTTATATATGTTGCAAGAGGAGGAGACTCATATATCTAGTATTCACACTTTCATGAATTTAGTTCGATCTAAAAGGATATTTCTTTTTCTTCACATCCATCGATCTAGACATTCGATTGGATATCGTTGTACACAGTTGGATGCAAAAAGATACTGAATCTAGAAATTCTTCTTGTGATAAAGATAACAAGAAAAATGTGATCCAAGTGTATGAGGGCAAGTAGGCTCTCCTCTCTCGTCCTCTTGCCATTAAATGGTGGGATGGGAAGAGGGCCAGATTAGTTGTTATTAGGGCACTTGATATATTTTCTAGGGTAGATTGCATAAGAGCGCCCCGACTATGCTTCCATTCACATCTTTAAATTGTAATAAAGATAGATCCAATCTTTCTTGTTGCCTGAAATACATGCTTTGGTAGGCTTTCACGATCATTTTATGTCAGCGTTAAACTCTAAAATTTAATGCTTAGTTACTCTTTCATGATATTTGTAAATGTAATAAAAATGAAGCTCGTGAATACTAAATGATGCATAGTTGCAGTTTTTTAAAATTTACCGTATTTTCTACCACGTGAAAAAGGTCTTGGAATGATGTGAGCTTCAAGAGAGCTGCCTTGCTAAAACCATAGGAGGACGCGGAAGAAGGTTTCTCCTCATGGATAAGTAAAATTCATTCATGATTAAGTACCACTATATATATAATGAATGATTTAGTCAGTATATCATGACCTCATTTGAAATGGTTTTTTTCAGAATAAAATCTCGTTATTCCTATATAAGTATTATGGATCCATCATGTAAACATGGCCTTAGTGTTGACAACGGATCTCTGGTATAAATCAAATTGTGAGAAACATGGAGTTGATAAGCAAATCATGCATGGTATGTCCGCTACAAACCAAGTACGATCTCAAATAAAATCCAACTGGAAAAAAAATAATCATATAAGGAAAGCTTTTCACGTGAAAACCTTGGATATTAGACAAAACCCATGGTATTGATCACAAACCGAAACCAAGCACTAATGTTGTAACCTCTCGTAGGTTACGTCAAGTCAACCCTCTCTACAAATGACAAACTTTAAAAAAAGGAGATCATTCAAGGAAACGTTATCACCACGATCACCCTTGGATTGACGCCTTGAGCTATTTAAGTACACAAATAGAAAATATAGATGCGCTTCGACCTATGGTCACATGCTGATACGAGCTAGTTAGAAACCTTTGAATTTTCTATTAATTTGGATGATTAGATGGGGAGTCAAAGGTATTGGTCCGGATCCACTGCGGGAATGATTTGGAAGATCCAAAGGTAAAAATAGTGTTATTTGCTAGTAACAACAAATGGAGGTAGTCAATTAATATGGATTGAGTTGAAATCTGATTCAAATCCAATATAACATTTGTGGATACATAAGAAATGTATCGAATTGATTTTTTGATGAATAGATCTTTCGTGTTGGGACACAACCTAGTACCAACTCTGCTCTGATACCAGCTGTTGTGATACAACCTAGTACCAACTCTGTTCTGATACCAGTTGACGGAACACGACCACAGTTATAGTCTCCTCTCGGATACCGAACCCCTGGATATGGAAGCGGATGTAGATACGGATGCAGATGCGCAATCGACCACAATCACAGAAGCACATGAAAATAAGAACAACCAGATATAATGGTGGTTGGTCACCTCTCGCGACCACCGAAGAAGAAAGATCACTAAAAGAAGAATGAGTACAACTCTCTCCGTTCCCTCGCTCTATTCCTCTCTTCTCTCCCCCTCTCCCTTTTTCTCTAGAGGTTACATTGTTCTTGTCGGTGGTGTGGTGTTGAGGCAATGCCTCCATCCCCTCTTTATATAGCCCAAATATAATCCCATAGTCATATTCTCAATAGGACTATAAATAGAATACAACTGAACAACTATTAGGATTAGGAGTCCAATCCCATTAGGATTCACAATCCTAATATGACTCTAATCCTAACTCTTCGGATATGGAATTCCAAGGGATCGAAAAGGAAATGATACTATGAATCATATAACTATAATGAGATATACAATCAATCGACATTTATCAATTTTAAAAAAGAGTTAGAAGAAATGATTTGATGCTTTATTTCTCGAACCAAGAGCTCCTTGAATCGGGATCATGATGCATATAGATACAAATGGTCCAATGGGAGCAAGAATTTCGTATTCAAATTATTGAACTGCTACATTCAAAAAATATTGCTCACTTTATAAAATTAGGTACTATTGCAATTAGGATTAAACAGTGTCCTATTATTAAAGGCTAAGTTCTACATAAAGGTTGAGTCCGATATAGGCCATGTTCGTTTAGAGAATAAGACGTGGAATAAGAGGTCAATTCCCTACCCGACGCGTTTCTCAAGAGTACGGCTATTCTCATTCACATCCTATTATTTCACCTTATTCCACATTTATTTCTATATTTATTCCACCTTACATATCCATATTCCACTTTATTATCTATCTTTCTAGCCGAACACAGAATATATCAATATTCTCCTTATTCCCCGTTGTGATTCCTACGTATTCCCAAACCAAATGCCCCTTAAAAGTAAGGCAGAAGGTAGAAGGTAGATTGAATCGAGAAGAGAACGAATAGGTCACAATGGATAGGCGTGGTCGAACCATCACGAAGGAAAGCAGTTGATGTAAGAGGTGAAAAGACTAGCTAGGAACCACAAATTGTGGGTTATGGAAACTTAAGATGTGGGTGGCCTACTCGTTGGACTTTTATTTTTTAATAAACCCGACAAACAGGACGGGTCTGAACACAATAGGGCCGAGAAAATAGAAAATCGTGTGCATGTCGTTTGAATTTGGAGTTTTGATTGCCCCTTATGTCATTAGATTCCTTTTAAGTTATTATCATCTACATACATATTATCAACAAGTTGTGGTCAGGTACGGTTGACTATGTTTTAGAATTTGAAACATGGAAAGTGAATGGAATTTCCTGAATGTCCAAGCAAAGCAATCGTTTCACATCGGACTTAGATCAAGGGATACGTTGAGTTGTCGTTAAGATGACTAATTTGCATTCCACTGTTGTTATGCGGCTAATCAAATCGAACTTTGATAACAAAGTTACATTAGAATTCCGTTCCACAAGGGAGTTTGAAGGTTTGAACTCGGTTCGTTAAGAAAGTTTGGCTCAAGCTCGATTTGACTTAAGTTCAGTATAATATTTTTGAGTTTCAGCTCTTTTATAAGACAAATCTTCAAGTTCAATCCGATGATAATTCCTCAACGATTTTACTCAAAGTCAATGTCAATATTGTTAAAATGAAAAAGTTGATGTTCCGCAATAGAGTTTGGTATTTTGTAGGTATTTATCAAAATAAGCTCTTTACCCATGGTTAAATCAAAGTTATAATTAACTTAGGCCCGCCGTGTGTTTTCTTTTCCACATATATAATTTCAATTTGAAAATTAACCACAAAAATCTATATGCCTTTACATGCAACTACATGTACACATGTGCATATATACATATATATATATATATATATGGGAAAAGGGAAGCTACACCGGGGGGTGCAGCCAACTAGCTACACTCGGGTATTTTTCTAACATGAATACTTATGGAATGAATGTTAAATTTGTTCATGTTAAGTTTGTTAAGCTACCAATCTAAAATTTGATGTTTATGTAAAAATGAAAAATGTATTTTATACTATTACCGATCTATCTTTGATCGAATAAGTACATTCGCTTCGATTAGTAGCCCCAATGTAATTACATTAGAAAGTAGTTCGATCGCATCATCAACCAAGAATCAATGCCAGTAATGTGCAGGGAAGTTGGTTGCGACATCTATGCAAGGAATGTTGGTATTATCGTGTTTCCATTTATATGTGGATTATTGTTCCCCCCTCCTTGTATCAAGTGTCATGTTTTCCTCCTTTTCGCGGATGTTGTGCTCCCTATCATAGAGCGAGAGATGCATTTATATGAATCACATTTCTTTAATCACCTCAAATACACAAATATATAAATTTGTATACATATAAAGTGCAGTATCCATACGTATAGACATGTGCATGCTTACGTAGAAAGCATTTATACTAGTATCCATTTCTATCTAAAAAATAATATGTATTTATAAATGCCAATATATTAATATCAATTTTTTAACTTACACATAAGTGTCTTGTGTGAAAGCTTTGACTTGATGCGGTTCTAACTATGACTTGTTATAAAAACAAAACCAAAGAGCTATGACATCAAAATGGTGAGCTGATGATTGTGAAAGAGCAATGCATAATCTAACATGTGTGAATAGGGATGCAAATAGATATTTGTTATTTTTACATCTAGTTGGCCATACACACACATATAGGTTTGATGGGGTCGGCCCTTGCGGGCAGCCAACATGGTTGTCCTGTCCCATTTTTTCGTAAATTTTTTTATGTTTTTTGAAATATTTCACCATGTATATTCATATATATATATATATATATCCCTCCAATATGTCATTCCAATTTCGTTAGAAACAGAGGCTCATATGCCCTCCATGTAGAACAGGTGGATTATAGTAATCTTTAGATCATTAAAATTATCTATTCTAGATGGATGGTATAGAATTCTCTGTTTCTAACAAAATTCGAATGACATATTGGAAGGATATATAGATGAATATATATGGTGAAATTTTTCAAAAAAATAAAAAAAATACGGGAAAAGGGGGCAGGGCAGCCATGTTGCGGGCAAACTCATTTTTTCCTACATATATATATATATATATATGAGGAAAGGGATCCTACTCCATGGAGTAGTTAACTTACCTACTCCATTCTCATTTTTCTCACTTCTTTTTATTTTTTTTCGAAAAATACTTCCATGGATTTTCATAACTATATCCCTCTAATATGACATTCAAATTTCGTCAGAAACAGAGACTCTTATTCCCTCCATCCAGAACAAGTCAATTATAACAAATCTAAGACCTTTAAAATTTCATGTTCTGGATGGATAGCATAGGAGTCTCTGTTTCTGACGAAATTTTAATGACATATTAGAGAGATATAGTTATAAAAATCCGTAGAATCATTTTTTAAAAAAATAAAAAGAAATAGAAAAAATGAGAATGAAGTAGGTAAGTTACCTACTCTATGGAAAATGACCCCTTCTCTCTCTCTCTCTGTATATATATATAGGGTTAAATGGGGTTGCTTTCGAGGGGGAGCTAACTTAGCTCCCCCTCCCATTTTTCCATATTGTTTATTTTTTTGAAAAATTATTCCGTGAATATTCATCATTATGTCCCTATATTATACCATTCAAATTTTATATGAAACAGACATTCCTACGGTCTTCATCCAGACAATCATTATTTAATTCTAGCAGAATTGTTAAAAAAATTACTGTATGGATGGAGGCCGTGGGAGTTTATGTTTTGCACGAAATTTGAATGACGTAAGATGCATCGATCCGACCACTAGCTACTTAACAAAGAAAGACCACTTCCCCATCCTATACTCGAAAGAATAAGCACATCCACTATCAATAGCTTAGGTGGCTGGTCCTTGCATACCGGCTATTCTGACTCCGATACTAACCTTTCCCGATCTTATCTTTTCTAGTTAGGGAACAGACCTAGACCCTGCAACGAGATATATAGAACTTTGACTACTAGGATATATACATAAGCATTTTTCAAAAAAAATAAAAAAATTGGGAGAAAATAGGCTAGGAGAGCTAACTTAGCTCTCCCCGCCTATTTTCTCTCAATTTTTTATTTTTTTGAAAAATGCATCGGTGGATTTTCATAAATATATCCCTATATTACATCATTCAAATTTCGTGTGAAACAGGGACTCCTACGGCCTCCACGAAGACATGGTCGATTACAATTATTCTGTGACCATTAAAAATGATTGTCTAGATGAAGGTCGTAGAAGTTTTTATTTCGCATGAAACTTGAATGACATAATATAGGGATATCGTGGTAAATTCTAATGGAAGCATTTTAAAAAAATAAAAAAGTGGAGAAATGGGGTGGGGAGCTAAATTAGCCCCATCCTACCCCTCAAGGGGCATACACATTTTACCCATCCATGTGTGTGTGTGGTTGCCCTCTTTGGGCAACCAACATGGTTGCCCCCGCACCATTTTTGGTATTTTTTATTTTTTTAAAAAATATCACCATTTATATTCATATATATATCCCTCCTACATGTCATTCCAATTTTGTTAGAAACAGAGACTCATATGCCCTCCATCTAGAACATGTTGATTACAGCAATTCTAGGACCGTTAAAACTACTTGTTCTAGATGAAGGGCTTAGGAGTCTCTGTTTCTGACAAAATTGGAATGACATGTAGGAGGGATACATATATATATATATATGAATATACATAATTTTATTTTCAAATAAATAAAAAAATACCGCAAATAGGGGGCGGGGTAGCTCCATCCTATATATATAACATTCATATTCAATATCATTTTCGTATCCACAAATATTTATATTTGAATCAATATATTCATTTTTTGTATATAAACATAGTTTCAGATAGATTGTTAACTATATGAAATACAAGTTTTAATCTTTTTCACCAAAAAATTGTATAATTATGATGTAATAAATGTATTAAGTATATTTATATAATTTGAGATACATCCAATGCATGCATATATAAGATAATTCATAGAATATTTCTAATATTAGATATGTAACCATTTTACACACAAATATGTTTTTTAAAGAAATGGTAATTAACCTAGTTTTCTTATCCACCAACATATATATATATATATCCACATCTATATTTTTATATTAAAAATTGATGTCAAATTTATATCCGTATCCGACCTTATACATCCTTATCTTTGAATACAAGTATATTCAAAAACTTATTATATAAAAAAACTTATCTTTCAAGAGAGGCAAAGTGGTAGCTTTCGAGGGCACACGGTGGTGATGGACAGAATTGTGATGGTACATATGGTGATGTGTTCCCCTCCAAACTTAACATAAATTAATGAACAATACTAATTGGCTCTAAATAATAGTATTATTTTTGTTATCATCAAGCAAAGCCACATTACTTGTATACATGCAACAGTTTGTTCACTTGGGAAACAATTTCTTACACCATAACCCTTATAATCTTTGTAATTACATCTATGGTTATGGTATCAAAATACTTTTTTCAATAAGTTCTAGGTAGAAGTGGTAATTACACTAGAGTAAAATAGATAGCTACTATGAGAAATATAATGTAAATAAAGAGGAATGTCAATGCTGGGAGGAGAAGAGACAATGATAAAGGTATGCAGTGATATCCATATTTGTTCCAAAAAAAATTTATCTTAGAATAAATCTTTATAATGATCAAATGAGCAATGAATTGTTGTTGAGTTTTCTCTTATGGAAACTAATTAGTTAGGTACATGCATCTATCAGCCTCTCTGATCTAATTTGACAGTGAGTTGACTAAGGGTCACAAGAGGTTAGTGCTCCCTTGTTCGAGGTTCAAGGGTAGCGATAGAGGTACGATGGTAATTTCAAGTAACTCTCCCTGTGGTCTTAACCGTGTAACATTCCAGTGTAACAAGTGCCCTTGGGGCAGCCTCTTATAATCCCAGAGAAAACTTTGTGAAAGAGGAGATCGTGCTATGAGAGGCGTAAGATAGACATATTATTGAATCATTAAAAATCCTTATGTTGTGTGATTGTGTCTCTTTTCTTGTTGGAAAAATTTCCCTTTTGCGTGCTAGGTTGATTGAATCTGCTTCCAACAAATGTTACATTTGGATAGGTGATAGGGTAATAACATGATATGTTGAGGGACATGCATGCAAAACAACCTTAAAGAAGAAGAGAAGAAAAAGAGAAACATAGGCATCCACCTGCCACCCCTATAGGTAGACAAGGGCATTGACTAGCCCATGTGAGGCCATGGCCCACCTCCCATTGAAATCAAAACCCTACCTCCGAAAAGGAAGAAAGAGACCCCCCATTGGTGGTGCAACTTGATGGACAATTGCAATTGTGGCATACTTCTCCAAGATTGTGTGGAAATTAAGCATCACAAGTAGCGCTAGTAGTAGTAGGGCTCTTTTGTATTGGGAAGCCCCCATTGAGGACTTGTAGGTGTAAGTAATATCTTGGTGTGTGGATTGGAGAGGAGAGGATCATCATTTGAGTGGGGGTGAAGAAAGGGTGATCTCTTCACTTGTCAATGCCTATCATCACTTGCTCCTACATTGGATGCTTCACATGACCTTTGGTGCTTTTTTTTGCTTTTATGTCCAATCATTTTTATGTCATCCTAAAGGGATGTGGTATGATTGCCTTTTTTGCCTTCCACTAATATGGACATACCTCAACTCAACAATGTGGATGTTTGTTTGATTCAACATTAACATTTTTTTGCACAAATCTTGTTTCTCATAAAAGCCTTAATGTTCTTCCCATTGTTCATGGTATTTCTCATTTGTTGAGTTTCAAAAATAAGCATGTGATTTTGATGACAAGTGGATGTGTACTTTGCTTAATCTTGTGGACAAAGATTTAAGCTTTTTTTTGTTTCATATTGATGTTGAAGATTGAGTATTAATACTCTTATCTTAGGCTTGATCACATCCAAGTCTTTCATAACTAGTAGAAGTTAATTCCTAACGCAGTTCGACTGCATATGAAAGGGAAAGTATATGAGAGGCTATCATGGTAAGTATTATTTTGACTTCCCATATATGAATGAGTGAGTTCACAAACATTAGATTTGAGATGTAAACTATTAGGATATATGGGTATTTTAATAGGTGTTCAAAATTTATTAAGAAATAACATGTATGCCCTTACAAATCTTCAAATTTATGAGTGGCCCCATGAATTTGCACCATTTATATGATAGCCCTTCCTTTGATATATATAAGTAAAGGTGTTAAGTTAAGAGAGAAAAAATTGAAATATTTATTCAATGCCCTCCATATTGCTTCATTTTTCCTCTGCTCCTTTTTTCTTCTCTTTATTTTGTTTCCCCATCTCTGACTACGCCTCCGCCTTTTTCCTTGAGTGGCTACCTCCTAATCCGCTTCCCTCTTCATAACTTCCTTGCATTACCTTCTTTGAGCATCTCCTTTTGTCCTTGCTTTCCTTCTACATCTGTATATATCCCCCACATCTAGTCATACATTCCCATGCCCATCATGGTCCCCCAAGCCCATATATGATCTATGCAACTATACTTTTCCCCCCCATTCCTAACTTCATCCTCAAAACTTTCTAATTGATCCTATCTTCTTCCCTTCTGCAACGGTGTAGTCTTGCTCTTCCTCCTCCTCCCATCGCACCCTTCTTCGACCATCTCCAGTCTCTCCCTCATTCTCCTCGACTTCCTTACCGGTTATTCGTCATCTCCAACCCTTATGCAAGCTCCACCGTGCATCTGCCACCAATTCTCTTAAGAACCCCCTTCTCCTCTAGTTCCAAGTGCACTTGTCATCTACCTCGATGAGGTCTTAGGCACCTTTCTTCTTCGAAGAGGACTTAACCCTCGTGAATGACTCCAAAATTTGCACTGTATACCATCTACCCTCCCTTCCTTCAACGCTAGGAATGTTACGTAATTAAGGCTTTAGCACTACCCCTATTTCGTGCGAAGGTAATGTGGAGCAATTGTTATATGAAAGGGAGAGAGAAGATGTGAAAATGATGAGAAAAAAAGTTGAAAATGATACATAGGTTAATCATTTTTATCCATTTTTTAATCTAAAAACGACAAACTTAAAAACATTAGAACTAGAAGTTAATGGAACATCATAAATTCATAAAACACCATTAGACACTTGTCACCCTTATAGACACATCCCTCTTAGTATGAGACCGCACACCAGGAGACAACTTGCATCCAAAGATTCAAAGAAATGAAGACCCCGCCGCCTTGCTCTGATCTCACCAAATGCTGTTGTTTTTGGTTAATTTTGTCCTTCACTATCCTAATCGAACATTCAGCCTTTTGGGTCCTTTAGATACTCACAGGTTGTACTAAATACCGGGGCACTTTGGAACCTTTTTCTCCGTTGTGGTTGCTGCTTTGTTTGATGATGTACTTTTGGTAATCTTTTGAGGAATGGAACTCATATCTTTTATCAAAAAAAAAATCATAAAACACATACATAGACGGCCCTATAAAAATACATTCTTAAATTTGCGGTAGTTTTTTGATAACAGAAGAATTTCAGGTTCTTTATATAAAATCCACTGGAATTTTTAATAAAAATAATTAGAGGATTTTGATGAACATGATGAGATTGGGGCCTCACTCTGCTATTATTTTTACTGTATTCTTTTTGGCATGTGGCTCCAAAGTTTGCAAGCACGACAAAAATTAATAGGAAGGATGAGTCATCTTTGAATATGACATGTCATTGCGGAAAGGACACATCAGCATCAGCATCAGCATCGATATGGTAATAAATGACAATTGTAGGGGCAATGTCGAGGCCAAGGATGCATAATAAAGCCAAACCCTCTTTTTATATGTTTGTACACACCCATTCGTATCGATTGCGTCTGCAAAAGTGCCGTATCCTTTTTTACGTAAGATGTCTGTCGTTCAAGCAACAAATTTGTATTATAATCTTGGGCGGTTGCATTAGTATCCAAATCCAATATTCTTGTCGGCCTTTTCTTAGACCCGTATATTGCAAACAATCATAATACAATGGGTTATTCCACGTTTCTTTCTTTAATTTTTTTATTTTTTATTTTCCATCTTTTTTTTCATTTTTATTATTTGAAATGAAACTTGAGGGGATTTATTTAGAATAATAAGTATAATACGTATTTCAAATTTTGTGTAAAACAGATGTTCCTAACACTTCTATCTGAAGACGGTCAATTTCAACAATTCTGAGACCGTTAAAATTTGACAGTCTTGATTGAGAGGATAAAAGTCTCGAATTAATTCGACTTTTGAATGACACCATGATGACATATTGTGATTTAAAATCCACTAGATTTCATTTCAAAAAAAATTTAAAAAATACAGAGAAGTCCCTTTTCCTTAATACAATATTTATTGTACTATTGAGGAGTAAGGGATTGGTTACTAAGAAATGACTTGATCATTTTTTTATTAAATGTAAAGAAGTATGTATCCCATCGACTAGAGTATTTATTTTATACCGTCTTTCGTATCCTTGCTTAGACTTGTACGAATATTGATATCATTTTGATATCCCAAAATAATTTTATCCATCATTCTATTCTGATCTACCAGATAATCATAGTTTTAGATTTATTGTACGTGACAACATTTTATGTATTGTCTAACTATATTTTATGTAAAAATTATTAAATAATTCCATTATACGTAAACATAGAAAATGTTGCCATAAAATACTAACACATATCTAAACTTATGTATTTCAATCGGTAATATTTGTTGAACATTCTTATAATTAATTGTTAGACATATACGCCATTAACTAGTCCATATGCATGCAAAATCGTTATTGAACTCCTATCATTCTATATATGAAATAAAAATGTATTTATGTCTGCATTATTGACAAGATCCCTCTTTACGAATAGGGATATGTACCATGACTACTTTGTATATAATACATATGATGCTCTGAGAAGTTAGATTGTATAAGTTGATTAGAGTTGTTTATGTAATGAGTTAGATAGAGGACACAACTAGATTAGATAATGTTATCTATAGAGAATTTACATATTGGGAGAGATAACAATCTTGTATAAAGATTGATGTCCGACTGACACTCTTGATGCTTGTCCTTTTCACAGCAAGATAGAATCGGAAGTTTAGGATGAGTCAAGTTAAAGAGTTAACTTGACGAGATCGAAATGATAAGACATGTATCCTAAGTTGTTATGAGACAAGCACTCAACCTATCAACATAGACATGTTATACATTATACCTACACAAATAAATTTGGCAAACCAATAGGTCGATGGCCTGACATATACTGATGAACTGGTGTGTGTATAGAAACATATTAGGTGTTTAATCTCTCAATAGAAATACATAGATTTATACTTCCTAAACCAAAGACAAGAGCTCACTCATGAGACATTTGGATATTAATGAATTCTACATATGGTTATCTTGTTTATGAAACATGACACGAATTGGAGAATAATGCTATATGTTTTTGGAAAGGATATGATTGATGTTGTTGCCCTATGATCGATTGAGAAATCTTCCACTTACCCTGGAATACGATAGACAAATATGTAAGCATATACTTCAGATTATCCAAGGTCTTTTAGTATGCAGGATGTATGGATACTGAGAATACTTGGGGTTGATGTGCTCATAATGGGTTGTGTAACATTAATCTTTCATATTGAGGGAATAGTGAAACATGATGGATTTTAATTAATCCACTTAATGGGAGAACAAATGAGATTAAATTGTATTAAATGTCAGTTCACCAAACAAAATCAAGTACTCAAGAGTTGGAGATTGATCCAGAATAGTTCCAATTAATTAGTGATTCAGTTCAATATCCTAATCACTAATCAGACAGTTCAGATAGTTAATATCCCTGATAGGTCCATAATCAACTCGCTATATATGATTTATATAATCTCTCTATCAAATATCTAAGCACACACGATTGTTGCACAATCTTGAGAATTTCCTATTCGATTTGGAGAATAAAAGCATTCATGCAAAATCACATGGTTCCAGAAATGATTTCTAAAATCGTTTTGCATATCCATAAAGCATTAGGGATTACTTTGAAGGGTGAATCTCTAAAATAAAAGATCTCTCGAATCAAGCATGACCATACATATTTTCTCTATCGGGCACGATGATGACTCGCTTTGCTTCTTGCGAACTGGATATCTACTTTTCCTCGAAATTGTCCATGTAAAATAAAGATCAATTAGATCTCTTTATTTCACCCCAATAAATGAAATCCTTCTTCATGTGCTTGAAGCACGAAGAAGAAAGCATCTTCTCATAATTGGCCAAATCAATGTTGAAGAAGAGACGACGAATAGGGTTTGTTGGAGGAGAAGAGGTGGGAAGCAAAATGAGAGTTTTCTACTTTAATTTTGAATACAACTTTATGGCTCTCTCTTGGAGATTAATGAATGGAATGAATTATTGAGAAAAAGAGGCCAAGCCCTTCCTTTTATACCATGATGGATGTCCCCTGAAGAGTCACATTCCTATAGGGGATGATGAAAAGCACGAGGATCGAGTTACCAAAGTCCAATCTTGGAGGGCCTGTGGTGTCCGATAAGTCAGATCCGATAATCGTTGTGTTGACCGCTCTCACAGCACATGATACCTGAATCCTATGGTAATTTCAACAATCAACCCTCAGATAGATAAACAGTCAAGGTAAAATGTGAGCTAAAGTTTATTGTAACTCTATGAAATATATGTATAAGGCAAGTTTGTAGTATGTCGAACCACTGAGAATAGAGGGGAATAGAGACAAAATGAATAATCTACTTATGTGATCTTTTTTAATCTTTTTTTCAATTGTTTTTGTAGGGTTTTTAATTATATTATACTTTTTTGAATTTTTAATTTTGTAAATGTTTTGATTGATTTTCAATTTAATAATATAGGTATACTAGTATAGAAATAAATATGGATAATAAATATATAATATGGATATATAGAAAAAATTACAAAATAAAAGGAACTTGACATTTTTTAAAAGTTTAAAATATCGAATAAGGTCAAATTTCTTCAAATAAAATATTTTTGTGCATTTTAGATTTTTCTCTATTTTGCTTATTCTTGGGGTATTTTTGAGAATTTTTATGGATTTTTAAAAATAATAATACACAAAATAGTGCAAAACAGAAAATCAATAGATTGAAATGGAACTAATAAATATCTAACAGATCAAATAGGGCCCAAAATCAAATTTCCTAGGAAGCACAAGAATCAAGAAAATTTAAGGAATTTAAAACACAATTCTTGGATTTTTGAGGATTTATTTATGGATTTTATAATATTTTCAATATTTTATAATTTTTAGGGTTTCGATTTTGTATTTTTTCTGGTTTTTGATACGTGTTAGAATACTATAAGTTATAGTTAATATATTTTTTCGGATTTTTTGGTGATGTTTTGAAATTTTTATAATTATCTGAGCCAAATCAGGGAGATATGCAATGTTTTTAGATTTTAAAAATAGAAGAACAACTTTAATTGCTCCAAGAAAAATATATGAGGTAAAGTAAGGTTCCAGGCAGTTAAGGTGATTTTTCTAAGCCAAATCAGGGAGATATGCAATGTTTTTAGATTTTAAAAATAGAAACAGTCAGTTAAGGTGATTTTCTATAAATTTTTGACTTGAAATTCTATTTAAAACACACAAAATACAAAAATAAAATAATTCAGGGAAATAGAGACCTAAATGCAATTTCTAGAGAGTTTAAATTCATTTCATAACATAATATCAAAGTTCAGGGTCATACATGCAAATTACCTAAATATATCTAATTTAATACACACAAGCAAGGGTATTTTTGTAAATATATCAACTTCCAAGACCAAACATGCAATTTCCACAAAAAATATATGCTTAATCTGCAAATTAATGGACCAAATCGAAATAAGGAAATCCAAAGGGGTATCCTTGTAAAATGTCCAGGCACCTCACATGGAGAATGACGTGAGGTCAACTGGACAAGACAAAGTGCAGACAGATAAAGTACTAGGGTCCTATTGCAAATACTACAAATAAATTTACACTACAGATGAAAGTTTAAGTACTAGACTATAAATATAAAAGGTGGGGGGAGTGGCATGCAAAATACCCCATTAGCACATGAGTAGACTGTCCGATGATCTTCACATATACGTTTGACGGTCTCGATTACGTAATACCGCTTCACTGATGGATGCTTCTGATTAAATAAAGGCCTCGATCAGACGATCGACTTTCGCCTTGATCCTAAGGTGGGTGTTGCTACCAGCAGCCGATCTTGTTCTGACAGCTTTAAGGCTATGTGGAAGAACAGACAAAAAACTTCATGTTGGCAAACTTCGAATTAATGTAGCTCTGACCTCCAGCCACCTCCTACATTACCGAGGGGTTCAATTGATTCTTGGGAGTTCTGCATCATTAGGCAGGCTTATAATTATCCAGGCCTCAACGACGGAGGCATGGGGCTTCAATAGAGCTCCAGCACATAGGTGTGCCTATCTAGAATAGCGGACCCCTCAAATGGGTTCTACTTAGCTTGAACGTGCACCGGACGAAAGGTGGATCGAAGGCGAATGCCCTCGACCTGTGATTGAGTGCATTAGAGCAAAAATGGAATGGAATGGGTAGATCTCAAGTGAAGGTGATGGAGGAGATCTGATCTCCTCAATTTGTGCAGAATCGAGGGGGAATGGATGGGGATTAGATGGAGAAGCATCTTGGGATTGAAATGAAGCGAGAAATGGGGTTGAACAATGGGGTTTACTGATGAAAAGATGGTAGGAGCTCAAGAGCTCCATCAAACAAAATTTTTGGTGATTTTTAAGTTTTAGATGAAATCAAACGGAAGTAGATGCACATATACACTGAGGATTGAAATGTAAACAAAATAAGGTAACAATAGGGGCCTCAACTGGCTGGGAAGCCAAGCAAATAGAACCTAGCATTAGAGCTACGTCGGTGGATTGAATCACCTAGAAATAGTCCTTCTCCTCGCCTTGAATCCGGTGTGGACCCTCCTGTCATGAAGGAGTTTCTCCGGACAGAGATTGCAAGGGGTTATGTTCTTAAAAAAGGGATTAAAGTTGGAATGAAGCTCAAAGGGGCATTTTATAGGAGAGGCGAGGGTCGTTTTGGCAATTAGGGTTTCGTCCATATCGATGAGGATCGATAGGATCTTAAGCTTGGGCATTGATGAATCCACGATTCATCATCTCAATATCTTGATCTTAGCAAAATCCCAGAGTAAAATCCCAGAAAAATGTTCATAAAATCCATAAATTAACAAAATGACTCTTGTAAATAAAACACACTAATTATTGTATATTAGATTGTACAAAATAAATTACACATAAAAAGCCGCAAAAATAAAGGAGTTTTATACCTGTAAATAGGTCAAAACTTCATGTATTTTTAATAATTTCATTTCAACTCCTTTTAGGCTAATTCTTTCTCTAACCTGTCCATAAAAATGTATATAAAAATACAAAAATACAAAACCAATTATATCTCAAATAAATGCTCCTAGATCCCAATGGGAAAAAGCCGTAAAGACCAACTTCCAAGCTAAATCCCCGCTCCGTATGAACTCCAAATTCACCAAACTCACTTTTAAAGTTCAAGTTAGAAAATTATCTATCCAACGGAAGTGGTTTCATTAAAATCGGAGCTCATTTGCAAAAGTTGGGTTTTGGGACCTAGATGTACATTGTATACCATGTATATATTCATTCTTTCTTTAATTTTTATTTTATCTTTCTTAATTACTAAAAATACAAAAAAATCATACTTGTGTTGTATTTTAATTGTAGTATTTTATTGTATTTTTCCGTTGTAAATATCTCTTATTAAAAAGACAAAAAAATTACATATTAGAAACGTAAAAAAATGTGTACATGGTGTTTTGTATTCACTTGTAAATTCACCATTATTTTTTCCTTCTTTATTTTGTTGTAATTAAAGTAGCCTACTTTATTTCATTTTATTTATTTAATTATTTTACATTCTCTACAATAACCACCATTCAACTCTCTTCCACCACCAACTTCCCATTCAACTCCACCATTTCTTAAACCTCCCATTCAACTCCATTAATAATCCAACTTCCCATTCAACTCCACCCACATAATAACTTCTCATTTCATCATCTATATATACATTCCATCCTCCTCAATTTGCCCTTGATCCATCTTTATGTGAGGAGAGCCTAGTTCCCTGAGTTGAATCGGTGACAGCGACGCAACCGCGGTCGAGCGACGACGACCCTCTCTCCGGTGTGATCCGTTGGCTTTTTGGCCAACATCGCAGCCGCAACCGCGCGCTGCTCGAGCTCATCGCACGCCGGCGATTTGAGCGAAGACCGTGCTCACGTGAGCACTCCATAGGCACCCGCGCTCATCTTAGGTAATTTTATTTTCATCTTGTTGTCATGATTTTATCTTTGTAATTTTTTTAGTCCATCATATCACCACACATAATCTTTCATTTGTTCTACTTCATTACATTACCACTACGTTTTTTTTTTCCACATTTGATTCACTCCCTGTTTAAAGAAAATTAAAAAAAAGTAAAACAAAAAATTAAAACAAAAAAAAAGCTTCTTTTGTTACAGCAAAAAAAAATCAAAAAAAAAATTAAAAAAAAACAAAAAAAAATAATACGGCAGCAGCAGTGGGAGGTTCCCACCGCCGCCGCCCAAGGTGCCGCCCCCTCTCTAGCCCAGCCGCCGGAGCCGCTCGCCACCGCCGCCGCAGCGGCTCCCCTGCGGCCTCCGCCACCAGCCGCGCCCTCCGCTCCGCCCCCCCAGCTCTCCTCCGCGCGACCGGCGGCTCCGTCTACACCAGCCTCCAACCGGCGGAACCTCCCAGCCGACCTCGCCTCCAGGCCCCGCGCCTCCGTCCCGCCGCGGCCGCGCGCCCCCGCGCCTGCCTTCCCAGCCGCCGACCAGCCCTCTGCCGCCGCCGCCAAGCATTCCCGTGTTGGGTTCTTCCTCCCAATCCAAATCCAACGGGGAAGAAGGTCCATTTCCCTTACTTTTTTATTTGTAAAAATTGCATTATAAATATTTCATGTTTCCGTAATTGCATAATAGTCCATGTGTATGACTTGCATTGTAATTTCATTTTCTGAATTTGCCAAGACACCCCTGTGTTTGACTTTAAGTTTGGACATCTGATTTGCATCTTTTTATTCAATGAAAACTATTTTCATGTAGAGCAACTCATCCTCTGTCATATGATTGTTTCTTTGTATTTTTGTGAGATATGGGTAATTAATTATAATTGTTTAACTGAAATTTTGCATAGTTTACCCATTCTGTGCCATTAAATTAATATCTCACACACGGTTGCTCTAAAAATTCCAAAAAAAATATATGTTATGCCTTGATGCGTGATTAACATACTATCCAAATTTCAACCAAAATGGAAATGTCTTGTGCCTACAATAAATTATAGAGTGTATTTAGTATTTGATTTTTAATTAAATCCACAGACATCCTTTTCACGAAATTTCAAGTCTCCTGGATTGCTCATCTAAATATCTATTTGAGATAATTTGATCTCTGACTAATTTTATAATGTGGATTTATTAGAAATTATTTACTTGTTGTCACTCTGATTTCACTAAAAAATTCATAAAAAAATCATAATTTGTCAGAAAATTCTAAAAACATTACTGTAGCTTCCTTGCATCATGTTTTTATTCCAATAATTTTTTCATAATTTTTGCTTGCTGTTTGTGTGATAAATTGCGAAAAAACCCATAAAAAGTGTGCATTTTTATTTATTGCATATTAACCCCTAAAATTCCAAAAAAATGTGTTTTGTTTTCATCTCTGTATTAGAACTCTAAGAAAATATAATTTGTCTAAATTGGACTAATTTGACATTAAAATTAATTTGGCCTTGTTGTGTGTTTTCTCAGTGTTGTAATTCACTTGCATTTGCATTCTTTTTGCATAAAAAATCTAAAAAAATACGCATTGGATATCTAGATCTCAAATTTTTAAATTAACCCCAAAGTTGTTCCTTTGCCTCCCTGAGTTCGACCCCGGACTTGCCCGGGATAAAAATTAAGCCGAGATACTCTTCACGGAGATCTTCTCTCGGTTCTGACCGAATCGCTAAGTACACGTGCTACAACGTGATCGAATTAAACAACGTATTCAGCGACTCGTCAGATGGCGCCGTTGCCGGGGAGGCAAACGGCTTAGGGATTAGTTTAAAAATTTGGATTTAGTTTTCCATTTACTCGAGTAGTCTGACCCCCGAGCCACCTTGTATTTATTCCATTTTTTTTTGCAATTATTTCTCTTCATATTTTTGTATATATTTTTATTTATCTCTCTAACATAAATCTTTGTTTCCTTGCGAGGGCCCGGTGGACTTGGAGTGCATCGGAGGTCGACGGACGCGACGCGAGGACAATTTATTTATTTTTGAGAGAATTTTTTTGTAAATTATTGTAATTATTTAGGTAGTTGCTCCTTTCTAGCGGCTCTTGTTTGAGAGCTCGCGCATGTAAAAAGACTTGGACTTTATTTGTGGTGTATCGAGCCTGTTTCACTCTCCGGCGAGGGTGGGGCTTGACTTGAGTGGCGAAATTAAGGATTAGGCACACGGTAGTTTAGAACACACAAATTCAGTTCTGCATAATGCATGAAGAGTGCTGGGATTCACTGTAAGTATACCTCCTTCTGAGCATGCATCATAGTTTCTCGTTTGCATTCTGATTTCCGATTCCCATCTTGTTTTACAACTTAAGGTCAAAAGGAAATTGGGAGGTTTAGAGGACGCCTTAGTCCTCAAGGAACGGGTAGCCGTATTTTTACGGTCCGTACTTACTCCTATACTGGCTGAAAGTAGGTCAAACTAGTCGTAAGAACCGGGCCAGTCTGTAGGAAAATACGGGCACCTAACAGCTCGTTAATCTTTCCAAAGATTGTATTCTCACCAACTAAAATTGACCAGATAAATCGGCCGAACTCTTACGGCCATCACGTGTTGAGTTGGTGAAATTGGGGGTTTGAATTGCGTTTGAATTGTGTGAGTCACTCCGCACATTTACGTGCACCGTAGAACTAGCGCCTCATTGATTATCGTGATCTAATCGGTTCTTTTGATATCGAAGATGACTGATTTGGGGGATATTTATTCGGACTTTGCGAATCTCTCGTTGAACCCTCCTAAAAGTACGTCTTCAAAGGTTTGGATCAACCTGGACTCATGACCCTCTTGAGCCCAGGATCACCCACTCTCGGGATGGTTACTCTCAAACCATTCCCTTTCTCTCTTCCCACCTCACCGAGGAAGACCATCGCCTTGGTGAGAATATCATGAGTCATAAATCCTCTTCTAATAAAGAACACATTGCTGATTCAGGCCATATAGAAGACACGAGTAAAATGCCTCCAAAGAAGAAAGAAGAGGAAGAAGAGAACCATGAAGACCCGATGAGAAGTATACTAGCCCGATTGGCTGCATCTGAGCAGCAACAAGCATTACTGAGAGCTCAGTTGGGACAGTTAAATGTTGGAGTCCAACTACCAATGGATGCGGCTTATAACCCCGAACAATATCAAATTCATAACTACTTGAGTCCGGCCGAACCCGAGGTTGATTTTGAGTTGAAGCCGCACTTTCTGAACCTGCTGCCACATTTTGATGGGAATGCTTCTGAGGAGCCATATGCATTCCTAAGGGACTTTGAGCTCATCTGCGCTAACCTCAAACATAATAATGTTAGCCAGGATTATATTAGGCTCAAAGCCCTTCCATTTGCCTTGGGTGGAAAAGCCGATTACTGGGTGAAGAATCTTGGAATCATCGTCACCACATATGCCCAGTTCAAGGACCTGTTTTTGAAGAAGTTCTACCCTTTGAGTAGAACTAATATGATGAGGACGCGCATTACGAGTTTTTCCCAATTACCCAATGAAGCCTTCTGTGATGCTTGGGAAAGATTCAAGGACATCCTGCAAAAGTGTCCTTGTCATAGATTAGATGAAAACATCTTGGTCCAATCCTTCTTCACTGGTCTCAACCCTGAGATGCAGGGTTTAGTGAGCGCTGCCTGTGGAGGCAGCTATACATCACGAGGAGCGGATACCGTCTGGAGGGTATTCGAGCAGATGGCTGAAACTAGCCGCTCACAGATGGCCAGCAGGGCCTATACACCTTCCCCCAGTTCACTCTCACTTGGAGGGGGGAAACCAGCTGTAGTCGATCTCTCTCAGGACGTGATCCCTAGCATGGGACTCCTTGCTGATAAGCTTACTGTAGTCGAGAGGATCGACAGGAGGATTGATGAGTTAGACCGGAGCGTCTCCAAACTTCCAAAACAGATGGAGGAGTTGACTGAGAAGGTATCTAAGATAAAGATACCTGCCGTGACTGCACCCGCTGCTCCCATTTACCGAGTTCACCATGTTCAGGAGCAGTTGGTGTCAGGGCAACCCCAGCCGTGGGAGCAGGACCAATCCTACACCCACTCTTTCCAGCAGCCACCTCCAGTAGCAGAGACAGTCCAGGAGGAGCCTCCACCAGTTTGGGAGGTGAATGGGATATGGTATACTCAGGACCCTGCCAGGCAGGGAAGTACGGGCGACCGACAGACCTATCAGCGTCCCCCGACCTTTCACAACACCGCATTCACCTCCGCACCACCTCCGTCACAGCAGAGCCCCGGATTCCATCCACCCCAGCAGCAGAGGCAGCAGTACCAGCAGTATGGCCGACAGGGCCATTACGAGACGGGCCAGCAGGGCCTGCAACCCCAGCAGCAGCAGCAGAGGCAGTACACTGGCCAGCAGGGCCAGTCTTCCCGTTCTTCTTCCCAGTCTTATCCACTTCCTTCATCGTCTAGTCCCGTGGATATTCAGCAGCAGATACTCGACGAGCTACGTTCCTACAGGAACGAGGTTCAGGACTTACGGGTGGATGTCAACCGCCTGTCAAGATGGCGAGACGAGCAGACTGCACCCTCTACCTCGATCCCAGCCCAAGTTCAGGCTAACCCCAATAGCCTGAACCGTTCTAGTTCTCAGCAGCACTTTGGTCAGGTATACTATTCAGCATCTCCTAAATCTGAACATGAGATTCTTTCGTGTGACGAGGCTAACCACATGTCACTCAGGAGCGGAAGGACTGTGGTCATACCTGACCGGGCGAGGGACACGAGGAGGGCCATCTCTGGAACTCTACCTGAGGAGTCTTCAGAGGACGAGGAGGAGAGGCATCATATCTCAGAGCCCCATCAACACCACTCGAGGATTTCTACTCAGGGAGCCGAGAGGAGGAGGAGAGCACGTATGCAGCATCGTCAGCATGGATATTCTTCTGAGTCTACGGAGGACCTTGCATCTCCGGTTGTGGCGGATACCACTCCAGCTTCTATTCCACAACCTGTAGTAGATAATTTAGATTTTGAGTCCATGTTGCATCACAAAGATTCATGTATGAAGAACTCTGTTTCCGTTAATGCAAAGAATGATCTTTCAGTTCATGATTCAGATTCTTCATCCTCTGTTTTCTTAGCTTCAATCCCTTTCCCCCGTGCTCTTACGGCAGGAAAGCGCATCAAAAAGATTCAGAAAGATGACCCCGATATGGCACGGTTTTGCAAAGAAAACATCACAGTTAAGGTGCCATTTGATGAATATGTGGCTAACCATCCTGCATTCCAAAAATACCTTAAGGTGAGATGCACACCTAGAAGGGTTAGCAGGAAGAAAGATAACCGAAATATAAAGACACATGTCTTATCAGTAGCCACAACATATTGTCTCAAGAATCAGACTTTGCCAAAGAAAAAGAGAGACATGGGTGCTCACTATGTGGAGAGTCGTATTGACGACATTGCGTTTGCACGCACACTCTTAGATAACGGTTCTTCGATCTACTTACTCCCCTTAGCATTATATCAGAAATTGGAGTTGGGACCACTGCGCAAATCTAGAGCTTTACTCCAATTCGCAGATCGTTCAATGAAGAGACCTAAGGGAGAAGTGAAGAACGTCGTTATCTCGATTGAGGGGCAGAACTATCAGGTGGACTTCACAGTCTTGGACATGGAGACCCCCAATCATTGGAGAGAATCTCAGATCATTCTCGGGCGACCCTTCCTTAGGACCGCAGGCGCAGCTTTCGATTATGGTACGGGAATGATGAAGTTCCGTTCTCCAGGCGGAGAAGTGAACCTTGAGATGAAGCAAACCAAGTGTCAGCGACCCGATTCAGAGAGTAGCACAGAGTACTCATCTTCAGAGGCAGACTGCAGTTTGATTAGCACAGTTGGGATTTGGGGACAGATTCCTTCAGGACAGAGCGAGACCCTTTCATCTGGAGAGGATATAGTGCATGATGCAGTTTGCCAGGTGTTGTCTGATCTTGCTAGAGATGCATCGACCTATTCTCATGATGACTTAGAGATCCATCCGGATCTGTCAGTTCCATCCTCTTCGGAACAATCATGGGACATAGATGACGAGTCGGACGTGGCTTTTGCCGATTGTCTGGATACTTTTGACGATCCGACTCCCGATTCTTCTGATTTGGTGGCAAGTACTACTCAGCTTAGCCCACCTTCATGCAGCACGGAACCAGATTCAGATTCAGTTCAGCCAGATCTGCTTGATGATACCACATTGCCAGAACTGAAATCACTACCTCCTACACTCAAGTACGCCTTTCTTGCGGGACCCAAAGAGAGATATCCTGTCATCATTAGCTCAGACTTGTCTTTAGAGCAGGAGTCTAGGTTGTTAGAAGTCTTAGAGAGGAACCGCAAAGCAATAGGCTGGACAGTGTCGGATCTCGTGGGCATCAACCCCGCTCTCTGCTCGCACCACATTTTTACTGAGGATAACGTGAGACCTTCCCGTGAGTTTCAGAGGAGACTTAACCCCAATCTACGGGAAGTAGTGAAGAATGAAATTGAGAAATGGTGCAAGGCAGGGTTCATATACCCTATTTCTGACTCCAAGTGGGTGGCCCCACTTCTTGTTGTCCCGAAGAAGTCGGGAATTCAGATGGTCACCAACGAGGTGGGGGTAGATATCGCGACACGTGTACCCACGTCGTGGCGCGTCTGTGTCGACTACAGACGCCTGAATGCTGCGACCAAGAAAGATCACTTTCCCTTGCCTTTTATTGATCAGATCTTGGAGAGACTCGCAGGGAAAGAGTTCTTCTGTTTTCTTGACGGGTACTCAGGCTACAACCAGGTGGCCATAGCCCCTGAGGACCAGGAAAAGACCACATTCACATGTCCATTCGGCACTTATGCTTTCAGGCGCATGCCATTCGGGCTCTGCAATGCCCCGGGCACATTTCAGCGGTGCATGATAGCCATATTTGCCGAGATGGTGGGAGATTTCCTGGAAGTGTTCATGGATGACTTCTCGGTCCATGGTGATTCTTTTGATACATGTTTAGCGCACTTGGACCGAGTCCTCACGAGGTGTAGAGAGGTGAATCTGGTACTCTCCTGGGAGAAGAGTCACTTTATGGTGACGGAGGGTATCGTGTTGGGGCATGTCATCTCCAAAAGGGGAATGGAGGTTGACCCTGCCAAGGTGGAGGTGATCAAGAAACTCGATCCACCTACCAACATAAAGTCAGTGCGGTCATTTTTAGGACATGTTGGATTCTATAGGAGATTCATTCAAGATTTTTCAAAGATCGCCCGCCCACTGACTGAGCTCTTAGGGAAAGACATAGAGTTCGTTGTAGATCACAGGTGTCTGGAGGCCTTTGAGCTCTTGAAAAGGAAGATTTGTACCTCGCCTATCCTACAAGCTCCTGACTGGTCTCTCCCCTTTGAGATCATGACTGACGCTTCAGATTTCGCTATAGGAGCTGTGTTAGGACAACGACGAGATGGGATTCCGTTTGCGATTCACTATGCGAGCAAAGTTTTAGATCCTACACAGAAAAATTATACAGTGACTGAAAAGGAAATGCTCGCGGTAGTATGGGCCCTCGAGAAGTTCAGATCATATATTTTGGGCTCTAAGGTGACAATATATACTGATCATACAGCCATTCGATACTTAATGGAAAAGAAGGACGCGAAGGCGCGTCTTCTTAGGTGGATTTTACTCCTCCAGGAATTTGATTTGGAGATAAAAGATAAACCTGGAGTGAAGAATGTTGTGGCTGATCACCTTTCTCGGATTGAACTTAAGGATTCTCCTGATCATGAGCGGATTAGAGAGACCTTCCCAGATGAGTCAATTTGTGTTATTGACTCCCTCCCGTGGTATGCCAACATGGTGAACTATCTTGTCTCCAAGCAGGTTCCCCATGGTTGGACTAGGAGCAGCATTGATCGACTGAAGTCGGATTCGAGGAGATACCACTGGGACGATCCTTTCCTTTTCTTCGAAGGACCGGATTGTGTTTGGAGAAGGTGTATTCCTCAGGAGGAATACCAAAGTGTCCTCACATATTGTCATTCACTCGAGGCTGGAGGACACCATTCGGGAAAGAGAACCGCTCACAAAGTACTTCAATGTGGATTGTATTGGCCGACCTTGTTTAGAGATGCCATTGATTTTGTACGGTCGTGCCCGATCTGTCAAAGGATGGGAGGGACAGTTGGACAGAGAGATGAGATGCCCATGCAACCGATGATTATTTGTGATGTTTTTGATGCATGGGGCATAGATTTTATGGGTCCCTTTCCCAACAGCAATGGACATGAGTACATATTGTTGGCGGTTGATTATTTATCCAGGTGGGTGGAGGCTATCCCAACCCGAACCACAGACAGCAAGACTGTCTGTAAGTTTGTGAGAGACCATATTATTGCTAGGTTCGGGGTGCCAAAAGTTTTGATATTTGATGGGGGTAGCCACTTTGTGAATCGAGATATGAGATCTTTAGCTAAGGACTATGGATTTGATCATAGAGTTACTAGTCCTTACCACCCACAGTCCAACGGCATGGCAGAGGTTTCGAACAGAGAGGTGAAGAGTATTTTGCAGAAATTGGTTCGTCCCGATAGGAAGAACTGGTCTCAGCTCTTGGACCAAGTTCTGTGGGCCTATAGGACAACCTACAAGACACCATTGGGTACTTCACCATTTAGAATGATCTATGGAAAGCCATGCCATTTGCCCGCAGAATTGATTCATAAATCCGAATGGGCAATTAAGAAGATTAATTGGAGTTGTCACCTAGGAAAACTTTGCCGAGACTTGAACTTGAACGAGCTCGTGGAAATCCGAAACAGGGCATATGACAACAGTTTGATTTATAAGGACAAAGTAAAGAGATGGCATGATCAGCACATTAGGTGCAAAGACTTTGTCCCTGGACAAAAGGTATGGTTGTTCAATGCCAGGTTGAAGATGTTCCATGGGAAGCTCAAATCTAAATGGACGGGTCCCTTTGTGGTTAAGAAAGTGCACGAGAATGGAAGTGTAGAGATAGCTGATCTCACAGTTGGTGCACAATCTCATGTGGTAAATGGACAACTGTTGAAGCATTTTGTTGATTCCAAAGAGCAGTTAGTCCAAGTCGAGGTCATCAACTTCATACAGAGTGAGCACAGAGCAGATACATCTTATTACTCTTCATGAAGATGCAGCATCAAGATTCAACATCTTAGAAGATTCCATCACTCTTGTACATATTCTCCCTTCTTTGTATATTCTCGAGATCACGTCGGTTCTCACACGTACTCTTGTCCTATACTTAGGCTGACCAAAGCCTAAGTATAGGGGGGACCGATGCCCGCCATGTGTATTTACTCATCATTTCTCCTCTTGACCTCGTCCGCCCCATTTTTGCTCTTCTTCTACACTTAGGCTGTCTAGAGCCTAAGTATAGGGGGGGCGGATCGACTTCTATACTTTTAATTATTTTAGCTTTCCTACGCTTAGTACGAGCTATGTCTTTTTGTCACCTAGTGCCATGAGGACATAGCACAAGCTAAGTATAGGGGGGCGTGTATATATTACATATATACTTTACCCATACCTCGTAGTTTCACGTATTTTTGTATATATTATACACTAATTATGGGGTGGGTAAAAAAAAACAAACAAACAAAACAAAAGTAAAAAAAAAACTTTTTCCTAAAAAAAAACTCTTTTCCTTATTTGCTATAAAAAAAACTTTTCAAAAAAAAATCTTTTCTTATTTACCTATCTTTTTCAAAAAAAAACTCTTGAAAAAAAAAGCAAAGCTTTTCTAACAAAGAAAAAACTTCTTCTTTGCCTTTGTTTGTCAAAAAAAAAAACAAAAACTAAAAAAAACTAACTAATAAGTTGGTTTAATCCCTGACACAATTCACTTTCACACAAGACTAGTGATGTTCAAGAACACTTGGTTTATGAGGTCTTGAGATTTTGAGTTAACCAGCCTTAGTCATTAGGGTCCTTGACTTAATTATTCACATTTCCCTAGTTTGAAAGATGTGTGTGCTATATTGCATGCTTAGTCTCTACCTTAAGAATATGATCTGCACCTCACATACACGACTGCAGTTATGATGAGATGAGTTGAAATTTCACTTGAGGAACTGGGATGAGGGATTTGAGTTTGGACTTGATTTAATGATGCTCGAGGATGGGATAAAATCAATGAAGGCTTCATGAAACCTGAGTGTCAGCATCTTTAGCCAGTATGAGAACATGGTTCTTGTACTATCTCTTGACATTTACCTATGTGCCAGGGTGTGATAAAATAAAAAAAATGTTGATCAGTGTGCGCCAACTCTTGGTAAAAGCAGTGGAGCTAGCCACAAATACTACAAAGCAATGAAATGTCAAAGAAAAGCTCTCATTCCACAAAGTCAATTATCAAAAGAGCTTCCACCAAAGGCGAGCGCTCCCAACCATTTCAAAAGTGTCCACTTGGACCACCGCTATTAGGACCAGGAGTCGGGCTTGCACCAAAAAAGGGCTCTGCATTGTAAATGCTACAAGTCTGGGTGTAGAAGGTACGATAGGTACTCAAAAAAGGCACACCCCGGTGTACTCCCAGGAAAACAAGTGCAGACGGCTCCAACTTCTCTTGACGGACGCACTGATCAACACCAAAAAAATGCGTTGCGTAATAAGGCACTTGAGAGGATCCTTGTTCCAATGAGAGGGAGAGAAGAAATGACACAATCCTATGCCCTCCATCAACTGGCCTTCCATCTACACTTTCAAAGTCTGACAACTAAAGAGACGGTGGATTGGATGCAAGAAATGATTTATTCCCTAGTGTTGAGGATCGGGTCCATAGGAGAGTCTCTTGGACGGGAACCTTGGGTGACGTTGTGACTCTACTCTTGTAACTGCAGTCAACACTTAAAGTCATATCCCTTATATATACGTATACAAAGAGAGTCTGATGATTAGGGAAATTGGGTACCTTTTGACTAGAGCTTGGTTCAGCTTAGAATTTTAGGATCTCTAAAACCAAGAGTTCTTGAACGGATCAAGTCTTGTATTCACATGCACAGTCAGGGTTAATCCAACTTATTCATTCTTTATTTGCTCGAGGACTAGCAAAGTTTAAGTATAGGGGGGTGATGAATCCACGATTCATCATCTCAATATCTTGATCTTAGCAAAATCCCAGAGTAAAATCCCAGAAAAATGTTCATAAAATCCATAAATTAACAAAATGACTCTTGTAAATAAAACACACTAATTATTGTATATTAGATTGTACAAAATAAATTACACATAAAAAGCCGCAAAAATAAAGGAGTTTTATACCTGTAAATAGCTCAAAACTTCATGTATTTTTAATAATTTCATTTCAACTCCTTTTAGGCTAATTCTTTCTCTAACCTGTCCATAAAAATGTATATAAAAATACAAAAATACAAAACCAGTTTTATCTCAAATAAATGCTCCTAGATCCCAATGGGAAAAAGCCGTAAAGACCAACTTCCAAGCTAAATCCCCGCTCCGTATGAACTCCAAATTCACCAAACTCACTTTTAAAGTTCAAGTTAGAAAATTGTCTATCCAACGGAAGTGGTTTCATTAAAATCGGAGCTCATTTGCAAAAGTTGGGTTTTGGGACCTAGATGTACATTGTATACCATGTATATATTCATTCTTTCTTTAATTTTTATTTTATCTTTCTTAATTACTAAAAATACAAAAAAATCATACTTGTGTTGTATTTTAATTGTAGTATTTTATTGTATTTTTCCGTTGTAAATATCTCTTATTAAAAAGACAAAAAAAATTACATATTAGAAAAGTAAAAAAATGTGTACATGGTGTTTTGTATTCACTTGTAAATTCACCATTATTTTTTCCTTCTTTATTTTGTTGTAATTAAAGTAGCCTACTTTATTTCATTTTATTTATTTAATTATTTTACATTCTCTACAATAACCACCATTCAACTCTCTTCCACCACCAACTTCCCATTCAACTCCACCATTTCTTAAACCTCCCATTCAACTCCATTAATAATCCAACTTCCCATTCAACTTCACCCACATAATAACTTCTCATTTCATCATCTATATATACATTCCATCCTCCTCAATTTGCCCTTGATCCATCTTTATGTGAGGAGAGCCTAGTTCCCTGAGTTGAATCGGTGACAGCGACGCAACCGCGGTCGAGCGACGACGGCCCTCTCTCCGGTGTGATCCGTTGGCTTTTTGGCCAACATCGCAGCCGCAACCGCGCGCTGCTCGAGCTCATCGCACGCCGGCGATTTGAGCAAAGACCGTGCTCACGTGAGCACTCCATAGGCACCCGCGTTCATCTTAGGTAATTTTATTTTCATCTTGTTGTCATGATTTTATCTTTGCAATTTTTTTAGTCCATCATATCACCACACATAATCTTTCATTTGTTCTACTTCATTACATTACCACTACGTTTTTTTTCCACATTTGATTCACTCCCTGTTTAAAGAAAATTAAAAAAAAAAGTAAAACAAAAAATTAAAACAAAAAAAAAAAGCTTCTTTTGTTACAGCAAAAAAAAATCAAAAAAAATTAAAAAAAAACAAAAAAAAATTATACGGCAGCAGCAGTGGGAGGTTCCCACCGCCGCCGCCCAAGGTGCCGCCCCCTCTCTAGCCCAGCCGCCGGAGCCGCTCGCCACCGCCGCCGCAGCGGCTCCCCTGCGGCCTCCGCCACCAGCCGCGCCCTCCGCTCCGCCCCCCCAGCTCTCCTCCGCGCGATCGGCGGCTCCGTCTACACCAGCCTCCAACCGGCGGAACCTCCCAGCCGACCTCGCCTCCAGGCCCCGCGCCTCCGTCCCGCCGCGGCCGCGCGCCCCCGCGCCTGCCTTCCCAGCCGCCGACCAGCCCTCTGCCGCCGCCGCCGAGCATTCCCGTGTTGTGTTCTTCCTCCCAATCCAAATCCAACGGGGAAGAAGGTCCATTTCCCTTACTTTTTTATTTGTAAAAATTGCATTATAAATATTTCATGTTTCCGTAATTGCATAATAGTCCCTGTGTATGACTTGCATTGTAATTTCATTTTCTGAATTTGCCAAGACACCCCTGTGTTCGACTTTAAGTTTGGACATCTGATTTGCATCTTTTTATTCAATGAAAAATGTTTTCATGTAGAGCAACTCATCCTCTGTCATATGATTGTTTCTTTGTATTTTTGTGAGATATGGGTAATTAATTATAATTGTTTAACTGAAATTTTGCATAGTTTACCCATTCTGTGCCATTAAATTAATATCTCACACACGGTTGCTCTAAAAATTCCAAGAAAAATATATGTTATGCCTTGATGCGTGATTAACATACTATCCAAATTTCAACCAAAATGGAAATGTCTTGTGCCTACAATAAATTATAGAGTGTATTTAGTATTTGATTTTTAATTAAATCCACAGACATCCTTTTCACGAAATTTCAAGTCTCCTGGATTGCTCATCTAAATATCTATTTGAGATAATTTGATCTCTGACTAATTTTATAATGTGGATTTATTAGAAATTATTTACTTGCTGTCACTCTGATTTCACTAAAAAATTCATAAAAAAATCATAATTTGTCAGAAAATTCTAAAAACATTACTGTAGCTTCCTTGCATCATGTTTTTATTCCAATAATTTTTTCATAATTTTTGCTTGCTGTTTGTGTGATAAATTGCGAAAAAACCCATAAAAAGTGTGCATTTTTATTTATTGCATATTAACCCCTAAAATTCCAAAAAAATGTGTTTTGTTTTCATCTCTGTATTAGAACTCTAAGAAAATATAATTTGTCTAAATTGGACTAATTTGACATTAAAATTAATTTGGCCTTGTTGTGTGTTTTCTCAGTGTTGTAATTCACTTGCATTTGCATTCTTTTTGCATAAAAAATCTAAAAAATACGCATTGGATATCTAGATCTCAAATTTGTAAATTAACCCCAAAGTTGTTCCTTTGCCTCCCTGAGTTCGACCCCGGACTTGCCCGGGATAAAAATTAAGCCGAGACACTCTTCACGGAGATCTTCTCTCGGTTCTGACCGAATCGCTAAGTACACGTGCTACAACGTGATCGAATTAAACAACGTATTCAGCGACTCGTCAGATGGCGCCGTTGCCGGGGAGGCAAACGGCTTAGGGATTAGTTTAAAAATTTGGATTTAGTTTTCCATTTACTCGGGCAGTCTGACCCCCGAGCCACCTTGTATTTATTCCATTTTTTTTGCAATTATTTCGCTTCATATTTTTGTATATATTTTTATTTATCTCTCTAACATAAATCTTTGTTTCCTTGCGAGGGCCCGGTGGACTTGGAGTGCATCAGAGGTCGACGGACGCGACGCGAGGACAATTTATTTATTTTTGAGAGAATTTTTTTGTAAATTATTGTAATTATTTAGGTAGTTGCTCCTTTCTAGCGGCTCTTGTTTGAGAGCTCGCGCATGTAAAAAGACTTGGACTTTATTTGTGGTGTGTCGAGCCTGTTTCACTCTCCGGCGAGGGTGGGGCTTGACTTGAGTGGCGAAATTAAGGATTAGGCACATGGTAGTTTAGATTCAAATTTGCTTGTGCCCATCGTAATTTAGGCCACACATATCTTAGAAGATTCACATATCTTATAAGATTCATAATGAGACGCACATAGACACGTACTACTTAGCTCAAATCCAATCAATTCTTCCCCGCTAATAGTATATTGTTTAGGTGCGGTTTTCTCGATCTGCATGCATTTAGTGTAATATTTACAAATTCAGTTCTGCATAATGCATGAAGAGTGCTGGGATTCACTGTAAGTATACCTCCTTCTGAGCATGCATCATAGTTTCTCGTTTGCATTCTGATTTCCGATTCCCATCTTGTTTTACAACTTAAGGTCAAAAGGAAATTGGGACTGAACGGTAGACGTGCTTGTGTGTTCACATAAAATTCAAGTGATAACCTAACTCTAAAATTGGGACTGAATTGAGCAGGTCGATCTAATTAATTGGAATAAAAAGAACCCTTGTTCTCGGGTGCATAAAGCCCTCATTGTTTGTTTTTATTGCAAGTGAGAGAGAGACGACCCTAGGATAGAGCCAAGTCTGGATTTCTTACTTACTACTGGTTCTTTATTTTTAGGCGATTAGCTACTTTTCAGTGAGGATTTACGGGTAGCCGGTAAACGGTCCGGACTTCCTTAGCAGAGTGGGAGGTTTAGAGGACGCCTTAGTCCTCAAGGAACGGGTAGCCGTATTTTTACGGTCCGTACTTACTCCTATACTGGCTGAAAGTAGGTCAAACTAGTCGTAAGAACCGGGCCAGTCTGTAGGAAAATACGGGCACCTAACAGCTCGTTAATCTTTCCAAAGATTGTATTCTCACCAACTAAAATTGACCAGATAAATCGGCCGAACTCTTACGGCCATCACGTGTTGAGTTGGTGAAATTGGGGGTTTGAATTGCGTTTGAATTGTGTGAGTCACTCCGCACATTTACGTGCACCGTAGAACTAGCGCCTCATTGATTATCGTGATCTAATCGGTTCTTTTGACATCGAATATGACTGATTTGGGGGATATTTATTCAGACTTTGCGAATCTCTCGTTGAACCCTCCTAAAAGTACGTCTTCAAAGGTCCAAGCGCAACTTGGATCAACCTGGACTCATGACCCTCTTGAGCCCAGGATCACCCACTCTCGGGATGGTTACTCTCAAACCATTCCCTTTCTCTCTTCCCACCTCACCGAGGAAGACCATCGCCTTGGTGAGAATATCATGAGTCATAAATCCTCTTCTAATAAAGAACACATTGCTGATTCAGGCCATATAGAAGACACGAGTAAAATGCCTCCAAAGAAGAAAGAAGAGGAAGAAGAGAACCATGAAGACCCGATGAGAAGTATACTAGCCCGATTGGCTGCATCTGAGCAGCAACAAGCATTACTGAGAGCTCAGTTGGGACAGTTAAATGTTGGGGTCCAACTACCAATGGATGCGGCTTATAACCCCGGACAATATCAAATTCATAACTACTTGAGTCCGGCCGAACCCGAGGTTGATTTTGAGTTGAAGCCGCACTTTCTGAACCTGCTGCCACATTTTGATGGGAATGCTTCTGAGGAGCCATATGCATTCCTAAGGGACTTTGAGCTCATCTGCGCTAACCTCAAACATAATAATGTTAGCCAGGATTATATTAGGCTCAAAGCCCTTCCATTTGCCTTGGGTGGAAAAGCCGATTACTGGGTGAAGAATCTTGGAATCATCGTCACCACATATGCCCAGTTCAAGGACCTGTTTTTGAAGAAGTTCTACCCTTTGAGTAGAACTAATATGATGAGGACGCGCATTACGAGTTTTTCCCAATTACCCAATGAAGCCTTCTGTGATGCTTGGGAAAGATTCAAGGACATCCTACAAAAGTGTCCTTGTCATAGATTAGATGAAAACATCTTGGTCCAATCCTTCTTCACTGGTCTCAACCCTGAGATGCAGGGTTTAGTGAGCGCTGCCTGTGGAGGCAGCTATACATCACGAGGAGCGGATACCGTCTGGAGGGTATTCGAGCAGATGGCTGAAACTAGCCACTCACAGATGGCCAGCAGGGCCTATACACCTTCCCCCAGTTCACTCTCACTTGGAGGGGGGAAACCAGCTGTAGTCGATCTCTCTCAGGACGTGATCCCTAGCATGGGACTCCTTGCTGACAAGCATACTATAGTCGAGAGGATCGACAGGAGGATTGATGAGTTAGACCGGAGCGTCTCCAAACTTCCAAAACAGATGGAGGAGTTGACTGAGAAGGTATCTAAGATAAAGATACCTGCCGTGACTGCACCCGCTGCTCCCATTTACCGAGTTCACCATGATCAGGAGCAGTTGGTGTCAGGGCAACCCCAGCCGTGGGAGCAGGACCAATCCTACACCCACTCTTTCCAGCAGCCACCTCCAGTAGCAGAGACAGTCCAGGAGGAGCCTCCACCAGTTTGGGAGGTGAATGGGATATGGTATACTCAGGACCCTGCCAGGCAGGGAAGTACGGGCGACCGACAGACCTATCAGCGTCCCCCGACCTTTCACAACACCGCATTCACCTCCGCACCACCTCTGTCACAGCAGAGCCCCGGATTCCATCCACCCCAGCAGCAGAGGCAGCAGTACCAGCAGTATGGCCGACAGGGCCATTACGAGACGGGCCAGCAGGGCCTGCAACCCCAGCAGCAGCAGCAGAGGCAGTACACTGGCCAGCAGGGCCAGTCTTCCCGTTCTTCTTCCCAGTCTTATCCACTTCCTTCATCGTCTAGTCCCGTGGATATTCAGCAGCAGATACTCGACGAGCTACGTTCCTACAGGAACGAGGTTCAGGACTTACGGGTGGATGTCAACCGGCTGTCAAGATGGCGAGACGAGCAGACTGCACCCTCTACCTCGATCCCAGCCCAAGTTCAGGCTAACCCCAATAGCCTGAACCGTTCTAGTTCTCAGCAGCACTTTGGTCAGGTATACTATTCAGCATCTCCTAAATCTGAACATGAGATTCTTTTGTGTGACGAGGATAACCACATGTCACTCAGGAGCGGAAGGACCGTGGTCATACCTGACCGGGCGAGGGACACGAGGAGGGCCATCTATGGAACTCTACCTGAGGAGTCTTCAAAGGACGAGGAGGAGAGGCATCATATCTCAGAGCCCCATCAGCACCACTCGAGGATTTCTACTCAGGGAGCCGAGAGGAGGAGGAGAGCACGTATGCAGCATCGTCAGCATGGATATTCTTCTGAGTCTACGGAGGACCTTGCATCTCCGGTTGTGGCGGATACCACTCCAGCTTCTATTCCACAACCTGTAGTAGATAATTTAGATTTTGAGTCCATGTTGCATCACAAAGATTCATGTATGAAGAACTCTGTTTCCGTTAATGCAAAGAATGATCTTTCAGTTCATGATTCAGATTCTTCATCCTCTGTTTCCTTAGCTTCAATCCCTTTCCCACGTGCTCTTACGGCAGGAAAGCGCATCAAAAAGATTCAGAAAGATGACCCCGATATGGCACGGTTTTGCAAAGAAAACATCACAGTTAAGGTGCCATTTGATGAATATGTGGCTAACCATCCTGCATTCCAAAAATACCTTAAGGTGAGATGCACACCTAGAAGGGTTAGCAGGAAGAAAGATAACCGAAATATAAAGACACATGTCTTATCAGTAGCCACAACATATTGTCTCAAGAATCAGACTTTGCCAAAGAAAAAGAGAGACATGGGTGTTCACTATGTGGAGAGTCGTATTGACGACATTGCGTTTGCACGCACACTCTTAGATAACGGTTCTTCGATCAACTTACTCCCCTTAGCATTATATCAGAAATTGGAGTTGGGACCACTGCGCAAATCTAGAGCTTTACTCCAATTCGCAGATCGTTCAATGAAGAGACCTAAGGGAGAAGTGAAGAACGTCGTTATCTCGATTGAGGGGCAGAACTATCAGGTGGACTTCACAGTCTTGGACATGGAGACCCCCAATCATTGGAGAGAATCTCAGATCATTCTCGGGCGACCCTTCCTTAGGACCGCAGGCGCAGCTTTCGATTATGGTACGGGAATGATGAAGTTCCGTTCTCCAGGCGGAGAAGTGAACCTTGAGATGAAGCAAACCAAGTGTCAGCGACCCGATTCAGAGAGTAGCACAGAGTACTCATCTTCAGAGGCAGACTGCAGTTTGATTAGCACAGTTGGGATTTGGGGACAGATTCCTTCAGGACAGAGCGAGACCCTTTCATCTGGAGAGGATATAGTGCATGATGCAGTTTGCCAGGTGTTGTCTGATCTTGCTAGAGATGCATCAACCTATTCTCATGATGACTTAGAGATCCATCCGGATCTGTCAGTTCCATCCTCTTCGGAACAATCATGGGACATAGATGACGAGTCGGACGTGGCTTTTGCCGATTGTCTGGATACTTTTGACGATCCGACTCCCGATTCTTCTGATTTGGTGGCGAGTACTACTCAGCTTAGCCCACCTTCATGCAACACGGAACTAGATTCAGATTCAGTTCAGCCAGATCTGCTTGATGATACCACATTGCCAGAACTGAAATCACTACCTCCTACACTCAAGTACGCCTTTCTTGCGGGACCCAAAGAGAGATATCCTGTCATCATTAGCTCAGACTTGTCTTTAGAGCAGGAGTCTAGGTTGTTAGAAGTCTTAGAGAGGAACCGCAAAGCAATAGGCTGGACAGTGTCGGATCTCGTGGGCATCAACCCCGCTCTCCGCTCGCACCACATTTTTACTGAGGATAACGTGAGACCTTCCCGTGAGTTTCAGAGGAGACTTAACCCCAATCTACGGGAAGTAGTGAAGAATGAAATTGAGAAATGGTGCAAGGCAGGGTTCATATACCCTATTTCTGACTCCAAGTGGGTGGCCCCACTTCATGTTGTCCCGAAGAAGTCGGGAATTCAGATGGTCACCAACGAGGAGGGGGTAGATATCGCGACACGTGTACCCACGTCGTGGCGCGTCTGTGTCGACTACAGACGCCTGAATGCTGCGACCAAGAAAGATCACTTTCCCTTACCTTTTATTGATCAGATCTTGGAGAGACTCGCAGGGAAAGAGTTCTTCTGTTTTCTTGACGGGTACTCAGGCTACAACCAGGTGGCCATAGCCCCTGAGGACCAGGAAAAGACCACATTCACATGTCCATTCGGCACTTATGCTTTCAGGCGCATGCCATTCGGGCTCTGCAATGCCCCGGGCACATTTCAGCGGTGCATGATAGCCATATTTGCCGAGATGGTGGGAGATTTCCTGGAAGTGTTCATGGATGACTTCTCGGTCCATGGTTATTCTTTTGATACATGTTTAGCGCACTTGGACCGAGTCCTCACGAGGTGTAGAGAGGTGAATCTGGTACTCTCCTGGGAGAAGAGTCACTTTATGGTGACGGAGGGTATCGTGTTGGGGCATGTCATCTCCAAAAGGGGAATGGAGGTTGACCCTGCCAAGGTGGAGGTGATCAAGAAACTCGATCCACCTACCAACGTAAAGTCAGTGCGGTCATTTTTAGGACATGTTGGATTCTATAGGAGATTCATTCAAGATTTTTCAAAGATCGCCCGCCCACTGACTGAGCTCTTAGGGAAAGACATAGAGTTCGTTGTAGATCACAGGTGTCTGGAGGCCTTTGAGCTCTTGAAAAGGAAGATTTGTACCTCGCCTATCCTACAAGCTCCTGACTGGTCTCTCCCCTTTGAGATCATGACTGACGCTTCAGATTTCGCTATAGGAGCTGTGTTAGGACAACGACGAGATGGGATTCCGTTTGCGATTCACTATGCGAGCAAAGTTTTAGATCCTACACAGAAAAATTATACAGTGACTGAAAAGGAAATGCTCGCGGTAGTATGGGCCCTCGAGAAGTTCAGATCATATATTTTGGGCTCTAAGGTGACAATATATACTGATCATACAGCCATTCGATACTTAATGGAAAAGAAGGACGCGAAGGCGCGTCTTCTTAGGTGGATTTTACTCCTCCAGGAATTTGATTTGGAGATAAAAGATAAACCTGGAGTGAAGAATGTTGTGGCTGATCACCTTTCTCGGATTGAACTTAAGGATTCTCCTGATCATGAGCGGATTAGAGAGACCTTCCCAGATGAGTCAATTTGTGTTATTGACTCCCTCCCGTGGTATGCCAACATGGTGAACTATCTTGTCTCCAAGCAGGTTCCCCATGGTTGGACTAGGAGCAGCATTGATCGACTGAAGTCGGATTCGAGGAGATACCACTGGGACGATCCTTTCCTTTTCTTCGAAGGACCGGACTGTGTTTGGAGAAGGTGTATTCCTCAGGAGGAATACCAAAGTGTCCTCACATATTGTCATTCACTCGAGGCTGGAGGACACCATTCGGGAAAGAGAACCGCTCACAAAGTACTTCAATGTGGATTGTATTGGCCGACCTTGTTTAGAGATGCCATTGATTTTGTACGGTCGTGCCCGATCTGTCAAAGGATGGGAGGGACAGTTGGACAGAGAGATGAGATGCCCATGCAACCGATGATTATTTGTGATGTTTTTGATGCATGGGGCATAGATTTTATGGGTCCCTTTCCCAACAGCAATGGACATGAGTACATATTGTTGGCGGTTGATTATTTATCCAGGTGGGTAGAGGCTATCCCAACCCGAACCGCAGACAGCAAGACTGTCTGTAAGTTTGTGAGAGACCATATTATTGCTAGGTTCATGGTGCCAAAAGTTTTGATATTTGATGGGGGTAGCCACTTTGTGAATCGAGATATGAGATCTTTAGCTAAGGACTATGGATTTGATCATAGAGTTACTAGTCCTTACCACCCACAGTCCAACGGCATGGCAGAGGTTTCGAACAGAGAGGTGAAGAGTATTTTGCAGAAATTGGTTCGTCCCGATAGGAAGAACTGGTCTCAGCTCTTGGACCAAGTTCTGTGGGCCTATAGGACAGCCTACAAGACACCATTGGGTACTTCACCATTTAGAATGATCTATGGAAAGCCATGCCATTTGCCCGCAGAATTGATTCATAAATCCGAATGGGCAATTAAGAAGATTAATTGGAGTTGTCACCTAGGAAAACTTTGCCGAGACTTGAACTTGAACGAGCTCGTGGAAATCCGAAACAGGGCATATGACAACAGTTTGATTTATAAGGACAAAGTAAAGAGATGGCATGATCAGCACATTAGGTGCAAAGACTTTGTCCCTGGACAAAAGGTATGGTTGTTCAATGCCAGGTTGAAGATGTTCCATGGGAAGCTCAAATCTAAATGGACGGGTCCCTTTGTGGTTAAGAAAGTGCACGAGAATGGAAGTGTAGAGATAGCTGATCTCACAGTTGGTGCACAATCTCATGTGGTAAATGGACAACTGTTGAAGCATTTTGTTGATTCCAAAGAGCAGTTAGTCCAAGTCGAGGTCATCAACTTCATACAGAGTGAGCACAGAGCAGATACATCTTATTACTCTTCATGAAGATGCAGCATCAAGATTCAACATCTTAGAAGATTCCATCACTCTTGTACATATTCTCCCTTCTTTGTATATTTTCGAGATCACGTCGGTTCTCACACGTACTCTTGTCCTATACTTAGGCTGACCAAAGCCTAAGTATAGGGGGGACCGATGCCCGCCATGTGTATTTACTCATCATTTCTCCTCTTGACCTCGTCCGCCCCATTTTTGCTCTTCTTCTACACTTAGGCTGTCTAGAGCCTAAGTATAGGGGGGGCGGATCGACTTCTATACTTTTAATTATTTTAGCTTTCCTACGCTTAGTACGAGCTATGTCTTTTTGTCACCTAGTGCCATGAGGACATAGCACAAGCTAAGTATAGGGGGGCGTGTATATATTACATATATACTTTACCCATACCTCGTAGTTTCACGTATTTTTGTATATATTATACACTAATTATGGGGTGGGTAAAAAAAAACAAACAAACAAAACAAAAGTAAAAAAAAAACTTTTTCCTAAAAAAAAACTCTTTTCCTTATTTGCTATAAAAAAACTTTTCAAAAAAAAAAATCTTTTCTTATTTACCTATCTTTTTCAAAAAAAAAAACTCTTGAAAAAAAAAGCAAAGCTTTTCTAACAAAGAAAAAACTTCTTCTTTGCCTTTGTTTGTCAAAAAAAAAAAACAAAAACTAAAAAAAACTAACTAATAAGTTGGTTTAATCCCTGACACAATTCACTTTCACACAAGACTAGTGATGTTCAAGAACACTTGGTTTATGAGGTCTTGAGATTTTGAGTTAACCAGCCTTAGTCATTAGGGTCCTTGACTTAATTATTCACATTTCCCTAGTTTGAAAGATGTGTGTGCTATATTGCATGCTTAGTCTCTACCTTAAGAATATGATCTGCACCTCACATACACGACTGCAGTTATGATGAGATGAGTTGAAATTTCACTTGAGGAACTGGGATGAGGGATTTGAGTTTGGACTTGATTTAATGATGCTCGAGGATGGGATAAAATCAATGAAGGCTTCATGAAACCTGAGTGTCAGCATCTTTAGCCAGTATGAGAACATGGTTCTTGTACTATCTCTTGACATTTACCTATGTGCCAGGGTGTGATAAAATAAAAAAAATGTTGATCAGTGTGCGCCAACTCTTGGTAAAAGCAGTGGAGCTAGCCACAAATACTACAAAGCAATGAAATGTCAAAGAAAAGCTCTCATTCCACAAAGTCAATTATCAAAAGAGCTTCCACCAAAGGCGAGCGCTCCCAACCATTTCAAAAGTGTCCACTTGGACCACCGCTATTAGGACCAGGAGTCGGGCTTGCACCAAAAAAGGGCTCTGCATTGTAAATGCTACAAGTCTGGGTGTAGAAGGTACGATAGGTACTCAAAAAAGGCACACCCCGGTGTACTCCCAGGAAAACAAGTGCAGACGGCTCCAACTTCTCTTGACGGACGCACTGATCAACACCAAAAAAATGCGTTGCGTAATAAGGCACTTGAGAGGATCCTTGTTCCAATGAGAGGGAGAGAAGAAATGACACAATCCTATGCCCTCCATCAACTGGCCTTCCATCTACACTTTCAAAGTCTGACAACTAAAGAGACGGTGGATTGGATGCAAGAAATGATTTATTCCCTAGTGTTGAGGATCGGGTCCATAGGAGAGTCTCTTGGACGGGAACCTTGGGTGACGTTGTGACTCTACTCTTGTAACTGCAGTCAACACTTAAAGTCATATCCCTTATATATACGTATACAAAGAGAGTCTGATGATTAGGGAAATTGGGTACCTTTTGACTAGAGCTTGGTTCAGCTTAGAATTTTAGGATCTCTAAAACCAAGAGTTCTTGAACGGATCAAGTCTTGTATTCACATGCACAGTCAGGGTTAATCCAACTTATTCATTCTTTATTTGCTCGAGGACTAGCAAAGTTTAAGTATAGGGGGGTGATGAATCCACGATTCATCATCTCAATATCTTGATCTTAGCAAAATCCCAGAGTAAAATCCCAGAAAAATGTTCATAAAATCCATAAATTAACAAAATGACTCTTGTAAATAAAACACACTAATTATTGTATATTAGATTGTACAAAATAAATTACACATAAAAAGCCGCAAAAATAAAGGAGTTTTATACCTGTAAATAGCTCAAAACTTCATGTATTTTTAATAATTTCATTTCAACTCCTTTTAGGCTAATTCTTTCTCTAACCTGTCCATAAAAATGTATATAAAAATACAAAAATACAAAACCAGTTTTATCTCAAATAAATGCTCCTAGATCCCAATGGGAAAAAGCCGTAAAGACCAACTTCCAAGCTAAATCCCCGCTCCGTATGAACTCCAAATTCACCAAACTCACTTTTAAAGTTCAAGTTAGAAAATTGTCTATCCAACGGAAGTGGTTTCATTAAAATCGGAGCTCATTTGCAAAAGTTGGGTTTTGGGACCTAGATGTACATTGTATACCATGTATATATTCATTCTTTCTTTAATTTTTATTTTATCTTTCTTAATTACTAAAAATACAAAAAAATCATACTTGTGTTGTATTTTAATTGTAGTATTTTATTGTATTTTTCCGTTGTAAATATCTCTTATTAAAAAGACAAAAAAAATTACATATTAGAAAAGTAAAAAAATGTGTACATGGTGTTTTGTATTCACTTGTAAATTCACCATTATTTTTTCCTTCTTTATTTTGTTGTAATTAAAGTAGCCTACTTTATTTCATTTTATTTATTTAATTATTTTACATTCTCTACAATAACCACCATTCAACTCTCTTCCACCACCAACTTCCCATTCAACTCCACCATTTCTTAAACCTCCCATTCAACTCCATTAATAATCCAACTTCCCATTCAACTCCACCCACATAATAACTTCTCATTTCATCATCTATATATACATTCCATCCTCCTCAATTTGCCCTTGATCCATCTTTATGTGAGGAGAGCATAGTTCCCTGAGTTGAATCGGTGACAGCGACGCAACCGCGGTCGAGCGACGACGGCCCTCTCTCCGGTGTGATCCGTTGGCTTTTTGGCCAACATCGCAGCCGCAACCGCGCGCTGCTCGAGCTCATCGCACGCCGGCGATTTGAGCAAAGACCGTGCTCACGTGAGCACTCCATAGGCACCCGCGTTCATCTTAGGTAATTTTATTTTCATCTTGCTGTCATGATTTTATCTTTGCAATTTTTTTAGTCCATCATATCACCACACATAATCTTTCATTTGTTCTACTTCATTACATTACCACTACGTTTTTTTTTCCACATTTGATTCACTCCCTGTTTAAAGAAAATTAAAAAAAAAAGTAAAACAAAAAATTAAAACAAAAAAAAAGCTTCTTTTGTTACAACAAAAAAAAATCAAAAAAAAAATTAAAAAAAAAACAAAAAAAAATAATACGGCAGCTGCAGTGGGAGGTTCCCACCGCCGCCGCCCAAGGTGCCGCCCCCTCTCTAGCCCAGCCGCCGGAGCCGCTCGCCACCGCTGCCGCAGCGGCTCCCCTGCGGCCTCCGCCACCAGCCGCGCCCTCCGCTCCGCCCCCCCAGCTCTCCTCCGCGCGATCGGCGGCTCCGTCTACACCAGCCTCCAACCGGCGGAACCTCCCAGCCGACCTCGCCTCCAGGCCCCGCGCCTCCGTCCCGCCGCGGCCGCGCGCCCCCGCGCCTGCCTTCCCAGCCGCCGACCAGCCCTCTGCCGCCGCCGCCGAGCATTCCTGTGTTGTGTTCTTCCTCCCAATCCAAATCCAACGGGGAAGAAGGTCCATTTCCCTTACTTTTTTATTAGTAAAAATTGCATTATAAATATTTCATGTTTCCGTAATTGCATAATAGTCCCTGTGTATGACTTGCATTGTAATTTCATTTTCTGAATTTGCCAAGACACCCCTGTGTTTGACTTTAAGTTTGGACATCTGATTTGCATCTTTTTATTCAATGAAAAATGTTTTCATGTAGAGCAACTCATCCTCTGTCATATGATTGTTTCTTTGTATTTTTGTGAGATATGGGTAATTAATTATAATTGTTTAACTGAAATTTTGCATAGTTTACCCATTCTGTGCCATTAAATTAATATCTCACACACGGTTGCTCTAAAAATTCCAAAAAAAATATATGTTATGCCTTGATGCGTGATTAACATACTATCCAAATTTCAACCAAAATGGAAATGTCTTGTGCCTACAATAAATTATAGAGTGTATTTAGTATTTGATTTTTAATTAAATCCACAGACATCCTTTTCACGAAATTTCAAGTCTCCTGGATTGCTCATCTAAATATCTATTTGAGATAATTTGATCTCTGACTAATTTTATAATGTGGATTTATTAGAAATTATTTACTTGCTGTCACTCTGATTTCACTAAAAAATTCATAAAAAAATCATAATTTGTCAGAAAATTCTAAAAACATTACTGTAGCTTCCTTGCATCACGTTTTTATTCCAATAATTTTTTCATAATTTTTGCTTGCTGTTTGTGTGATAAATTGCGAAAAAACCCATAAAAAGTGTGCATTTTTATTTATTGCATATTAACCCCTAAAATTCCAAAAAAATGTGTTTTGTTTTCATCTCTGTATTAGAACTCTAAGAAAATATAATTTGTCTAAATTGGACTAATTTGACATTAAAATTAATTTGGCCTTGTTGTGTGTTTTCTCAGTGTTGTAATTCACTTGCATTTGCATTCTTTTTGCATAAAAAATCTAAAAAATACGCATTGGATATCTAGATCTCAAATTTGTAAATTAACCCCAAAGTTGTTCCTTTGCCTCCCTGAGTTCGACCTCGGACTTGCCCGGGATAAAAATTAAGCCGAGACACTCTTCACGGAGATCTTCTCTCGGTTCTGACCGAATCGCTAAGTACACGTGCTACAACGTGATCGAATTAAACAACGTATTCAGCGACTCGTCAGATGGCGCCGTTGCCGGGGAGGCAAACGGCTTAGGGATTAGTTTAAAAATTTGGATTTAGTTTTCCATTTACTCGGGCAGTCTGACCCCCGAGCCACCTTGTATTTATTCCATTTTTTTTGCAATTATTTCTCTTCATATTTTTGTATATATTTTTATTTATCTCTCTAACATAAATCTTTGTTTCCTTGCGAGGGCCCGGTGGACTTGGAGTGCATCGGAGGTCGACGGACGCGACGCGAGGACAATTTATTTATTTTTGAGAGAATTTTTTTGTAAATTATTGTAATTATTTAGGTAGTTGCTCCTTTCTAGCGGCTCTTGTTTGAGAGCTCGCGCATGTAAAAAGACTTGGACTTTATTTGTGGTGTGTCGAGCCTGTTTCACTCTCCGGCAAGGGTGGGGCTTGACTTGAGTGGCGAAATTAAGGATTAGGCACACGGTAGTTTAGATTCAAATTTGCTTGTGCCCATCGTAATTTAGGCCACACATATCTTAGAAGATTCACATATCTTATAAGATTCATAATGAGACGCACATAGACACGTACTACTTAGCTCAAATCCAATCAATTCTTCCCCGCTAATAGTATATTGTTTAGGTGCGGTTTTCTCGATCTGCATGCATTTAGTGTAATATTTACAAATTCAGTTCTGCATAATGCATGAAGAGTGCTGGGATTCACTGTAAGTATACCTCCTTCTGAGCATGCATCATAGTTTCTCGTTTGCATTCTGATTTCCGATTCCCATCTTGTTTTACAACTTAAGGTCAAAAGGAAATTGGGACTGAACGGTAGACGTGCTTGTGTGTTCACATAAAATTCAAGTGATAACCTAACTCTAAAATTGGGACTGAATTGAGCAGGTCGATCTAATTAATTGGAATAAAAAGAACCCTTGTTCTCGGGTGCATAAAGCCCTCATTGTTTGTTTTTATTGCAAGTGAGAGAGAGACGACCCTAGGATAGAGCCAAGTCTGGATTTCTTACTTACTACTGGTTCTTTATTTTTAGGCGATTAGCTACTTTTCAGTGAGGATTTACGGGTAGCCGGTAAACGGTCCGGACTTCCTTAGCAGAGTGGGAGGTTTAGAGGACGCCTTAGTCCTCAAGGAACGGGTAGCCGTATTTTTACGGTCCGTACTTACTCCTATACTGGCTGAAAGTAGGTCAAACTAGTCGTAAGAACCGGGCCAGTCTGTAGGAAAATACGGGCACCTAACAGCTCGTTAATCTTTCCAAAGATTGTATTCTCACCAACTAAAATTGACCAGATAAATCGGCCGAACTCTTATGGCCATCACGTGTTGAGTTGGTGAAATTGGGGATTTGAATTGCGTTTGAATTGTGTGAGTCACTCCGCACATTTACGTGCACCGTAGAACTAGCGCCTCATTGATTATCGTGATCTAATCGGTTCTTTTGACATCGAAGATGACTGATTTGGGGGATATTTATTCGGACTTTGCGAATCTCTCGTTGAACCCTCCTAAAAGTATGTCTTCAAAGGTCCAAGCGCAACTTGGATCAACCTGGACTCATGACCCTCTTGAGCCCAGGATCACCCACTCTCGGGATGGTTACTCTCAAACCATTCCCTTTCTCTCTTCCCACCTCACCGAGGAAGACCATCGCCTTGGTGAGAATATCATGAGTCATAAATCCTCTTCTAATAAAGAACACATTGCTGATTCAGGCCATATAGAAGACACGAGTAAAATGCCTCCAAAGAAGAAAGAAGAGGAAGAAGAGAACCATGAAGACCCGATGAGAAGTATACTAGCCCGATTGGCTGCATCTGAGCAGCAACAAGCATTACTGAGAGCTCAGTTGGGACAGTTAAATGTTGGGGTCCAACTACCAATGGATGCGGCTTATAACCCCGGACAATATCAAATTCATAACTACTTGAGTCCGGCCGAACCCGAGGTTGATTTTGAGTTGAAGCCGCACTTTCTGAACCTGCTGCCACATTTTGATGGGAATGCTTCTGAGGAGCCATATGCATTCCTAAGGGACTTTGAGCTCATCTGCGCTAACCTCAAACATAATAATGTTAGCCAGGATTATATTAGGCTCAAAGCCCTTCCATTTGCCTTGGGTGGAAAAGCCGATTACTGGGTGAAGAATCTTGGAATCATCGTCACCACATATGCCCAGTTCAAGGACCTGTTTTTGAAGAAGTTCTACCCTTTGAGTAGAACTAATATGATGAGGACGCGCATTACGAGTTTTTCCCAATTACCCAATGAAGCCTTCTGTGATGCTTGGGAAAGATTCAAGGACATCCTACAAAAGTGTCCTTGTCATAGATTAGATGAAAACATCTTGGTCCAATCCTTCTTCACTGGTCTCAACCCTGAGATGCAGGGTTTAGTGAGCGCTGCCTGTGGAGGCAGCTATACATCACGAGGAGCGGATACCGTCTGGAGGGTATTCGAGCAGATGGCTGAAACTAGCCGCTCACAGATGGCCAGCAGGGCCTATACACCTTCCCCCAGTTCACTCTCACTTGGAGGGGGGAAACCAGCTGTAGTCGATCTCTCTCAGGACGTGATCCCTAGCATGGGACTCCTTGCTGACAAGCTTACTGTAGTCGAGAGGATCGACAGGAGGATTGATGAGTTAGACCGGAGCGTCTCCAAACTTCCAAAACAGATGGAGGAGTTGACTGAGAAGGTATCTAAGATAAAGATACCTGCCGTGACTGCACCCGCTGCTCCCATTTACCGAGTTCACCATGATCAGGAGCAGTTGGTGTCAGGGCAACCCCAGCCGTGGGAGCAGGACCAATCCTACACCCACTCTTTCCAGCAGCCACCTCCAGTAGCAGAGACAGTCCAGGAGGAGCCTCCACCAGTTTGGGAGGTGAATGGGATATGGTATACTCAGGACCCTGCCAGGCAGGGAAGTACGGGCGACCGACAGACCTATCAGCGTCCCCCGACCTTTCACAACACCGCATTCACCTCCGCACCACCTCCGTCACAGCAGAGCCCCGGATTCCATCCACCCCAGCAGCAGAGGCAGCAGTACCAGCAGTATGGCCGACAGGGCCATTACGAGACGGGCCAGCAGGGCCTGCAACCCCAGCAGCAGCAGCAGAGGCAGTACACTGGCCAGCAGGGCCAGTCTTCCCGTTCTTCTTCCCAGTCTTATCCACTTCCTTCATCGTCTAGTCCCGTGGATATTCAGCAGCAGATACTCGACGAGCTACGTTCCTACAGGAACGAGGTTCAGGACTTACGGGTGGATGTCAACCGCCTGTCAAGATGGCGAGACGAGCAGACTGCACCCTCTACCTCGATCCCAGCCCAAGTTCAGGCTAACCCCAATAGCCTGAACCGTTCTAGTTCTCAGCAGCACTTTGGTCAGGTATACTATTCAGCATCTCCTAAATCTGAACATGAGATTCTTTCGTGTGACGAGGCTAACCACATGTCACTCAGGAGCGGAAGGACCGTGGTCATACCTGACCGGGCGAGGGACACGAGGAGGGCCATCTATGGAACTCTACCTGAGGAGTCTTCAGAGGACGAGGAGGAGAGGCATCATATCTCAGAGCCCCATCAGCACCACTCGAGGATTTCTACTCAGGGAGCCGAGAGGAGGAGGAGAGCACGTATGCAGCATCGTCAGCATGGATATTCTTCTGAGTCTACGGAGGACCTTGCATCTCCGGTTGTGGCGGATACCACTCCAGCTTCTATTCCACAACCTGTAGTAGATAATTTAGATTTTGAGTCCATGTTGCATCACAAAGATTCATGTATGAAGAACTCTGTTTCCGTTAATGCAAAGAATGATCTTTCTGTTCATGATTCAGATTCTTCATCCTCTGTTTCCTTAGCTTCAATCCCTTTCCCCCGTGCTCTTACGGCAGGAAAGCGCATCAAAAAGATTCAGAAAGATGACCCCGATATGGCACGGTTTTGCAAAGAAAACATCACAGTTAAGGTGCCATTTGATGAATATGTGGCTAACCATCCTGCATTCCAAAAATACCTTAAGGTGAGATGCACACCTAGAAGGGTTAGCAGGAAGAAAGATAACCGAAATATAAAGACACATGTCTTATCAGTAGCCACAACATATTGTCTCAAGAATCAGACTTTGCCAAAGAAAAAGAGAGACATGGGTGCTCACTATGTGGAGAGTCGTATTGACGACATTGCGTTTGCACGCACACTCTTAGATAACGGTTCTTCGATCAACTTACTCCCCTTAGCATTATATCAGAAATTGGAGTTGGGACCACTGCGCAAATCTAGAGCTTTACTCCAATTCGCAGATCGTTCAATGAAGAGACCTAAGGGAGAAGTGAAGAACGTCGTTATCTCGATTGAGGGGCAGAACTATCAGGTGGACTTCACAGTCTTGGACATGGAGACCCCCAATCATTGGAGAGAATCTCAGATCATTCTCGGGCGACCCTTCCTTAGGACCGCAGGCGCAGCTTTCGATTATGGTACGGGAATGATGAAGTTCCGTTCTCCAGGCGGAGAAGTGAACCTTGAGATGAAGCAAACCAAGTGTCAGCGACCCGATTCAGAGAGTAGCACAGAGTACTCATCTTCAGAGGCAGACTGCAGTTTGATTAGCACAGTTGGGATTTGGGGACAGATTCCTTCAAGACAGAGCGAGACCCTTTCATCTGGAGAGGATATAGTGCATGATGCAGTTTGCCAGGTGTTGTCTGATCTTGCTAGAGATGCATCAACCTATTCTCATGATGACTTAGAGATCCATCCGGATCTGTTAGTTCCATCCTCTTCGGAACAATCATGGGACATAGATGACGAGTCGGACGTGGCTTTTGCCGATTGTCTGGATACTTTTGACGATCCGACTCCCGATTCTTCTGATTTGGTGGAGAGTACTACTCAGCTTAGCCCACCTTCATGCAGCACGGAACCAGATTCAGATTCAGTTCAGCCAGATCTGCTTGATGATACCACATTGCCAGAACTGAAATCACTACCTCCTACACTCAAGTACGCCTTTCTTGCGGGACCCAAAGAGAGATATCCTGTCATCATTAGCTCAGACTTGTCTTTAGAGCAGGAGTCTAGGTTGTTAGAAGTCTTAGAGAGGAACCGCAAAGCAATAGGCTGGACAGTGTCGGATCTCGTGGGCATCAACCCCGCTCTCTGCTCGCACCACATTTTTACTGAGGATAACGTGAGACCTTCCCGTGAGTTTCAGAGAAGACTTAACCCCAATCTACGGGAAGTAGTGAAGAATGAAATTGAGAAATGGTGCAAGGCAGGGTTCATATACCCTATTTCTGACTCCAAGTGGGTGGCCCCACTTCATGTTGTCCCGAAGAAGTCGGGAATTCAGATGGTCACCAACGAGGAGGGGGTAGATATCGCGACACGTGTACCCACGTCGTGGCGCGTCTGTGTCGACTACAGACGCCTGAATGCTGCGACCAAGAAAGATCACTTTCCCTTGCCTTTTATTGATCAGATCTTGGAGAGACTCGCAGGGAAAGAGTTCTTCTGTTTTCTTGACGGGTACTCAGGCTACAACCAGGTGGCCATAGCCCCTGAGGACCAGGAAAAGACCACATTCACATGTCCATTCGGCACTTATGCTTTCAGGCGCATGCCATTCGGGCTCTGCAATGCCCCGGGCACATTTCAGCGGTGCATGATAGCCATATTTGCCGAGATGGTGGGAGATTTCCTGGAAGTGTTCATGGATGACTTCTCGGTCCATGGTGATTCTTTTGATACATGTTTAGCGCACTTGGACCGAGTCCTCACGAGGTGTAGAGAGGTGAATCTGGTACTCTCCTGGGAGAAGAGTCACTTTATGGTGACGGAGGGTATCGTGTTGGGGCATGTCATCTCCAAAAGGGGAATGGAGGTTGACCCTGCCAAGGTGGAGGTGATCAAGAAACTCGATCCACCTACCAACGTAAAGTCAGTGCGGTCATTTTTAGGACATGTTGGATTCTATAGGAGATTCATTCAAGATTTTTCAAAGATCGCCCGCCCACTGACTGAGCTCTTAGGGAAAGACATAGAGTTCGTTGTAGATCACAGGTGTCTGGAGGCCTTTGAGCTCTTGAAAAGGAAGATTTGTACCTCGCCTATCCTACAAGCTCCTGACTGGTCTCTCCCCTTTGAGATCATGACTGACGCTTCAGATTTCGCTATAGGAGCTGTGTTAGGACAACGACGAGATGGGATTCCGTTTGCGATTCACTATGCGAGCAAAGTTTTAGATCCTACACAGAAAAATTATACAGTGACTGAAAAGGAAATGCTCGCGGTAGTATGGGCCCTCGAGAAGTTCAGATCATATATTTTGGGCTCTAAGGTGACAATATATACTGATCATACAACCATTCGATACTTAATGGAAAAGAAGGACGCGAAGGCGCGTCTTCTTAGGTGGATTTTACTCCTCCAGGAATTTGATTTGGAGATAAAAGATAAACCTGGAGTGAAGAATGTTGTGGCTGATCACCTTTCTCGGATTGAACTTAAGGATTCTCCTGATCATGAGCGGATTAGAGAGACCTTCCCAGATGAGTCAATTTGTGTTATTGACTCCCTCCCGTGGTATGCCAACATGGTGAACTATCTTGTCTCCAAGCAGGTTCCCCATGGTTGGACTAGGAGCAGCATTGATCGACTGAAGTCGGATTCGAGGAGATACCACTGGGACGATCCTTTCCTTTTCTTCGAAGGACCGGATTGTGTTTGGAGAAGGTGTATTCCTCAGGAGGAATACCAAAGTGTCCTCACATATTGTCATTCACTCGAGGCTGGAGGACACCATTCGGGAAAGAGAACCGCTCACAAAGTACTTCAATGTGGATTGTATTGGCCGACCTTGTTTAGAGATGCCATTGATTTTATACGGTCGTGCCCGATCTGTCAAAGGATGGGAGGGAAAGTTGGACAGAGAGATGAGATGCCCATGCAACCGATGATTATTTGTGATGTTTTTGATGCATGGGGCATAGATTTTATGGGTCCCTTTCCCAACAGCAATGGACATGAGTACATATTGTTGGCGGTTGATTATTTATCCAGGTGGGTGGAGGCTATCCCAACCCGAACCGCAGACAGCAAGACTGTCTGTAAGTTTGTGAGAGACCATATTATTGCTAGGTTCGGGGTGCCAAAAGTTTTGATATCTGATGGGGGTAGCCACTTTGTGAATCGAGATATGAGATCTTTAGCTAAGGACTATGGATTTGATCATAGAGTTACTAGTCCTTACCACCCACAGTCCAACGGCATGGCAGAGGTTTCGAACAGAGAGGTGAAGAGTATTTTGCAGAAATTGGTTCGTCCCGATAGGAAGAACTGGTCTCAGCTCTTGGACCAAGTTCTGTGGGCCTATAGGACAGCCTACAAGACACCATTGGGTACTTCACCATTTAGAATGATCTATGGAAAGCCATGCCATTTGCCCGCAGAATTGATTCATAAATCCGAATGGGCAATTAAGAAGATTAATTGGAGTTGTCACCTAGGAAAACTTTGCCGAGACTTGAACTTGAACGAGCTCGTGGAAATCCGAAACAGGGCATATGACAACAGTTTGATTTATAAGGACAAAGTAAAGAGATGGCATGATCAGCACATTAGGTGCAAAGACTTTGTCCCTGGACAAAAGGTATGGTTGTTCAATGCCAGGTTGAAGATGTTCCATGGGAAGCTCAAATCTAAATGGACGGGTCCCTTTGTGGTTAAGAAAGTGCACGAGAATGGAAGTGTAGAGATAGCTGATCTCACAGATGGTGCACAATCTCATGTGGTAAATGGACAACTGTTGAAGCATTTTGTTGATTCCAAAGAGCAGTTAGTCCAAGTCGAGGTCATCAACTTCATACAGAGTGAGCATAGAGCAGATACATCTTATTACTCTTCATGAAGATGCAGCATCAAGATTCAACATCTTAGAAGATTCCATCACTCTTGTACATATTCTCCCTTCTTTGTATATTCTCGAGATCACGTCGGTTCTCACACGTACTCTTGTCCTATACTTAGGCTGACCAAAGCCTAAGTATAGGGGGGACCGATGCCCGCCATGTGTATTTACTCATCATTTCTCCTCTTGACCTCGTCCGCCCCATTTTTGCTCTTCTTCTACACTTAGGCTGTCTAGAGCCTAAGTATAGGGGGGGCGGATCGACTTCTATACTTTTAATTATTTTAGCTTTCCTACGCTTAGTACGAGCTATGTCTTTTTGTCACCTAGTGCCATGAGGACATAGCACAAGCTAAGTATAGGGGGGCGTGTATATATTACATATATACTTTACCCATACCTCGTAGTTTCACGTATTTTTGTATATATTATACACTAATTATGGGGTGGGTAAAAAAAAACAAACAAACAAAACAAAAGTAAAAAAAAACTTTTTCCTAAAAAAAACTCTTTTCCTTATTTGCTATAAAAAAAACTTTTCAAAAAAAAAATCTTTTCTTATTTACCTATCTTTTTCAAAAAAAAAACTCTTGAAAAAAAAGCAAAGCTTTTCTAACAAAAAAAACTTCTTCTTTGCCTTTGTTTGTCAAAAAAAAAAACAAAAACTAAAAAAAAAAACTAACTAATAAGTTGGTTTAATCCCTGACACAATTCACTTTCACACAAGACTAGTGATGTTCAAGAACACTTGGTTTATGAGGTCTTGAGATTTTGAGTTAACCAGCCTTAGTCATTAGGGTCCTTGACTTAATTATTCACATTTCCCTAGTTTGAAAGATGTGTGTGCTATATTGCATGCTTAGTCTCTACCTTAAGAATATGATCTGCACCTCACATACACGACTGCAGTTATGATGAGATGAGTTGAAATTTCACTTGAGGAACTGGGATGAGGGATTTGAGTTTGGACTTGATTTAATGATGCTCGAGGATGGGATAAAATCAATGAAGGCTTCATGAAACCTGAGTGTCAGCATCTTTAGCCAGTATGAGAACATGGTTCTTGTACTATCTCTTGACATTTACCTATGTGCCAGGGTGTGATAAAATAAAAAAAATGTTGATCAGTGTGCGCCAACTCTTGGTAAAAGCAGTGGAGCTAGCCACAAATACTACAAAGCAATGAAATGTCAAAGAAAAGCTCTCATTCCACAAAGTCAATTATCAAAAGAGCTTCCACCAAAGGCGAGCGCTCCCAACCATTTCAAAAGTGTCCACTTGGACCACCGCTATTAGGACCAGGAGTCGGGCTTGCACCAAAAAACGGCTCTGCATTGTAAATGCTACAAGTCTGGGTGTAGAAGGTACGATAGGTACTCAAAAAAGGCACACCCCGGTGTACTCCCAGGAAAACAAGTGCAGACGGCTCCAACTTCTCTTGACGGACGCACTGATCAACACCAAAAAAATGCGTTGCGTAATAAGGCACTTGAGAGGATCCTTGTTCCAATGAGAGGGAGAGAAGAAATGACACAATCCTATGCCCTCCATCAACTGGCCTTCCATCTACACTTTCAAAGTCTGACAACTAAAGAGACGGTGGATTGGATGCAAGAAATGATTTATTCCCTAGTGTTGAGGATCGGGTCCATAGGAGAGTCTCTTGGACTGGAACCTTGGGTGACGTTGTGACTCTACTCTTGTAACTGCAGTCAACACTTAAAGTCATATCCCTTATATATACGTATACAAAGAGAGTCTGATGATTAGGGAAATTGGGTACCTTTTGACTAGAGCTTGGTTCAGCTTAGAATTTTAGGATCTCTAAAACCAAGAGTTCTTGAACGGATCAAGTCTTGTATTCACATGCACAGTCAGGGTTAATCCAACTTATTCATTCTTTATTTGCTCGAGGACTAGCAAAGTTTAAGTATAGGGGGGTGATGAATCCACGATTCATCATCTCAATATCTTGATCTTAGCAAAATCCCAGAGTAAAATCCCAGAAAAATGTTCATAAAATCCATAAATTAACAAAATGACTCTTGTAAATAAAACACACTAATTATTATATATTAGATTGTACAAAATAAATTACACATAAAAAGCCGCAAAAATAAAGGAGTTTTATACCTGTAAATAGCTCAAAACTTCATGTATTTTTAATAATTTCATTTCAACTCCTTTTAGGCTAATTCTTTCTCTAACCTGTCCATAAAAATGTATATAAAAATACAAAAATACAAAACCAATTATATCGCAAATAAATGCTCCTAGATCCCAATGGGAAAAAGCCGTAAAGACCAACTTCCAAGCTAAATCCCCGCTCCGTATGAACTCCAAATTCACCAAACTCACTTTTAAAGTTCAAGTTAGAAAATTATCTATCCAACGGAAGTGGTTTCATTAAAATCGGAGCTCATTTGCAAAAGTTGGGTTTTGGGACCTAGATGTACATTGTATACCATGTATATATTCATTCTTTCTTTAATTTTTATTTTATCTTTCTTAATTACTAAAAATACAAAAAAATCATACTTGTGTTGTATTTTAATTGTAGTATTTTATTGTATTTTTCCGTTGTAAATATCTCTTATTAAAAAGACAAAAAAAATTACATATTAGAAAAGTAAAAAAATGTGTACATGGTGTTTTGTATTCACTTGTAAATTCACCATTATTTTTTCCTTCTTTATTTTGTTGTAATTAAAGTAGCCTACTTTATTTCATTTTATTTATTTAATTATTTTACATTCTCTACAATAACCACCATTCAACTCTCTTCCACCACCAACTTCCCATTCAACTCTACCATTTCTTAAACCTCCCATTCAACTCCATTAATAATCCAACTTCCCATTCAACTCCACCCACATAATAACTTCTCATTTCATCATCTATATATACATTCCATCCTCCTCAATTTGCCCTTGATCCATCTTTATGTGAGGAGAGCCTAGTTCCCTGAGTTGAATCGGTGACAGCGACGCAACCGCGGTCGAGCGACGACGGCCCTCTCTCCGGTGTGATCCGTTGGCTTTTTGGCCAACATCGCAGCCGCAACCGCGCGCTGCTCGAGCTCATCGCACGCCGGCGATTTGAGCGAAGACCGTGCTCACGTGAGCACTCCATAGGCACCCGCGTTCATCTTAGGTAATTTTATTTTCATCTTGTTGTCATGATTTTATCTTTGCAATTTTTTTAGTCCATCATATCACCACACATAACTTTCATTTGTTCTACTTCATTACATTACCACTACGTTTTTTTTTCCACATTTGATTCACTCCCTGTTTAAAGAAAATTAAAGAAAAAGTAAAACAAAAAATTAAAACAAAAAAAAAGCTTCTTTTGGCAGCAGCAGTGGGAGGTTCCCACCGCCGCCGCCCAAGGTGCCGCCCCCTCTCTAGCCCAGCCGCCGGAGCCGCTCGCCACCGCCGCCGCAGCGGCTCCCCTGCGGCCTCCGCCACCAGCCGCGCCCTCCGCTCCGCCCCCCCAGCTCTCCTCCGCGCGACCGGCGGCTCCGTCTACACCAGCCTCCAACCGGCGGAACCTCCCAGCCGACCTCGCCTCCAGGCCCCGCGCCTCCGTCCCGCCGCGGCCGCGCGCCCCCGCGCCTGCCTTCCCAGCCGCCGACCAGCCCTCTGCCGCCGCCGCCGAGCATTCCCGTGTTGGGTTCTTCCTCCCAATCCAAATCCAACGGGGAAGAAGGTCCATTTCCCTTACTTTTTTATTTGTAAAAATTGCATTATAAATATTTCATGTTTCCGTAATTGAATAATAGTCCCTGTGTATGACTTGCATTGTAATTTCATTTTCTGAATTTGCCAAGACACCCCTGTGTTTGACTTTAAGTTTGGACATCTGATTTGCATCTTTTTATTCAATGAAAAATGTTTTCATGTAGAGCAACTCATCCTCTGTCATATGATTGTTTCTTTGTATTTTTGTGAGATATGGGTAATTAATTATAATTGTTTAACTGAAATTTTGCATAGTTTACCCATTCTGTGCCATTAAATTAATATCTCACACACGGTTGCTCTAAAAATTCCAAAAAAAATATATGTTATGCCTTGATGCGTGATTAACATACTATCCAAATTTCAACCAAAATGGAAATGTCTTGTGCCTACAATAAATTATAGAGTGTATTTAGTATTTGATTTTTAATTAAATCCACAGACATCCTTTTCACGAAATTTCAAGTCTCCTGGATTGCTCATCTAAATATCTATTTGAGATAATTTGATCTCTGACTAATTTTATAATGTGGATTTATTAGAAATTATTTACTTGCTGTCACTCTGATTTCACTAAAAAATTCATAAAAAAATCATAATTTGTCAGAAAATTCTAAAAACATTACTGTAGCTTCCTTGCATCATGTTTTTATTCCAATAATTTTTTCATAATTTTTGCTTGCTGTTTGTGTGATAAATTGCGAAAAAACCCATAAAAAGTGTGCATTTTTATTTATTGCATATTAACCCCTAAAATTCCAAAAAAATGTGTTTTGTTTTCATCTCTGGATTAGAACTCTAAGAAAATATAATTTGTCTAAATTGGACTAATTTGACATTAAAATTAATTTGGCCTTGTTGTGTGTTTTCTCAGTGTTGTAATTCACTTGCATTTGCATTCTTTTTGCATAAAAAATCTAAAAAAATATGCATTGGATATCTAGATCTCAAATTTGTAAATTAACCCCAAAGTTGTTCCTTTGCCTCCCTGAGTTCGACCCCGGACTTGCCCGGGATAAAAATTAAGCCGAGACACTCTTCACGGAGATCTTCTCTCGGTTCTGACCGAATCGCTAAGTACACGTGCTACAACGTGATCGAATTAAACAACGTATTCTGCGACTCGTCAGGCATGAATTAGGGAGATCCAATCAACTTTTTTTATCCAGAGTGCGAGTCGAGATGATGGGTGAATCAAGCGGAAAAAATGTAGAAAAATGGGGCTCTGAAAAGGTCAGAGCCGCATTTGGGTGCGAGGGATTTGTAGACCTGAGGTCAACATTCCCTACAATCTGATTGGTTCATGATGACACAAAACTACACACCAGAAACTAAATGAAAATAAAATTTAAAATAAATTAGTAGATGATTTTATTAAATAAAACTTAAAACATAAAGCTATTTGTAATTTAATAAACTATTTTTCTATGATTTTTATTTATTTTTGCAACCATATTTGATAGGTGTTCATTTTTACAAGTATACACATAGGTATATTTTCTAATGTTTTACTTATTTTATTTTTATTTTGTATTTTATTAATTATCATATTTACATATTTTATTATTTTTATGATTTTACTTGCAAACATAAATAATCGCATGTATATACGTTATAGGTATATTATGCTAATATATTTTATTGTACTATTTATTTTAGTGTATTTTTACTAGTCTTTTTTTATGTTTATATTTTTAATATATTTTAAATAATATATACAATTTTTAAAATATAAGAAGAGTAAAAATATAAAAAATAAATTATATGAATAAAATATATAAATACATAGTACAATGGGACCCCAGAAAGTCAGCTCTGGTATCTTAACTCCATTCTTATGAAACCACCTTCAATAAATAGATAATTTAATCTAAAATACAACGGAGGTGAGTTTCGTGAATTTTGAGTTCATAAGGAGAAGATATTGGTACGTGAAGTTTAGTTTGCGTCTTTTTCATTTAAGTGTCCCTATTGCATAGTGCTTTATTTTTATGTACAATGATTTTTGTATTTTCTATGTATTTTTATATACAACTTTTGTGTTTATCATTTTGTTAATTGAGATGTATAAAATACAAAATAGATCAAGTAAAAATGTCTTATGTTGAAGAGTATAAATTAGAGTTTCTATATACAATGTCAGCCCTTATCTCCCCTACTTTCTTCCTTATCAATCAAGTCAATATTGACCTGGTCTCGAGGTTTAGGGTCACTCAATATCTTTGATATTTCTTTTCCTTTTCTTTTCTTTATTTTATTCTTTTATTTTGGATTTAAATACAAGTATTTATGCAGTATTTACATGTTAATATGTGAATATTATGTCATGCAGATTGATGGTATTTACATGCATTTTACCAGGGATTTAAAGCCAAAGTGAATTAATAAAGGTGATGAAATAGAGATCCATCACCCACTTATACTTTCCTTTGCTAGTCCCTATCAAACACTTTGAAAATGAGTGCTAAAAAGAAAATAAAGAAAAAGAAATAACTTATACTGATTTTGACTCTTAAACTTGTCTTCATAAAATAAGAGTTTGGAGCTTAGTTAAGATCTTTGGATTGTTAGTTTGTTTGGAACCTTATTGGGAATAGGATCTAAAGATTAACAACCATCAAGTTCCACAAGTATCTGTTCAAGTCTCCTCAACAGTTAGGTCACAATGAGTCTATTGGTACACAAATCCTTTTGACTATGAGCCTTACTTGTACAGTGTAAGTGGATATAGCTCTTCCCCTCAGAGTCTCCTTTAACAATATAACCCTGATTCCCCAATCTAGCCGTTCTTTTCTCAAGGATTGGGATATTCCCTTCTAAATTCAAGTGCAACCGGCTCAAGAATAGGGAGTAGAGAGAAGAATGGAATGTGACCAGTGTAGTCACATATCATATGGATCTTGACCAGTGTAGCCAAGTCTCCTGTTGCAGGCAACCTTGAAATTTGACTTTGAAGCACAATTCCTTGCTTATTATATATATATATATTTCGATGGGATTGATTTTTTCTATGACTTTTGCCCGTCTATTTTATTTGGAGTTTTTGGATTTTGCATTTTTTTCGTACTCTATACAACAACATATACATAAGGAAATTTTCCTCTTGAGCCAGCAGACTATCCCTCTTTTGAAGTTGTATTGCAACCCACAACGTCCTGTCCTTAGATGTCCATGTCACTAGACCGTGTTGGGAGACACTGACAATTTATTGTAACTATGTATGTCTTCACACATATGCTTCCTCAAGCTAAAGAATCCTACCCTCACTACCTCCTCATAGTTGAGATAAGTGTAAAGTTCAGCATGTGCTCTGAAATACTATACTTAGGTTAATCAAGATTACATTGAACATAGTCTTGTGGACTCAAAGAATTAAGTTTCATTGACTTGAAAAGTCTTGTTTCTATTTCCTATAAGGTTCATGTGAAATTAAGTGGAATAAGGTCTAGACCAAGCTCTAATCATTAAATTTTATTTAGATTTGTCCAATTATTAAAATCATTCGGAAAAATGTTATGCAATGCAACAAAATATTTTTGTGAAATCATTTTCTAGTTTTTTGAACTTTTTTATGAGATTTTAAAAAGTTCTGCAATTTTTTATGTAGTTTGAAAATATTTTTGCAAATTTTTAGTATTTTTGGAATTTTGCAAAATTTTATGGGATTTTTCAAAAACAAAATTGTTAGTAAATTAAATGTATTCACAAAGAATTTAGCAAAGATTTTATAGATATTGATAAAGAATTTTACACATAGTATATACATATTTTTATTTAAATATATAAAGAGTTTTATACAAGTGTATACATGTTTTATTCGAAGTTTTATGAGGATATTATTTACAGACTTTCAAAATAATTTGAAAATATTTTTGTAAATATTTTCAAACATTTTGAAAATTTATTCTACAAATAATTTTACAAATAAATTTTCAAAAATAGTTTTATAAATAATTTTTCAAAAATATTTTTACAAATAATTTTTACAAACCTTTTACAAATATTTATAAAGAGATTATTTTTCAAATGGTTTGAAAACATTTTACAAAGATTTTTCTAAGCTTTTGAAAAGATTTTTCAACACATTCTACAATCATTTCCAAATCATTTTGCAAAATATTTTCAAACCAATTTTTGCTAATAATATTGAAAAAAATTTATACATATTACTAGGAGTTTATTTCTTATAGTTGATTTATTGTATATCCCTTACCCAATATAGTATAGTAGCCAAATTATTAAAAACACGAGTTATGGCTAAATTATATGCACAATATATACGTCCCCGATATACTTAGCGTGAAATATGTCCCCATAGAGACCAAAGAGTAAAAAGGAAGACATAGCTCGTTCTAAATAGAAATGAGTCTACACTATAATGACTGAATAAAAGAAATAGAAGTTAATCGTCCTCCCTATAAGATGATCAAGGATGAGAATGTATAAAATAATCAAACGGCTCATCTTGCCCCCACCTATACTTAGGGTGAAATATCCCCAAGTACATAAAAGAATTATCAACAAGTTGAGAGACAAGCAAGAGAATAACTGAAGAATAACCCGAATACACTCCTCTCCCTATACTTAAGATGACATATATATGAAGTATAGCTTATATGAATGGGATGAACAAAATAACGAAAGAATGCAAGAAATGAAAAAAAATGGAAATAAGAAAACAAGAAAATATTTTTATAGCTCAAGTGTCGAATCCATCTATTTCAGTTAGCTCTCCTTGAAATACCACATCTATTGAATCTGCAACATACATGAATGTGTCACGCTCTATGTATGACTTTAGCAACTATTTGTTGAATACAAATGGTTGTGCGTCAGATGACAATCCAGATACTACGATGCTACCATTGTCATGCAAATTTCTCACAATAAATGGTCCCGCACATTTTCTCTTCAGTTTACATGGAAACAACTTCAACTTTGCATCAAACAACCATGCCTTATGGTTTGACTCAAAGTATTTTCATCTGATATGCTTGTCATGCCATCTCTTGACTTTCTCTTTGTACATAAGGCTGTTGTTGTATGCATAGACTTGAAATTCCAATAATCTATTCAGGTCTATCTTTCGGTTCTTGCATGCTTTCTCTTTATCCAAATTGCATACACTAACTACCCATAATGATTCGTTAATGAGTTCTATGGGAAAGTAACATGGCTTGCCATGCACCAAGCGATAGGAAAACATACCCAAGGGTGCTTGTACGCAATACGATAAGCCCATAGAACCGAGTCGAGCAATTGTGACCAGTTCCTCCTATCAGATTGTGCAAGTTTTTGTACAATCATCTTAATCTCTCTGTTTGAAAATTCGACCCAGCCATAAGTCTGTGGGTGATAAGGAGATGCGGCGCAATATTCAATGTCATACTCCTTCGCGAGCTTCTTAACTTCCTTGTTAATGAAATGGCTTCCCCCATCATATATCAGAATCTTTGGAATCCCGAACTGTGAAATTAGGTTCTCTTTGAGAAATTGATAGATGGTGCAACTATCAACATCTTGAGCGAGGATAGCCTCCACCCATCGACTGACATAATCGACAACAATCAAGATGTACTCAAAACCGTGATTGTTCTGAAATGGGCCCATGAAGTCGATATCCCATGAATTAAAGAGATCAGATATCTGAATATATTTTAGAGGCATGGTATCTCTAGAACTGATTGTGGCACCCATCTTCTGGTAGTCAGTACATCCTTTCACATACTCAGTAGCATCCTTGAAAAGAATCGGCCATCAAAAGCTACATTGCACTTCCCAGAATGGTGTCCACTAGATTCCAACTTTTGGCAATGCTTTAGGACACTTGTGTACTTCTCCTCATGTATCCACCTTCACCAGATACAATCCGCACCTTCATGAAATAAGTATGGATCCTCCCACTGGTAAAAATGTTTCTCAAACATGAATTTATCCACTTTCTACTTTGGTCAATCTTGTGGAACTTCCTTGGAGGCAAGATAGTTCACAATATTGGCATACCAAGGAATGAGGGTGACTAGCAGAATAGCTCCATTTGGGAAAGTTTCACTATTTGGAATGATGTTTTATCAGGAGTCTCTATCTCGGTGATTCTAAAAGGATGATCTGCCACAACATTCTTGACTCCAGGAGTAAAAGGATCCAGTGAAGTAAACATGACTTAGCATCCTTCTTACTTTGTAGGTACTGTATGGAAGAATGATCAGTGTAGATAATAACTTTTGACCGAAGTAAATGTGACCTGAAGTTTTCCAGCACAAACACCACTACTAGTAGCTCTTTCTCTCTGGTCGTGTCATTTTTCCAAGCCTCATAAAACATTCTGCTAGCATAATGAATCTTAAATGGCACTCCATCTCATCTCTGTCCCAACACAACCCCAATAGCATAATCAGAAGAACCCATCATGATCTCAAATGGGAGAGATTAATCTGGTGATTGCAGGACAGGATCTTGAGTAATTATTTCTTTCAACTGATTGAAGGCATAGAGCGCTCTATCATCTACATTAAAATTAGTGTCTTTACCTAGAAGCTCTATCAGAGGTTGGAAAATTTTGCTGAAGTCTTTGATATTTATTCTATAAAAACCAACATGCCTTAGAAACGTCCTTACATGCTTCAGTGTTGTAGGTGGCTCGAGCTTGGAGATCACTTCCACCATGGCCGGGTCGACCTCCATGCCTTTCTTGGAGACAATGTGGTCAAGCACAATTCCATCAGTCACCATGAAGTGAATCTTCTGCCATAAGAGCACCAAATTGACCTCACACCAATGTTGAAGAACTCAGTCCAGATTTGTCAAACATGTATCGAAGCTATCCCCATAGATCGAGAAATCATCCATGAATACCTCGAGGAAACTACCCACCATGTCAGAAAATACGTCTAGAATACATCTCTGAAATATAGCAGGGGAATTACACAACCCAAATGGCATCCGCCAGAAAGTGTAAGCTTCAAATGGATAGGTGAAAGTAGTCTTCTCTTGGTCTTCAGGAGCAATAGCAACTTGATTGTACCCTGGAGTATCTGCCCAAGAAATAGAAGTATTCCTTCACGGCCAACCTTTTGACGATTTGGTCGATGAAGGGTAACATGAAATGATCATTCTTGGTATCTAGGTTCAGGCGTCGGTAGTCTACACAGATGCACCATGGTGTTGGTACCTAGGTCGGAATCTCCTCTCCATTGTCATTCATTACAATCGTATTTCTTGATTTTGTAGGAACCACATGTAATGGACTTCCTAATTTAGAATCTGAGATGGGATATATGAAACTTGCATTACATCACTTTGTGATCTTGTTCATCACAACCTCTCGAAGGTTAGGGTTCAGACGACACTAAAATTCTTGGGATGATTTGTTGTCTTATTCCAAGTAGATGTGGTACTGGTTCTTTTGGACGACACCAAAATCGCATCATTTGCATGCATATTTTTCCCTAAATAAATAAATTAGTGGATTGAATAAGTGGATTTTAGTTTCCTACAAACATAATATTTTTAGGATCTGGAATTTTTCCTAGATACATATTAGCTACATCTATAATAATTTTGTATTCTGGAAATATTAAGTCTTGTTGTTTATTAAAATCAAATTACGTAAATTCACCAATTGTGCATCTTTAATTCATTAAAATTTATTGTGCATATGAAAAGTACCAAATATTCATCATTGCTTAGTTTTGCATGTGTACACATTTTGGTTAAGTTTTAGAATATTTGGAAATACTTTGATTGATATTTTGTGGAAACACCCTGGACTTAGCTACATTTGCATTTTATTCAATAATTGCACAAAAAACTCCTAAAAAACCTAGTGTCTAAATGACCTAAAAATCATCACAAGGAGATGGTTGCCTCCCTGAGTTTGACCTTGGACTTATCCAAGTAAAATAAACAATGACCGATTTTATTCGAATTGACTAACATTAACTAACCGATCTTTTTGAGAAATTATGTTTTGCCCTCCTACAGTGAACCAACACATTAAATAATTCTCATGAATTACGTAGGTAATTCCCTATTTTCAATAAATCATAAATTAAGTCTCGAATTAGTGTGAAAAAGTTTATTGTGATTCCGTCCGTGCGGCCTCGAGAAATTGGATTTCTCCATGGACGGAGTTGGAATAGGACTTCATTATTATGGTGACTTCGTTTTCTTATTCTCAGACTCAAAATTGATAGAAATTTACTTGATATGTTTGCACTATGAGTTGGACCTAATGTTGGAAATATTTGGGGTCGTATAAATTTAAGTCCAGATTATATGAGGCCTTCTAATTTGAAGTACGAAGGTATCAACTTGCAAATTAGAATATGAACTTATTTATTATTTATGTGGATGTATACAATAAATTGAAATGTCTATTTATTTCATATTTCCTTTTTTATTCATATAATTGCTTGATTGAAAATCGATAGCGCAGGTAGTCAACTTAATTGCTCGATTACAATTAAATTGCTCATATTAAGTTGAAATCGAGATCAATTTGGTGACTTGGCCTGGCTTATCGTGGTGCTTACTTAATCAGCGCCTTACAAATTAAGTACATGCTCCATTCGTTCATTTCGCATGACTCGACCAAAGAGATCTTGAGATGGACTAAATATGAGTAAGTGATATTATAATCTTCTAAAGAAAGAAAAATTATGCTTGTGTACATGAATTGATTATATGATTGATACAATTATTTGTTGGTTGGATTACTTAATTTATTATTGTAGTTCTAATTGGATTAAGATTAAATAATGTTCAAGAATTTATGCTTAAATTTCCCTTAAAAATAATCATGAGAATATGATTCAAAATGATTAAGTATCAATTTAAACATGATATGGAAAGTCATATGATGACATCCATGGTCTCATATCATTGCAGAGAACTCCATCACCGTGGGTTTTGTTTTTGGAGATGCTCATGCATAGTCATGCCTCCATAATACAAATTCACATGAATCAAATTCTTCATTTCTTGAAAAAGATGGACCGTATGCATAGTGACCCCAATACTCTTCTCAATATTATTAAGGCATAGCATAGCATTTAAATTTGCTCATTGATGGTTTGTTTAATCACAAATATGATAACTCCACATATGTGGTGGAAGGTGCTGAAGATCAAACTAGGAATGCAAGTTGTACTTGCAAGGAGGAAAGAGTTCTTGCTTCTTCACTGTAATTGCATTTTTATTGATGATCCTTTTCTTGCTGAGACTCGTAATGGACACCAATATTACATGACAATTATTGATGATCATTTACAGTATGGTATTATCTTCCTTTTAAGTTACAAACACAAAACCTTTGAAAATTTCAAATCCATGGCTTTAGTTCACAACCAAATCAGAAGGACAATAAAATGAATTCGATCTGACTGAGGTGACGAATACCTTTTAGATGAATTCAAATAATACCTTAAGGAGAAAGGAGTTGTTTCCAATCTCTCCTCTACAGGTACTCCTCAACTCAACAGAGTTGTAGAAAGATACAACAGAATCATGTTGGACATGGTAGGAACAATGATGAGTAAAGCAAAATTATTACCTCTTAGTTTCTGAGAATATGTAGTGGATACTGCAATTTATGTCCTAAATAAGATTCCATCTATATTTGTACATAAAACCCCTCATGAGCTTTGGTATGGTACCAAGCTAAGTGTACGGCACTTAAGAATTTGGGGTTCTGTGGTCCATGCTAAAAACGTGGATGCAAGAAAGTTGGAATCTTGCAATAAAGATAGCTACTTCATAGGATACATAAAAAAATATAGGATACAAACTTTCTGTTCATGAGACTCGAATGCATTTGTCGGTAGACATGTCAAATGTCTAGAAGACAAATTTCTTAAGAATCAAGACAATAATGAAGCTGAGGAACAAATTGAGTATTGCAAGACTGATGAAGTTCCCACACCATAAACTGAAAATATAATAGAAAATGACACACCCATACCTCTTAGAAAGAGCTTTAGGGTGGTGAGACCACATAAATGGTATGGATTCCATGCATCAAAAGATTCTGATGATGATTTGATTTCATATGATGAAGCATTAGCATAGCATGGCATGGACGAATGGATGCTAACAATTAAGTGTAAAAAATAGACTCCATGCACAAGAATGGTTTGTGGATCCTAGAGGATCCACCTAAAGGGGTTAAACCAATTACCACACTTGCACGGTATTTTATATATATATATATATATATCCTCAATGGTTCTAGGTAGTTTATAATATTTTCATAGAATATTTGGCAAACACATAAATAATAGACCAAACCAAACAATTAACACTCTTATATGGTATTTTAGCAAGGAAACCCACACTGGGTAAAAACCACGGCTTCAGTCTTCTTGACTCAGGATTTACTGATTAGCCAAGTTAATCAACTACTTCACTAAAGCATGAGATATTTACATAGATATCTCAGCCATTTACAAATCTAACACTTGATAATCTTAGATCAAGAACCAAGATCAACACTACAGATCAGACACCATAACACAAGAAGAATAAATGAGCTTTCGACTTTCTTTGTGCTTCCTTGGAGATCTCACGTCCAAGAGATTCTCTACACTTAGGAATAGTGACTTAAAGTCCTGCAGAAAGATGTTAATTCTAAACAACATATATAATAATAATATATTCCAGATAATATTATCTTCATAAATATCAAGAAAATAATTCTCCAATAAAGAATAGATGATATCTTGAGATAAATAAATAGTACAATGGCACTAAGATTAACATATAATAATGTAATAATTAGATCAATGATATCATGGGTAGATAATCAATATTAAACAAGTAATAAATATCACCGCACTAGGAAAGACTGTCAAAGAACTCGAATGCCTATCAGAAGGACTTGAAGAGAAATTAGCGATCGAACTCTACTAAATTGAAAAACTTGCTTCACAACTTTTCTACATATATTATTCTTCTCAAAAGATCGAGCGAATCGAAGAATACGAGAAAAAATATCGAGGAAATCACTCAGAGAGGTATTCTTGCTACTCAAAAGAAAATAACAGTGATTGCTCGAATGGTGTGTATTCCAACAATGGGTGTTGGATCATTTATATAGGGGCTTAAGAAAAATAGCCATTGGGTATGGAATTAAAGATGATTTTCTGATATGATAGATCAGATAAAATATTATGATCATCAAGAGTCAATGATTGATCAGTTGATGAGTAATGATAAATTAGTTGATGATTGTTTGAATGGAATTCACAATATGATCGATAACTTCAATAAAGTATGATCAACAAGGTATGATCGATCAGTGGAATACACATGACTGACAAGTGGTGATCGATCGGTGTCAATATATGATTGATAAGTTCATGAATTCTTGATCTCCTGAAAAGGAAACTTTGGTAGAATCTTGATGTGATTACAACCTTGTAAAGCATATATGGAAAAAAAATTACAATTCTTTTGAACAAAGAAAAGCAACAATGCTGAGCTTCTGCTTTGCTTGAGAGCGACGACTCTACATTCGTGTCGAGCTGAGATCCACACTTGCAGTCCTGCAATCACAAAGAATATGTGAGTGACTACGATATAATCTTGTGTGTATGTAATTTTTAAAATCACAGAGAAACAAAGAACTAAAAATCTCTCCCTTTTAATGATGACAAACTCTTTTCAAAATCTTAGAAAATGTAGTCGCATAAATGTAAGTAATTTTCAAATCGAACTTGATAGATGCAAGGTATATCATAACAGATCATTAAGTCAAAAAATTTGAATATCACAAATTAAAACTTTGATTTTAATAGCTAATATAATTTAATGGAGAATACATTGAGTTGAATGAATCAATTTCTATATCTAAATAATTAACATAATTATGCTAAGTGAATCAGATATAAATACATGCACATTAAAGATAATTAAATTAGCTTTCCGATGAAATTAAAATCACATAAATCGGGCTCATATTACTTAAAGTATTCAACATACAAGACAAGGGCATAAGTGCAATGAGAACTTAAATAAAATATAAGAATTTATCTCATTTAGTCCATATAAGGGTGTAAATGAAAATAATGAAAACCAACTAGGAAATAACAAAATTAACCCTTATGATGGGGCATTTTTGTAATTTTATAAAAGCATACAGGGTGTTTGTGCAATTAACCCGGGTGTGTCATGTGGAGCATGTGAGGGCAGGACTTGTATGCAAATCTAGAGAAGAAGTTGGCTTCATATGCAATTTCCCTAGAGGCCACATGTAGAGCACATGCGGCTCAACTTCGGGTCTAGGCTCGGTCAGGGAGCAAGTGACCTGGGCTTTGTGTCAGGCCTGGGTGCTTCGAAGTGGGTTCGGTTCCACTGAGGTTGGCAGTCTGTCCTGCGATGTGGTGATGGATGTCGACTGTTGGATCAACTCAATCAAATGGTAACTGCTTATCGAGGACAATTGAGTTCCTCCACTGGTCGTGGCTCCACAATGAAGTGCTGACATGCTAGTTGTTTCTTGTTTGTCTTCCTCTTGCCTGTCTAGAGTTCAGAATACCTCCACAAGGACTTGGCGAAGCTTGTAGACAGTCGGAGAAGAGTCGAGAGCATCTAAATCCTTGAGTCGATGAAGTTTCATCAGAGATGAGCCTCTAGAATGGAACACTCTTAGAAGTCCGATCATTGAAGAGATTTGGTACCTTCAAATGTTAGGGTGTAAAGCTAAAGTGTGTTAATGGTTATGTGAGTGAAATGGATGGCTCATGGAGGTGCTGGAGTGGGAGACCTAATGGGTTCCTTCTCCCTACAAGAGGATGAAAGGGTGTGGGGTAGAGAAGGTTCTGGAGAAGGGGAGATGGAGGTCTAATCCTCACGCGTAAATCTCAAATGTACAATGAAAGTTGAATCAAGGTTTAATGTGAATGAATCACACTATACAAGGGAAGAAAAATCTATGAAAAAGCAATAAAATCAACCTATTCTAACATGAAGTTGAAGAACGATGTTGATGGAGGAATTAACATGTGCTTGCAGGTAGATTCAACCCTCCGGTCTTGACTTGACCTCAGGGGCTATGTGAGGAAGCATGCAGGGCCATGACAATAGTCGTAACATGGCATCCCTACCATGGTCGACACCAGAAGTGGTGGTCCATGATCACGCTTTCAACCCCTCCTTCCTGTCATGAAGAAGGGGGAATTTCTAGGTCCTGCTTCGAGTAAAGGTAGACGATGGTTGCTGGAGGTTAAGATGGATTATTTGAAGAAGGGGTAGTTGGATGATGAATCTGTGATTCATCACTTTAAAGTTGAAAATAGAGCTTCGTTCTCGAGCAATTAGCTGCATATTTCCTTTTATTGTGCATAATTTGCATTCATGCATTTAGAAATAATAGCTGCATTTTAGCATGCATATTTGCATTAAATAAGGAGCCAAATTTACTTGTATATATTCAACTGTATAATAGCCAAATTCACCTATTTGTACCTATTTTATACTAACTCCAAATTCAATAAAATCAACTCCATAATGTATATATTACTAATACTAATAAAGAAAAAATATCAAAAAAAATATAACTTGTAAAATCGACCAATAAAACCCGAGCCCTAGTTTGAGACTAAGAACCTTAAAATACACATATCTCTCTCATATAGTGTCCGATTTAGGTATACTCACTTTTAATGTAATATACATTCAAAGATATTCAAAACAAGACTAATTTCATAAAAATCGGAGTTCGTATGTGAAACTTGGGTTTTGGGCTCCTATTGTATGTTTTACATATTGACAAAACTACCCATCTATTTTCTCTTTTTGTTTTCCTAATTGTTAAAAATCCAAAAAAAATAGATTAAGTTGTATATTTCTTTCATATTTTCTCTATTTTATTTTGACTTTTATCTATTTAAAAAAATAATAATAAAAAAGTACAAAACATAAAAATATGATATTTTATACCTATAAGATACCACCCAAAAAATGCATTTTGTACATATGGCTTATTTTGATTTTTGGTCCTTTAATAAAGTTGTAGATCTCGTCGAGATGAGCAACTTTAATGTTGACCACTTTTTGATTTGACCCCTTTTGTTATTTCTTTTTAATTTTTCTTTACATTTAATTTTTGATTTTTTTGGAAGCGACTTGTGGCAGATCATAGAGCCGCCACGTGTCACCTCCATTTATATCATTTTATTTATTATTTTATATATTTTTATTTACTTGTTTTATCTTTATTTATTACTTTTAATTATTATTTTAATTACTTACATCATCTATTTTAATTATTTTGATTATTTACTAATTATTATTATTATTCTATTATTTATATTTTTTACTTTATTGGTATTTTATTATTTAATATATTATTATCATTTATTTAAATAAAAAACTACTCGACACATGGCCGCACCTCCGCGCGCCACGTGGTACCTTCCCCCTTCTTTCTCTCTTCTCTCTTTCTATGCCCCTCTTTACCCACGCCATGCACGTATTCTATCTTCCCTTTTATTTCCTCTCTCTACATTCCTCTCCCACGCACCCTCTTATGTACTCCCCATTTTCTCTCTCTCTCCAACCCATTCCCTTATTTCACCCTCCCCTCTTGCACCATCTCTCTCCCTCTCCGTAACCGCTGCCCGCACCCGCCGCACGTCATCCTCATTCTCCACCTCCACCACTCCCCTGTGCGCCCGCTCCCCGCTTTTTGTGGCCCACACAACAACCAATGCTGCGTCCCTCGCCCACTTGCCAACCTCCTTTAAAAGGAGCCCCTCTGCCTCCATCGCACAGCATCCGTCATCAGTGCGAGGAGCTCGAGCCCCCCTAGTCCATCTCGGTGACAACAAGAATAGGTGCGGTTGAGTGACGACGGCTATCCCTCTCGGCATGATGTGGCGTGGGGCAATACCTCCGCCACCGCGAGTTCCTCGACTCACCGAGCTCAACCTCAGTCACGACTTTGAGCGATAACCTGAGCTCTGTTCAGAAGCTCTCTCCCAGACATCCGACCATTATTCACAGGTAATCTCCTTTCTTCTTCTCCTTCTTCTTTCTCCTTTTTCTGCTTATCCTTGTTCTTCTCCATTTGATCTCCGCCTTGTTCTTCTATCACGCTTCAAATCCCCAAATCCGCCCTCAACCAAGATCATCTACCCCTTCTTCCCCCTCCACCTTCTGATCTATCTCTCGCAAACCTTTAGCGATCAGAGCTCCGAATCCACCCACCAACGAGGAGCTCTCCATTCACCATTTCCTCTCCTATTTCACTTGCAGTCGAGCTCCGCTCGAGTTGGAGTTTTTCTTGCAGGAACATCTAACGAGCAACCACACTTTGGTCTTCTGCTGTACTCTTCACCATCCTGATCAGCTGGCGAATTAAAAAAAGATAAGATAAGGCCGCTCCTCCACCGACCATCTAGGAGCTCGCGCAGCTGTGCACTTCGACATCGATCGGAGAGGCTCCGCATCATCGACCTCATCTCCAGCCGCACTTGACCAGCTCCAAGCGTGTGTCGCAGGGTTGTCAACACCGCCACCTATGGTCTCGGGCTGGATGCACTCCAGCAATACCTGTGCTCCACCGTTCGCACGGTGCCCAACACCGCCTCTGTGTAGCACCACACTTCCAACCGCTCGCCTTCTCCTGCTCGACGTGTGTCGACGAGAGAGGGCTTCCAGCCCCTTCGATAGACGCCACTTTCTATAGTAGGAGGAATCGTCGTGCGAACATCTTTGCACCCTCCAGCCCGCACCTTCAGCCACGCGGGGGCTGCTCCTTCATCCACGCACGGTTGCGTGCCGGTCAGAGGTCACTGCTCTCTCGATCTTACGCCTGTACACACGCTCCCTCACCGACCTCCAGCTGCCCGCGCAGCTGCGTGCCTCGATTCATGCCACATGTCCTCTGCCCTCCTGCCCTCTACTGGGAAAGAACGAAGAACGACAGAAGGGAGTCCAGAACGCTCACGTGAAGAGAACCTCCTTTTGGGGTAATTTGCACCTCAACCCCCTATGCTTCATCAAATAACAGAAGGGTCTCTCCATATGAAGCTCATGTGCAGTGCACGTGCATGAGGCAAAATTCGCAGAGCAACCCCCGAAGTTCCAGGCTTTCGCGCAAGTCCCGCCTTCTAGGAGACATGTGAGGCGCACATGACCTCATGGATATTTGCATAAATGCCCCCCGAAGTCTAGGTAATTGCATGTAAGTCCTCATCAGCATATTTATTTTTATCAATTTTATTTCTGTATTTCATTTAGACCCCTATCTTTAGGCCTTAATTTGAACATTCATTTGATCTCATTTCGTCATTATAAAAATTACAGTAGTTTTGATATACCATTGTGGACATTGATTATATTTTTAGGAGTCGTTTTTTATTTAATATCATTATTATTGTATTATTATTGTAGAAAATAACTTATTTTATCCATTGTATGATGTTTAATTGATATTAAATTAATTATTGTTCTAGAAATTCTTAAAAATTCATAGAAGCTAGAGTTTAGTGTTTTCTACATTGTGCTCAAAATTCATCCCATTTGTACGCATATCAAGGTCAGAAAAAATTCATTGGTTTTTCACGTAATTAATGATTAGTAGATCATAGACCAATTATCTTTAATATCTAATAATTTTCCTGGATTCCTCTCATATAAACTAATCTAGGATAATTTTATTTCAACAAAATAAATTGGTTTTATATTTATTAAAATTAATTTACGAAAAATCACCCTACATGCATATTTTATTCATAATTAATTCATATTGAGTCAAAAAATTCCAAAAAAATACAGTAGCCCATTTTCATCGCATTTCATATTTTGGCCAATTTGAGAATTTTTGGGCATTATTTGAAGATTTTAAATAAACCTAAGGAGACAATGGCCTCCTTGAGTTCGACCTTGGGCTTGCCCAAGTAAAAAAATTTTGTCTGCTTGCATTTAATTGAGAAATTAATTAAGTGGTTTTTAATTAATCAGAATTGCCTACCTACAACGAAATTCGAACATTAATTCAACAAAATTAAGAGGGTGATTCATGAGTTTATCATATGGCACCGTTGTAGGGGAGGCACAACTTAGGTTAATTTTTAGAAAATCCAGATTTTAGGTTTTCCGGCCCCAAGTAGTCTGATCCCCAGTGTTTCTTGTAAATATATCTCCATTTATTTTCCAGTATTTATTTATTTATTTGCTTTATTTTTTGTCTATCTCTCTGACCATCGTCTTACTTTTGTGTGAGGACTCGACGCAAAGGAGCTACTGCTTAGATAAGCAACTCAGGATCTTCGGAGGCTGACATTTTCAGGGAAAATAACCGACTGAAGGATTCACATAAATTTAAGATCGAGTCGAGTCGTGAGAGAGTGTAGAGTCCTTAGGATTTTATTTTCTGCATTTTCTTTTATTACAAAATTTCCAACGGATTCTGTTTGGAATCTCGCGTGTGTAATCAAACTTGGACATTATTTTATGGTGTGTCAGGCATGTTTCACTCTCTGGTGAGGGTGGAGCCTGAGTTGAGTGGTGAAATTAGGATAGGAACCCAGCTATTTAATTGCAAATTTATTTATGCCAATCGTAGTTTAGGCCACACATCTTGAAGGATTCACATCTTTTGAGATCACTAATGAGATGCACATAGCAACGTACAACTTAGCCAAATCAAACTCATTTCTTCCCCGCTAATAGTATATTTCTTTGGTGTGGATTTCTTGATATGCATGCATTTAGTGTAAATTTTACAAATTCGGTTCTATATAACGCATGAAGAGTGTTGGGAGTCACTGTAAGTATGGCTTCTTCTTAGCATGCATCATTGTTTTATGTTTGCATTTTGATTTCTGACTCCTCCCTTGTTTTATAACTTAGAAATTAAAAGGAAATTGGGACTGAACGGTAGATGTGTTTGTGTGTTCAAATTAAATTTCAAGTGACAACCTAATTTAAAATTGGAAATGAATTGAGCAGGTCGATTAAACAAAACTGGAATACAAAGAACCTTGTTTTACGGGTGCATAAAGCCCTCATTGTATGATTTTCTTACAAGTGAAAGAGAGACGATACTACGATAGAGCCAAAGCTAAGATTTTCATATAGACTACTGGTTCAAAATGATTAGCCACTTTTCAGTGAGGATCTACGGGTAGCCAATAAACGGTCCGAATTTCCTTAGCAGAGTGCGAGGTTTAGAGAACGTCTTATAAGGCTTTGTCCTCAATAAATGGGTAGCTATATTTATACAGTCCACACTTACTCCTATACTGGTTGAAAGTGTCCTTTTCGTGAGAATCGAGACAGATTGTAAACAACTTGTTAATCTTTCAAAGACTTGCATTTATCACCAACTAAAACTGACTAAATAATTCGTCCGAATCTTTACGGCCATCACATATTGAGTTGGTGAATTTGAGGGTTTTGTATTGTGTTTGTATTGTGTGAGTTTACTCCGCACACTTGTGTGCACCATAGAACTACCACCTCATTGAATACCTTGTTCTCATCGGTTCTTTTGCCATCGAAGATGACTGACTGGTGGGATGTTTATTCGGGCTTCACGAATCTATCATCAAACCCTTCAAGTAGTACATCTTCAAAGGTCCAAGCGCAACTTGGACTAACCTAGACTCATGACCATCTTGAGTTCGGGATCTTTCACTCTCGGGATGGTCACCCTCAAACTATTCCTTTTCTATCTTCCCATCTCACCGAGGAAGACTTCTCCTTAGTGAGAGTATCTTCATTCCTAAATCTTATTCTAATCTAGACCACATTGTTGATACAAGTGAAGAAGACAAACCCAAGACCAATATGCCTCCTAAGAAACATTCTGACAAAGAGGAACACAGAGATGACCCCATGCAGCAAATCCTTGCCCATTTAGCTATAACTGAGCAACTGAATGTAGATGTTATGGTTAGGATGGGACAAGTGATAGAGGTGGGTGGAATAGACAGACAGATGGTATATGCCTATAACCTAGCACAAAATGAGATACACAGTTGGCTCGTACATGAGGTACCACCTGAGGCATTTGAGCTGAAGCCCCATTTCCTTAGGTTGCTACCGAAGTTTAATGGAAATGCAACAGAAGAACCTTATGTTTTCTTGAGAGACTTCGAGTTGGTATGCAACAACCTTATCCATCCAAGGGTTGGATACGATTACATCAGGCTGAAGGCTACCCCATTTGCCTTAGGAGATAAGACTGCCCATTGGTTGAAGAATCTCAGGGTTAGATGTACGACCTGGTTGCAATTCAAAGACTTATTTTTGAAGAAGTTCTACCCACTCAATAGGACTAACCAGATGAGGACAAAGATCTCTAGTTTTTCCTAGGGTCCCCACGAGCCATTTCATGAAGCATGGGATAGATTCAATGATTTATCGTTTAAATGCCCTTGCCATGGAAGTACCAAAGCAATCTTAGTACAAACCTTGTTATGTGGTATGACCCCTGAAATACAGGAGTTAGTGGATGCAGATTGTGGAGGTAGTTATCTGAATAAGAAGGAAGCTGCCATATGGAAGATCCTAGAGCAGATGGCAAAAACAGGCAGATCTCTGGCCACCAGGGCCTATCAGGTGTCTCCATCAAGCCTATCTCATGAGACACCTAGGAGGAATGTAGCAGATCTGATAGATGTCCTAATGCCTAGCATGGGGATAATAGCTGATAAGCTCATCATGGTAGAACAGATCCACAAGAGGGTCACTGACCTTGAGGCGCTTTCACAATTGCTAAAACAAGTGGAGGAATTGACTGAGAAGGTAGCCAAGATACGACTACTTGCCCCTTCTTCACCACCTTCACATGTACATCGAGTTCACCTAGTACAAGAGCAGGTACAGGGGACTCAGAGCAGCTCGGTTGGGGAGCAACAATACACTCAACAGGAGCAGCACACACCCCACAGGTGGAGTCAGTATACAAGGAGCCTCCGTAGGTGTTTGAGATCAATGGACGGTGATATATCCATGACCCCATCAGTAGACAGTCGAGGATAGGGAATGGTCAACCACATTGACCCGCTGCCTTACCAGGAAACTGACTCCATCCCCACACCGCGTTTTGTGCAGTCCCGGCCAGGACAAGCAGACCAGCCTCAGCAGCACCAGCAACATTGCACATTCCACTTGGGCCAAGAGGGACCATCACCTCTTTACACCTCACAGTCCCACCCACAATAGTATCAGCAGGGCCAACAGGGCCAATATAGACAATAGAATCACTCATCCTCTAGTCAGCAGCAACAAACCCCACCTACGAGTGATATGGGGCCCCTCACCTTGGCCATCCAGTCGTTAACCGATAGGGTTTAGTAGACGTAGAATGATTACCATGACATAAGGACAAATCTGAACCGTATCTCAACCACTAGGATCAGCAGATGGCACCAAGGACTCCAATTCCTGCCCAGGTTCAGGCTAACCCCAATAGCCTGAATCATGTTCAGCGGCGACCACCAGATCAAGTATACTATTCAGATTTTTCCCTATTTGAACATGAAATCTTTTCGTATGATAATGTGAATCATATGTCCCTCAGGAGCAGAAGGACCGTGACCATATCTGATTGAGCACAGGAATATGAGGAAGACACAACTAAGTCTCTACCTAAGGAGAACTTGGAGGCAAAGGAGTAGCATCACCAGCACCACCCCTTTCGACAGAATAAAAGGGATATGAAATCCCCAAAATCTCAAAAAAATTAGAAAAACAAAAAGAACAAAAAGATGAAGGGGAGCACCAGCAGTGAATCAAGTGAGTCTGATGAAGAGCTTACACCTCCATCTGAGGAGGACGCACCCCCTGTTTCCCTTCATGAAATTCTTTCCAAGTGGAGTCAGAGTCCTAGTCATGTAGAAAACTCATTTTCCTGTTTGAATGAAAATGTTTCAGTTTAAGAATCTGAGTTGTCTTCAATAATCCCTTTCCCCCGTGCTCTTAGGGATGGAAAGAAGAAATCCAAAAAATCAAAAAGAAGTCCCTAAGATGGCAGAGTTTTGTAACAATTATATCAAAGTCACAATCCCCTTTGATAAGTTTATGGATATCACACCTACATTCCAGAAGTACCTCAAGGTTAGATGCACACCTACAAGGGTTAGCAGGAAAACAAGAAGCCGTGTTGAGAAACACGTTCTGTCAGTAGCCACTACTTGCGCCACTAAGAATGTGTTTTCAAGGAAACGAAGGGATATGGGTGCCGATTAGGTGGTGTGTCATGTCTATGACACTGCATTTGCATGCACTCTCTTGGATAATGGATCCTCAATTAACCTGATGCCAACAACCCTTTATGAGCGGAAAAATCTAGGTCCTCTTAGGAAATATAGAGACCTACTCCTATTTGCTGACAAATCCACTAAGATGTCCAAGGGAGAATTGAGGAACATTATCATCAATGTCGAGGGGTGGGATTACATAGTGGACTTTATAGTCCTTGATATGGAGACCCATCGGAATTGGAGAGATTCCTAGATCATTCTTGGAAGGCCCTTCCTGAGGACATCAGGGGCCTTATTTTAATATAACTTGGGAAAATCCAGTTCCAAACTCCAGGCAGAGATGAAGAACTATTGATGAAGTAGACAAGGTGGTAGAGGCCAGATTCTGAATCTAGCACCGAATACACTTCGTCAAAAGCATATTGTATTCATGTAGACACCGTTGGGGCATGGAGGCAGAACCCAGCTAGCATCGATGAACCCCTCTCCGCTGGAGAGAATCTTGTACATGAGACAATTTCAATATCCTTAGGAAAGAACAAGACGCATATCATATAGAGAGTGCATCCCCCTACATCTTCGATAACATAGAGGCCCAGCTGGGTATGTCTGTCCTTCCCTCTTTAGGACAATCATAAGATGAGGATTATGAGTTGGACGTGGCTTTCTCCGATTGCTTGGATACTTTTGACGACCCGACTCCAGAGCCGAGCCAGTTGGTGGCAGTTACTTCAGAGACAGATCCAGCCATTATCAACACAGAGCCAGGATTGATTAAGACAGACTTTCTCGATGACCACACTTTACATGATCTCAAACCATTACCCACAACACTAAAACATAACTTCCTTGCAGGACAAGAGAGTAAGTTTCCAGTCATCATCAGTTCGCGATTGATCGAGGAGCATGAATCTCGCTTGCTAGAGATCATGGTGAAAAACCACAAGGTGATAGGTTGGAGCATCTCCAATCTCCACGGGATAAATCCCGCTCTGTGTTTGCATCATATCTACCTTGAGAATGAAGCCAAACCCTCTCGTGAAATCCAATGCAGGTTGAATCCAAATTTACGAGAGGTCGTGAAGAAAGAAATTGAGAAATTGTTCGACACTGGTTTTATTTATCCCATCTCTGATTCCAAGTGGGTGGCACCTATCCATGTTGTCCCAAAAAAGTTGGGAATTCAGACGACCACTAATGAGGATGGAGAGCAGATTGTGACACGAGTACCCACATCGTAGCGTGTCTGTGTGGGTTATAGATGCTTGATTTCCGTGATGAAGAAGGATCATTCTCCCCTACCATTTATCGATCAGATCTTTGAAAGATTAGCGGGAAAGGAATTCTTCTGCTTCTTAGATGGGTTCTCGGGTTACAGTCAAGAAGCTATTGCTCCTGAGGACCAGGAGAAAACTACATTCACATGCCCCTTTGGTACCTATGCTTTCAAGCGCACGCCCTTTGGATTATGCAACGCTCCCAGTACATTTCAAAGGTGCATGATTTCTGTATTCACTGAAATGGTCGGTGAATTACTGGAAATCTTCATGGATGACTTCTCAGTCCACGGTAATTTCTTTGATTTCTGTCTTATAAAATTGGACTGAGTCCTCAAACAATGTTGTGAGGTAAATCTGGTGCTCTCATGGGAGAAAAGTCACTTCATGGTGATGTAAGGCGTTGTGTTGGGGCATGTCATCTCCATGAGAGGAATGGAGGTTGACCCTGCCAAGGTGGACATGATCAAACGACTCCAACCACCAAGCAATGTAAAACAGTTGTGTTCATTGCTCGGGCATGCTGGATTTTACAGGAGGTTCATAAAAGATTTTTCAAAGATCGCCCAACTACTAACTGAGCTTTTAGGTAAAGACATAAGGTTTATTGTCAATCACAAGTGTCTTGAAGCCTTTAAGCTACTTCAAGGGATGATCACAGATGCCCGAATCCTACAAACCCCATATTGGTCTCTTCCTTTTGAGATCATGACAGACGCCTCAGATTTTGTTGTTGGGGTTGTGTTAGGATAGAGAAGGGATGTTATTCCATTTGCTATACAGTATGCAAGCAAAGTGCTTGATCCTGCTCAACGTAACTATACAGTTACAGAAAAGGATATACTTGCGGTAGTGTTCGCCTTGGATAAATTCAGATTAATCTCATTGGATCCAAGGTTATTGTGTTCACAGACCATACAACACTACGGTACCTCATGGAAAAGAAGGATGTGAAGATGCGTCTTCTTAGATGGATTTACTTATCCAGGAATTTGACTTAGACATCAGAGATAAACCTGGAAAGAAGAACGTAGTGGCTAATCACCTCTCCTATCTATAGATTCTTGATGCATTTGATGATATATCTATTCGATACTCCTTCCCTGACGAGTCGGTTTTTATTATCGACTCACTCCCATGGTACGTCAATATAGTGAACTATCTTGTCTCCAAGAAAGTTCTCGAAGATTGGCCCAAGAGCAGCATAGACCGACTCATGTCAGATTCGAGACACTACCATTGGGAAGATCCGATCCTTTGAAGGATCGGATTGTGTCTGGAGGAGGTATGTTCCTCAAACGAATACCAGAGTGTCCTTACTTTTTGCCATAGTCTAGAGGCAGGAGGACACCACTCCTAGAAGGGGACCGCATGGAAGGTATTGCAGTGTGGCTTATACTGGCCGACTCTATTTCGCGATGCTTGCACCTTTGTGAAGTCATGCCCAGTATGCCAGAGAATGGGAGGAACCATTGGTTCCAAAGATGAGATGTCGATGCAACCTGTCATCATTTGTGATGTCTTTGATGCCTGTGGCATCGACTTCATGGGCCCATTCCCCGTTAGCCGTGGTGTTGAGTATATCCTTCTTGCGGTAGATTACCTATCAAGGTGGGTGGAGGCTATCCCGACCCGAGCTGCAGATAGCAGGATTGTCTGTAAGTTTATTAGAGATCATATCATTTCTAGATTCTGGGTCCCCAAAGTGTTGATATCAGATTGGGGTAGCCATTTTGTTAACATAGATGTGAAGAAACTTGTGAAGGATTATGACATTGAGCACCTTGTCGTTATTCCTTACCACCCACAGACCAATGGCATGGTAGAGGTGTCGAATAGAGAGGTAAGACTATGTTGCAGAAGCTTGTCCGCCCAGACAAGAAGGACTGGTCTCAAATCTTGGACCAAGTCCTTTGTGCCTACAGGACAACTTACAAGACACCATTAGTAACCTCCCCAATCAGGATGGTATTTGGGAAGCCGTGCCATTTTCCTGCAGAGTTAGTGCACAAATCAACATGGGCAATTAAAAAGGTCAATTGGAACACATACCTAGGGCAAAAACAGAGAGTGATGGATCTGAATGAACTTGTGGAGATCAGAAACTGAGCATACACAATAGTTTGGTGTACAAGGACAAGGTAAAACATTGGCACGATAGATTTATCAGACGAAAGACCTTTGTTCCTGGACAGAAGGTATGGTTGTTCAATGCGAGGCTTAAGGTTTTCCAAGGGAATCTCAAATCCAAGTGGATGGGTCCATTTATAGTCCATGTTATACATGACAATGGATGTGTAGAGATCTCAGATCTTACAGATGGAGCACAGACACTCCTATTGAATGGATAACTGCTGAAACACTTTGTCGAATCAAATGAACAGTTAGTCCGTGTTAAGGAGATTGTTTTCATGCGTGAGGCAGATTCAGAAGACACACATAGAGCCAAGCATGAAGCCTTACAACATTGATCTCTATCCATCAGCACCATCAAAAAGATTCATATCACAATCTACTTGTATATTCTCTAGATCCCATCGGTTCTCATACACATTCATGTCCTATACCTAGGCTAACTTGATCCTAAGTATAGGGGGGACTGATGCCCGCCCTGTATATAACCACCCATTTCCCCTCTTAACCTCGCCCGCCCTATTTTTTACTTCTTTTGCACTTAGGCTGCCAAAGCCTAAGTATAGGGAGGGCAGTTTGACTTCTATACTTTTTTGTTATTTTAGCTCTCCTACGCTTAGCACGAGCTATGTATTTTTTCTCACTTCTCGTGCTCTGAGTACATATCACACACTAAGTATAGGGGGCATGTAAATATTACATATATACTTTACCCATAGCTCGTACTTTTACGTATTTTTGTATATATTATGCAATAATTATGGGGTCAGTAAAAATTGGAAAAAAAGCTTTTCTGTAAAATACATGTATACTTGTATAATATGTATTTTGTATAACACTTATATAATTTGTATATAAGCTTTGTTAATAATACTTTTGTAAAGTTTGTTGTAAAATAGGAGATATACCAAAAACAAAATAAAAAAAACAAAAATCTCCAAAAATAGGATTCTTATTTACTATTGCATATCATCCTTGCATCCAGAGTAAAAAAATGTTTCGCACTTCATTTATCCATATAGCATTTCATCTGCATCTCATCTGCATATCTAGCATATGCAAAGTGAAAAGTTAGTGGGTTCTGAACCAAGTTATGAATAGATGCCGAGGATGGATTTGATTTGACCTTAATCCACCTAATTTCAAAGGAACCTTATAGGCACTGGAGTTAAGATTTTTCAGGTCAAGTGACTTAATTCTTTGAGTCCACAAGTCTATGTTCACATGTCATCTTGATTGGTTTAAGTAGGATATTTCATACACACGCACGATTCTTTTAGACAGTGACCTAACTTTGACAAGTACCATGCACCGTGCACGTAGCTCATCATTAATGAGATTGTAGGAGGTAGAATCCATTGGCTTGGAGTAGCACACGGGTGGAAACATCCATCCTCCTCTAGGAAGGGTAGTGCATCTCAACCTAGTCTAGTGGCATTGATGTCTAACGACGGGATGCTGTGGGTTGCAATAAAGCTTCAAAAGAGGGATAGTCTATAGGCTCAAGAAGAAAAACTCCATATGTACATGCTGCACTTTGTATATATGTCAAAAAAGGAAAAAAGAAAAAGAAAAAGAAACATGTAGAATCTCCAAAAGTGGACAGGCCTGATTAAAAAGTAAAATGCATGCTGGAGTGTATATACAAGTATAGAAAAATAAGAAGAGCTTCAAAGTTTTTGTAAGCTTGCAGCTGCATGACTTGGCCACACTGGTCAAGAATCCTAGGATAGGTAGCGACATTGGATACTATCCATTCTTCTCTCCACCCCCTCTTCTTGAGCTGGTTGCACTTGAACTTAAAAGGGCATACCCCGCTCCTCGAGGAAAGAGTTGCTAGACCTGGGAATTAGAGTTACCTTATTAGAGGAGGTCATTTCTTTGCCATTTCTGATGTGGAGACTATTTCACTTATACAGTACAAGTAAGATTCATGGTCATCAGAATTTACGTATGAAGATTTGTTCTGACGTGACTGTTGAGACGACTTGAATAAGAGACTCGTGGAACTTAAAGGCTGTTAAGTCTTAAATTCAATTCCTAATAGGGTTCTGCCACACTATTAATCCAAAGGTTGAGTCAAGCTCCATTTTCACCTTTTGTTCATGACCTTGGTATGCAACCCAAAATCATTTCACTTTTGCATTTCATTTTAGTTGCTTAGGGACGAGCAAGGTTTAAGTATAGGGGGTTGATGAATCTGTGATTAGTCACTATAAAAGTTGAAAATAGAGCTTCGTTCCAGAGAAATTAGCTGCATATTTCCTTTTATTGTGCATTTTTCGCATTCATGCATTTAGAAATAATATCTACATTTTTGCATGCATATTTGCATTAAATAAGGAGCCAAATTTACTTATATATATTCACCAGTATAATAGACAAATTCACCTATCTGTATCCATTTTATACTAACTCTAAATCCAATAAAATTAACTCCATATTGTTTATATTACTAACATTAATAAAGAAAAAATATCAAAAAAAATACTAACTTGTAAAATCGACCAATAAAACCTGAGCCCTAGTTTGAGACTAAGACCCTTAAAATACACATATCTCTCTCATACAGAGTCTGATTTAGGTTAACTCACTTTTAAGGTAATATACGTCCAAAGACCTTCAAAATAAGACCAAATTCATAAAAATCAGAGTTCGTATGTGAAACTTGGGTTTTGGGCCCCTATTGTATATTGTGCAAATTGACCAAACTACCCCTCTATTTTCTCTTTTTATTTTCTTAATTTTTAAAAATAAAAAATAGATTAAGTTGCAAATATTTCTTTCATATTTTCTCTATTTTATGTTGACTTTTATCTTATCTAAAAAAATAATAACAAAAAATTGCAAAACATAAAATACGGTATTTTATACCTATAAGATACCACCCAAAAAAAAACTTTTTACATATGAATTATTTTGATTTTCGATCCTTCACAAAGGTTATGGATCTTATCGAGACGAGCAACTTTCATGTTGACCACTTTTTTATTTGTCTCCTTTTGTTATTTCTTTTTAATTTTCCTTTACATTTAATTTTTGATTTTTTGCGAGCGACACGTAGCAACTCCTGGAGCTGCCACATGTCACCTCCATTTATTTTATTTTATTTTATTATTTTATTTATTATTTATTTACTTATTTTATCTTTATCTATTACTTTTAATTATTATTTTAATTACTTACTTTACCTATTTTAATTAGTTTGATTATTTACTAATTGTTATTATTATTCTATTATTTATATTTTTTACTTTATTAGTATTTTATTATTCAATATAATATTATTTATTTAAATAAAAATTTAGAAAAAAACTACTCGCCATGTGGCCACACCTCTACGCGCCACGTGGTGCCTACCCCCTTCTTTCTCTCTTCTCTCTTTCTCTCTCCCTCTTTACCCACGCCATGCACATATTCTATCTTCCCTTTTGTTCTCTCTCTCTCTCTCTCCAGATTCCTCTCTCATGCACCCTCTCACGTAACCGTTGCCCGCACCTGTCGCACATCATCCTCGTTCTCCACCTCCACCACTCCCAGCTTATTGTGGTCCGTACAACAACCAACGCCGCGTCCCTCGCCCACTCGCCAACCTCCTTTACAAGGAGCCCATCCATCCCCATCACACATCATCCATCATCAGTACGAGGAGCTCGATTCCCCCTAGTCCATCTCGGTGACAGCGAGAATAGGCATGGTTGAGCGACGACAACTATCCCTCTCGGCGTGATCAGGCATGGGGCAATACCTCTACCGTCGCGAGTTCCTCTAGCTCGTCGAGCTCAGCCTCAGCCACGGCTTTGAGCGATAACCTGAGCTCTGTTCAGGATCTCTCTCCTAGGCATCTGACCATCATCCATAGGTAATCTCCTTTCTTCTTTCTCCTCTTTCTGCCTCTCCATGTTCTTCTCCATTCGATCTCCGCCTTGTTCTTCTATGACGCTTCAAATCCCCAAATCTGCCCTCAACCAAGATCATCTACCCCTTCTTCCCCCTCCACTTTTGTTCTGTCTCTCGCAAACCTTCAGCGATCAGAGCTCCGAATCCACCACCAACGATGAGCTCTCCATTCCCCATTTCCTCTCCTGTATCACTTGCAGCCGAGCTCCGCTTGAGTTGGAGTTTTTCTTGCAGGAACATCTAACGAGCAGCCACACTTGGGTCTTCTGTTGTGCTCTTCACCGTCCTGATTAACTGTCGAATTAAAAAAAGAGAAGAGAAGGCCGTTCCTCCACTGGCCATCCAGGAGCTCGTGCAGTTGTATGTTTTGCCGTCGACCGAAGAGGCTACTCGTTATCGACCTCATCTCCAACCGTACTTGACTATCTCCAAGCGTGTGTCGCAGGGGTTGTCAACACTACCACATGCGGTCTCGGGCTGAACGCGCTCCAGCAGTACCTGAGCTCCACCTTTCACACGGCGCCCAGCACTGCTTCTGCGCAATGCCATACTTCCAGCCGCTCGCCTTCTCCCGCTCGGTCGTGTGTCAATGAGCGAGGGCTTCTAGCCCCTTTTGATAAATGATGCTTGTTGTCGCAGGAGGAACCTTCATCCGAACATCTTCGTACCCTCCAGCCCGTGCCTTTAGCCACGTATGGGGCTGCTCCCTCCTTCACGCTCGGTTACATGCTGGTCGGAGGTCATTGCTCTCTCGGTCTTGTACATGTACACATGCTCCCCCACCAGCCTCCAGCCGCCTGCGCAGTTGCGCGCCTTGATTCACACCACAAGCCCTATTGCCCTCTTTTGGGAAAGAACGAAGAACAACAGAAGGGAGTCCAGAAGGCTCATGTGAATGGAACCTCCTTTTGGGTATTTTGCACCTCAACCACCTGTGCTTCATCAAATAATAGAAGGGTCTCTCTATATGAAGCTTAGTGCAGTGCACGTACATGAGGCAAAATTTACAGAGCAGCCCCCGAAGTTCTAGGCTCTTGTGCACAATTCCCGCCTTCCAGGAGGCACGTGAGGAGCATGTGACCTTGTGGATATTTGCATAAACACCCCCCAAAGTCTAGGTAATTGCATGCAAGTCCCCGTCGGCATATTTATTTTTATCAATTTTATTTCTGTATTTCATTTAGACCCCTGTCTTTAAGCCTTAAATTGAACATTCATTTGGTCTCATTTTGTCATTATAAAAATTACAATTTGTAGAATAACTCTTGATCTACCATTATGGACATTGAATATATTTTTAGCAGTTGTATTTTATTTAATATCATTATTGTTGTAGAAAATAGCTTATTTTACCCATGCTGTGATATTTAATTGATATTAAATTAATTATTGCTCTGAAAATTCTTGAAAATTCATAAACGCTTGAGTTTAGTTTTTCCTACATTGTATCCAAAGTTCATCCCATTTGCACACATATCGAGGTCAGAATAAATTCTTTGGTGTTTCACATAATTAATTTTTTTTAGATCATAGATCAATTTTCTTTAAGATCTCATAATTTTCTTAGATTCCTCTCATATAGACTGATCTAGGATAATTTTATTTCTATAAAATAAATTGGTTTTGTCTTTATTATAAGTAATTTACAAAAAATCGCCCTACATGCATATTTTATTCATAATTAATTCATATTGAGTTGAACATTCCAAAAAATTACAGTTGTTTGAATGTAATTTTAATTTTAATCCCTGAACTTCACCAAATTTGCATTGCATTTTTTAATTGCATTTAAAAATTTAAAAAATGCTTCGTTGAAAACCTAATCTCCATATCGACTTTAAATAAACCTAAGGAGACAGTGGCCTCCCTGAGTTCGACCTTGGGCTTGCCCAAGTAAAAAAAATTTGATCGCTTGCGTTTAATTGAGAAATTAATTAAATCATTTTTTATTAATCCGAAATTGCCTACCTACAATGAAATTCGAACATTAATTCAACAAAATTAAAAGGACGATTCACAGGTTTATCATTGGCCCAGGTGGTTATTGTGATGTTTCAAACCTCCTATGGGTTAGTGGAGGTCGGACGCAAATGGAGGTTAGATGTGTGGTGTAGAAGAGCAAGATTAGGCGAAGGAGTTGGTGGTGGATTCAATGAAGGAAATTGCATGAGGTGGTTAGGTTAATTATAGGAAGTTGGGTGGTTGGAGAGTCTCGCACCACTTGGATATCAAGGGATGTTGAAGGTGGTTTCCCAACCATTGCACACAGTGATCCAAGGTGAAAAAAGGGGCGTGAATCCGCGACTATGATGTAACTGATCAATGCGATCAAACCACTGGGAATAGGGTGCAGCTGGACGGGTAATGGCATTGTGATCAAGATGATCAGGCGACCAAGAGAGGAGGCGAGTGGCTAAATAGTGGTAGATCACGTGGCTGAAGTAGGTGGTGCCACATGGCTTAGTGAAAAAAATAAAAATTAATTAAATTAGTATAAAACGAAAAGAATTAGTAAATGAGCTCAAATTAAAAAGTATAAACATGAAAGTTGTAGATCTTTTGAGATCTACAACTTTCATATAGAATTCAAAGTGAGATTGCATCATATATACATATTAATATTTTTATAAGTATTTTTAATGTATTAAAATCAATTGTTTTCATTTCTTTTTTTGTATTTTTAATTTAGGTTTAATCTTAAATTAGATATATACAATATTAAAATAATTTTTATTTGATTTTTAATCCAATATCGCTCCAATAATATGAGGACTCAATATTGGGGTCACTACGCATACGACCTTGCTCTTTCGAGAAGCAAAGAGCTCGATTCATGTGCGCTTGTATGCAGGAGTTGTCAATTCAGACATGCGTCTCCTAAATACAATCCATTGCGACAGAACCCTTCACATTGATGAGAGTGAAGGATATGGGAAAATCCTTAAGCGCATCACAGAATCATGAGGATCGCATCATATGCGATCGGGAGTGACTAGTCGTACTAGTTGCTCTAGGAAGAAGAATTTATAAATTTTTCAAATGATGAAACCACATGATCCAATAACACTTCTCGATCATTTCATCTAAACCACAAACAAGTATTAAGTTTCCCTCTTGAATTGTGGTTGCGATCGAGTCTCTTAACGAAGAGACCTCTTGTCTCAAGTTCGATCCAACGGAGGAGACGCTTGCGAGTGCGTTGATGAGACGTGTGCTCCTCGCAATCCATTTTGATGATCTCCTGATCTTGTCACACGAGATCCGATGTCTTCTTCACGAGAGAGGCACACCGAAGGAGATGGAGATCCACGAGTAAAGAATCTGGCAACATAAAGACAACTCTACGGCAATGGCGACTCTCTCTAGGGCTCCTAGGGCTCCATAGTGGATGTCCACAATGAGAGAGAGAGACTTGGCATGTAGAGAGAGAGAGATGGAGAGAGTTTAATTCCTCTTGGAATTATGTGTGTAGTCTAAAATGCAAGGTCTACCCTTCCTTTTAGATTAGTTGGATGTATGATAACTCGGATTTTGCGAGGATCTAAGGTAGTCCACACAAGGCGGGACCACGATGTTGCTGAAGCGACCGCTCAAAAAACCCGGGTTGATCAATAATTAACCCGCAACAAGAATAAAGCAATTAAATATAAAAAATGTGGAATTAAAATTTATTGTGACTCAACAACAATGTATATAGCGTGTAAGTGTGTATAGAGGTCGAACACAGGGAGCAAACGGGAGAAGGAGGCAAAATACAATGCTCAAAATTTTATCTTTTATCTCTTGCGCATTTTATTGTTTTTTGTGGTTTTTTAATTTAATATATATTTTTTATTTTTATTTTTTATATTTTTGTATTTGGTTTTTTTTATTTTCCAATTTTTATATTTTATTTTTATATTTTTTTGTATTATTTTTCTTTTATATAAACAACATAGCATATATGAGGCTTTATATATACCATATATAGTAGTATATTGATAAATATTAACAAATATGAATAAAATACAAATAATAAATTGTTTTTGGGGTTTTCAATATTTTTCTAATATTTTTGTAATTTTTCAGAAAGTTTTGCTAATTTTTATGTATTTTTAAAGTAAAAAATATCCCAAATATGGGATTAAATACATACCTGAAATTGATTTGGATTTTAAAAATAGGAAATAGGTTCCAAAATAATCCAAATTAGTTTTAATATATAAATATTTATATAAAGAAATTATAAAACAGAAAAACATATTTCTGGATTTTTAAGGGATTTTTAAGATTTTTATCAAAGATTTTGGGGTTTTTCGATTTTTAGGATTTTATTTTTCAATTTTTTGTGATTTTGGTCTGTAATTAAAATAGGTCAAAATATACTATATATATATATTTTTGGAATTTTTAGACGCATTTTTATTTTTTTGGTATTTTATAAGCTAGAAAGGCAATAATTGGGCTCCTTTTTATTTTAATTAATGGATTAAATGCAAAAATTGCCAAATAAAATAAGAGCATGAATATACATGACATAAAGCATTTAACCCTATTTTTGTGGATTTCTAGGAGCAGCATGGATATATTTAATAAATAGATAAACATACAAAAATCATAGTCCTAGCAGGGCATTTTTGCAAAAAAAATAAACTACAGGGGGCTCGGTGCAAATTTTCCTGAATAAAACACATTTACTTAATTTTATTATATGAATTTATAATTACAAAAAGTCTCCAGGTCATACATGCAATTTCGCCACCTCACGTTGGACGGTACGTGAGGAGATGTGGAATGGACCCGAATGTGAATATAAATAAATACAGGGAGCCATGTGCAAAAATCCCATTTATTTTTAATGTTGTATTTTATTTACATCATGAAATAGTAAATACAAAAAAGGTGGGGTTGGATATGCAAATTACCCCTTTATTGCGCGGATCCGACGGCTGATGGGCTTCACTTGACACGCGTCGCGCATCTGACAGCTGGTACCGCTTCACCAATGATCGGTCATGATTAGATCTCTCGAGGTGATCAGAGGTGATGGCATGGCTTGATCCAACGGCTGACGATCCAACTGGCACCTGCATCTGATCCGACGAAGGAGAAGCACTGTCGAAAAGTAGGGAAGAATGTCGGGGAAGACGAACTTCGATCCCTCCTCCTCCACATCTCTGACGTTCTTTGAAGCTCCAAGATGGCTCGAAAGGTTCCTGTGGAGGTCCTCTTCGTACAGGGGGCGACGATATGCACAGGCGTTAGCCGGAGCTCCTCCACAAGATTGATGAAGCACGACACCTCCAGGTTCCTCAAGTCCCCTACAAAAATGACCTTCGCGAGTGTCCTGAGCACTCCAGACCTTCAAAACTATTAGGTGCAAGAAAAAGAAGGGTTTGGGGCCTTATTTGGTGAAGAGAAATGGAAGGTAGAGTCGGGCGGAGGTCTCCGACAAAGTTGGCGGTGGAGAAGACCTAATCTCATGATCCACTAGGGATCTGGGTGAGTGAGGGTGCCTAGGATGTAGGGAAGCGATGAGGGAACAACGTGAGGTGGTCAGCGAGACGGGAAAACATGCGAGCACAGGTGGAATCGTTCGCTGGAGCGGAGCTCCGGCGAACTACGGGTAAGCTAATCTAGGATAAATCTAACAACTAAAAGCTAATCTAAATGCAGAATCGAAAAACACAAATCAAAATCTACCTAAAATAATTAAAGTGGGCAGATCTTACTTGGTTTTGATGCCAGGGAGCAGAGGTGGACGGAGTTGGCCGTCTGGGTGCACTTCCACCCTCCATTGACCGCCGCGAACTCAGGGGATCCCCTCCTGTCACGAGGGTGCTCTACTTTTACCGAGACACGGAGTTTAGGGGGGTGAAAAGTACTAAAAAACGAGGAGGACGGAAAACTTTTATTTATGTATATTGCAAAGCACCTTTATTGACCAGATCAAATCAAGAAAACAGGCGTATGTAACAGGAATTAGATGGTTCGACATGAATCTATGATGATCAGGGATCATATCTTATGAAGGAGTCGATGGCAATTGATTGATGGATCACCCATGAAAAATGGAGGAAACTCGGGGAAGAGACATATTCACGTCAAATCAGAGTTGGGGGGACTATTAACCGGGGGTCAACAGACGGGACCCTTGATTGATCCAGCTCAACACGCATAAGGACAAAACAACAATTTTATTAAAGAATAATTAATTAAAAATAATAAATAATTTTATTATTTTTAGAGTATAAAATAAAAATAGTTTATTATTTAATGTAGAATTTTATTATATTTTTATTTATTTTTTGGTGTATTTTATTAGTAGTTAATTTTTAATAGTGTATTTAAAGGTATATTTAGCTATATTTTGTATATTTTTATTTTTATTTTGTATAATTTATTTTATTATTCTATTATTTTCTATATATATTTATAACTTATTATTCGTATAAATATTTTTATTATATTTTTATGATGTAATTTGTACACTTAAATAAATAGATATGTATAGTTTATAAGTATATTTAGAGGTATTTTACCTATGTATTACATACATATTTTATTTTAATGTATTTTATTGAGTTTTATTTTGGTTTTGTATTTTTAATATAATATGTGGAATATTTACAATATTTTACTCAAAGAAAAGAATAAATAATAAAAGAATGTTTTCTCCTTCTATTTATATACAAGTATAACTATAGGTATTTTTCCTATATTTTCATATAGACTTATTTTATTTTACATTTCCTTTTGGTTTCAATATGCACACATGTTATAAATAATAATTACAAAATTATAAAAAATAAATTTGTGAAAATAATGAAGGATGGATAAAATGAATATTTTAATCGAGTATAATGTACAATGAGGGTCAAAAACCTAATTTCACACAGTAACTCGAAAAAGTATAAAACCACCACATTAAATAGCTTGTGAAAAGTTATATACAATTAGAGGTAATTTTGATATGTTTTGAGTTTTTATTTGAAAGATATGGGTTAAGGAAGTTGGGTTTTTAGCTTTTTATAAAATGAATGTTGTATGTTATTTTGTACAAACTCAATTTTGTATTTTTATTTACATTATTATCTACAACTTTCATGTACAAAGTTTCTTCATTTGATGGAAAGATAATAAAGAATAAAATAGATGTCAAAAATGCATAAATAATGAATAAAAGAATTGGGTTTTTATTCCATTTTGGCCCTTATCTCTCCCTACTTTATTCCTTGTCGACCTGATTGACCCGGAGGACTCTGTATTGCTCACTCTTCCTCCAGGTCTTACAGTATCGGCTCCGCTCGCTCATTCTTTCCTTATGAGCCATTGTTCTGCTTTCGCTACCGGATCTTGGTTTAGCTTTCGATCTATTTTCCCCAGCAGCCAACACCCACTTTATTGTATACCTGAGTGTCTTTTTGTTGTCAGACTGCCTCTTCGTTCTCATAGGGATACGATGACGAGAGCACGGTATTCGCTTATCAGATATCGTCCTATACTTCACTATTTTTACTTGTTGTATATATGTGTGTATTCTATTCCTTCTTTCTTCCGTATGTCATGTGCAGATCTTTCACCATAACTGTGTGTTTATACTTAGGACGTACCTTGTCCTAAGTATGGGGGGGGCACACACCGTGTTGTTCCATCTTTGTTCTGTTTCATCACCCCTGTCGTTGCTTATACTTAGGGATCTTTTACCCTAAGGATAGGGGAGTGATACGTACATTCTGTATGATCTTTCCATCTATTTGTATATCTTTTCTTCTTTTCTTTTTTCATTTTCTGCAAAAGTGGTGTCGTCCCTTTGTGTCAGTTTTCTGTACTTAGGACGAACTTTGTCCCAAGTATAGGGGGGGTGAACCCTAGATTCTTTCATTCATTGATCCCCTCCTCTATCTCCTCTCTTGTTGATTTGCTTTGCTATACTTAGGGATCTCTCACCCTAAGTATAGGGGGAGACAGCCCGAGCTGTGATCTATTTACTCCCACCCTTGGCCCTCCCTGCCTTGTGTACAATCTACTATACTTAGGATTACTTGATCCTAAGTATAGGGGGACGGTTAATTTCTTATTCTTTTATCTATTCTTTCTTTCTCATTCAGTCGTTGTGGTATAGGCTTTTCTATACTCAATAAGATTTATGTGTTCTCTTTGACATAGCTCATGCTAAGTATAGGGGGTCATATATATTTTGTATTTACTTTAGCCATAACTCGTACTCTAGTTTAAATAATAATAAATATGGCTAAAATTACTATATATACACTTATAATTCATTAAAAAGCAATTAATAACATAATGTATTCCTCAAATCCTTTTTGTATATACTGATTAATAAATCAGGTTAAAAATATTTTTGCAAAATGATTTGAAAAATGGTGTGACCCGTTTGGAAAACGTTTTGTGAAATGTTTTCAACTTTTGGAAAAATATTTTGATTTACAAAAGTTCATTTCTTTGTGTGAAATAAAAGTTTTGAAAACCTATTTTCAAACGATTATTGAAAATGTTAGTAAAAATAATTCGAAAAATGTATATATACTATGTGAAAAATCTTTGTAAAATGGATTTCAAATGTTTGTAAATATTTACAAAAATTATTGCGAGGAAATTTGAGAAAATAAATGCATCATTAAATAAGAATAATATATATATATATATATATGTATTAATAAAAATAAAATTCTTTCCCAATTGTACATAAATATCTAAATAAATCACTTTTGTGAACCTGTAAATTCTTTAAAATTCTTTATTCTTGTATATCAATAAAAAGCGGCACGCCCGTGTAAATAGTTGTGCATATCTTTTATTTTTGTGCCAAAATTCTTTGTGTAAAAATTCTCTTTATTTTTCAATTCTTTTTGAAATTGCATCATTCTTTCTGCATTGTACATAGCATTTGCATAGCATTCTTTTGAATTGAGATTGATGATTGAACAAGTCCAAATAATGTCGAAGATTGGAGCTTGGTTTGACCTTACTGCACCTAACTACACTAGAACCTTATGGGAACTAGGTTTAAGGTACTTCAGGTCCATTGGGACTTAATTCTTTGAGACTTAGGGATGGGTTCAAGTCACCTCAACTGACTAACTAGAACTTTTTGAGACGCGCGCATGACTCTTGTCGGTTGTAACCTAACTTGGACACTTGCACCTTTCACTTGGCTCAACTCAATTAGAGTGGTGAGGGGGTTGGATTTGTCAGTCTGAGACACACACGAGTGGAAACATTCGTCCTCGTCTAGAGAGGGAAGTGCACCCAACCTGATCTAGTTGCCATGAAGTCGAAAGGCAAGAGAGTGTGGGTTGCAATAATGCTTCAAAAGAGGGATAGCCTTCTGGCTTAAGAGGAAAAACTCCTTATGTAAATGCTGTTGTAATAGTATTTAAAAAAAACTCCAAAAAAGTGGACAGACCTGATTGAAAATATAATGCCTGCTGGAGTATGTGATGAATCTCGTATTCATCACTCTAAATCTCATTTATTAAGCTCAAATCCCTTAAATTCAACAGCATTTAGGCATCTATTTTTGCATAATTAGCATTCATGCATGTTTTCATAAGAATTGCATTTTAGCACAAAAATCTGCACAAAATAAGAAGCCAAAAATCCAAGCCAAATTGACCTGTAAATAAGCCTAACTTCCCAGATTTTTAACTCATTCATGCTAACTCCGAATGACTCAAAACCACTTCCACTGTGTACATATCACTAACAAGAATAAAAGAAAAATACAAAAAAATAACTAACCCAAATAAGTGGACCAAAAACCCAAACCCTAATTTCAGGATTTTCGGACTAAAAGCCACATATCTTCTCCATCCAGTGTCCGATTTAATCCTACTCACTTTTGAACTAATGTACATTCAATTACCTTCAAAACAAGACCAAGTTCAAGTGAATCGGAGCTCGTATGTGAAAGTTGGGTTTTGGGCCTCTTTTGTACATTGTATATTTTCGCGGTTTTTGACCTTGTATTTTATGTATATATTTTCTTAATCAATAAAAATCCAAAAAATTAGATTAATGTGTCTTTATTTATCTTTGATTTTACCGTAATTTTTCCGGATTTTTATCGTGTTTAAAAATGACATAAAAATTATAAAACCCAAAAAAACCAAGGTATCCTATGTACATAGAATACCCCAAAAATTCACTTTGTGCAAATGATCGATTTTGGCTTTGATGTCTTCATGAAAGTTGTAGATCTCATCGAGACGAGCAACTTTCGTGAAGAAACTTTTTCGATCCGAGGTCGTTTACTATTTTTTATCGATTTTACAAAGGATTTTAATTTCGAATTTTGTGGTGCTGACACGTGGCAGCACCTGGTGCCGCCACGTGTCAGCCGTTTTTGGCACTTTTATATATCTGTTTTATAAATAAAAAAATAAAAAAAATAAATAAATACGAAGCACGTGCGTCGCACGTGCCTCCCCAGGCACGTGCTCCGCACGTGCCTCCAGCGGCTCCCCATCTCGTTGCCACGTGGCGTAACGGGCACCGTCCGATCACGCGCGATCGGACGGCGCCTGCGCGTCGTCCTCCTCCTCTCCCCTCTTTCCCAATCAGGAACTCCGCCGCCCCGACGATCTCCTCCGCGATTTGCGCGCGTCGCCCCGATCTCCTTCCATCTCCGGTGCCGCCTTCCCCTTTCCCCCGCGATCCTCGTCAATCAGATCGGTCGATCCCAGATCTCCCCGATCTCCAATCAAACCCCCCCCGACCAAACCCATTCCCCTCTCTTATTTAAGAGCTCCACCGGCCCTCCTCCAAGCCATCCGTCGACTGCACAGTGAAGGGGGGGGCTCGGTGGTGACAGCCCGAGCACCACCCTCCTCGACGAGATCCGAGCCACCAAGGGGCTCGCCGCAGCACCGCACCAGCTGCTCCTGCTCCGACTCCGTTCGTCGAGCCCAACGACGCTTCACCGACTCCGCCGCACTTGCTCTGCTCCGACCTCCACGACCGACTTCTTCACCAACCATCGCCATCGCCTACGATTCCGCCCTCAACCATCGTCGCGTCATCGGCGGCCCGCCACCGACCTCGCCACAGCAGCGGGCTACCTCCGCCTCGGCCGTGTGTCGGCCCTTGACCACCCATCGCCGGCTTCTCCTCCGCCGCACCCGGGGCTGCTGCACCGCCTCTCGACCACCACAGCCGCCCCTGGGGCTCCTTCTTCTCGACCACGCCAGGAGCCACCGGAGCTCTGCTGCCGGTCGACGCCCCCGCCACTCCGCCTTCTTCTCCACCTCCGCTTCGTCCAAGCCGGAGGCCCCCCTCGCGCTCCTCCGCCTGGGCAGCCACGCCTCGCCGCCGGGCTCGAAGCCCGAGGCCCTCCGCGCACGTGCGAGGCACGTGCGCTCGGAGGGAACTTCCCCAGCACGCTACCCACGGGTCACGTGTCTCTCACGTGCCCGTGGGCAATTTACAAAGACCCCCCTGGAGCTTCCCCTATTTGCAGAGCAACCCCCGCCATCCAAGGGCACGTGCGCAGCACGTGCCCCTTAGAAATTTTGCAGAAATACCCTCTGGGGTATAGGTAATTACAAACAAGTCCCCCCCTGCAGCTTTATATTTATTTATAATATTTGCTTCTATACCCCTGTGTTCCCCCTCAGTATTGGACCTCCTCTCTACATTATTTTATTATCAAATAAATAGCATGATGTTCGTTGAATAATTCTCTGCATTTTGACATATTGCGGGTATTTTTGTGAATTATGGTTAATTAATAAATAATTATTTTGTGGAAAATTGCATATTTTACCCATTTCTTGCTCTGAAATTGATAATTGATTACCCGTTGCTCTAAAAATTCCCGAAAAATCACACATTGTAGAGTTAATTATTCTTCACATTGTGCCCAAAAAGATTTGCACTTGCATGCATATTTTGTCCTGTAAAAATTATTTTGCACATTTTAGTATTTAATTTTTAATAGGTATTAAACCCCACATTTTCGAGGTTTAGGATTTTTCTGAGATCCTTCACCTAGTGATAGATCTAGGATAATTTTGATTCTCGAAAATAAGTAGGTTTGATATTTACTAAAATTAAATATTAAAAATCATTTGGTTTGCATTTAAAAATTCATAAAATTTCATATTGCATCCAAAAATTCCAAAAAAATTGCAGTACATCCATTTCATTATAGTTTACATTGTGGCCAAGTTTCGTATTTTTCGGACATCATTTGAACGTAATTTATATTTTAGTCCCTAAAATAAGGCCAAATTTGCATGTGCACCCCCTAATTCGTTGGAAAATTCCAAAAAAAGACCGCTTCGAAAACCGAACACGAACTTTGATAGACTTAATTCTAGGTTGTTCCTTTGCCTCCTTGTGATCGACCTTGGGACTTGCCCAAGTAAAATAAACATAAAACCACGAGATAAAAATTGAATAAATTATTTGTGGTATTTTCTTGACCGTTTCCGATTGCCGCCTACAACGCACGACACGATAAAAACACTTTATTAAAAGCAGCACTTCCGGATTCGTCAGTATGTATATATGTTGTATAGAAAATAAGCAAGCTTGAGCATCAAAGTTATACCATGTGAGCATGCAGCTGGATGACTTGACTACACTGGTCATGCATCCCAGGATAGGTATCTACACTGGCTACCGTCCATTCTTTTTCTTCACCTCCTCCTCTTGAGTTGGATGCCACTTGAACTTAGAATGGAATACACCGCTCCTCGAGGACAGAACACTGGATTGGGGAATCATTGGGTTGTCATTCTGGAGAAGTCAGTTCCTTTGTCATTTCAGTTGGGGAGAGACACTATCACTTACACTGAACAAGTCAACTTCATAGTCATAAGAGTTTGCTTATGATGTAGGCTAGTTCTGACCTGGCTATTGAAGTGGTTTGAACCGAGTTCTGTGACCCTCAAAGGCTGTTGTGTTTTAAATTTGGTTCCCGACCAGGTTCCACACACATTTTCACATCAAGGTCTAACATGAGCTCAAAACTTTGATTTTATTATGACAAGTTTAATAATTGAAATCGATTCCATTTATTCTTTCTTTTTCTTTTCTTCTTTATTATTTTTATACTTATTGCATAAGTGTTTGCTAGGGACTAGCAAAGGCAAGTATAGGGGGTGATGAATCTCCATTTCATCACCTTTATTCTATCATTTTGACCTTAAAAACCCTATCTAATACATTTAAATAGCATTAATTTGTACATAATAGCATTCTTGATTTATTACATTAATTGTATATAAAACATGGTTTTTAATGAGGGTAGTATTACATACTAGTCAATGAATAATCAGAATAGAGTCTCAACCTTGCGAGGGTCGTCAAGGTGAGCTCAAAGGAGCCGGATCCATCAGACGGATCACAGAAGTGGTCTCTGTAGGCAACAGATCAGCTACCATCAGAAGAGACCGATAAATCAAGAAAATGTGACAGCGTCCCGCAGATAACCCTCGGGGAACGTGTTTCCAACTAAGCATCGACTAATCAGAGGCGGATGGCTCATCCTTGCGAGGACTGTCAAGGAGAGCAAACTCAAAGGAGTCCAGAATGATAGGTCCCATGATCGATCAAATCGGATATATAACAAGGCAGTGGGGATCGGAAGATATAAAATGACTCAGCTCTGTGGTCCACCAGATAGAGACACATTCAGCAAGGGGAACCGAGCGTAAAGAAAGTGTCGCATCCTCCCGCAGACAGTCCTCGGGCAGTGATACAAGCTAAGCGCAGAATATTCAGATCAGATCTCATCCTTGCAAAGGTCGTCAAGGAGGGAATGCTCAAAAGAGATGGATCCATCATACGAATCCTCAGAGGCAACCTCGGTAGGCGACAGCTCGGCTACCAGCAGAAGAGACCGACATATATAGAAAAATGTCATAGTCTCTCGCAGACAACCCTCAAAGAGCGCTATGAACTAGACATGGAATAATTAGCAGACATAAACTCATCCTTGCGAGGACCGTTAAGGAGAAATGACTCAAAGGAGTCAAATGAAGTTGGCCTCGTGCACCGATAGATCAGGCACACACTCAGACAGGGAGGCCAAACAGACGAATCAGAAGACTTGGTTTCACGCTCCAACAAGATGGCAGTGCACGCAGTGAGGGAACTAAGCGGTAAAGAAAATGCCGCATCCTCCTGCAGATAGCCCTCAGGGAGGTATGCAAACTAGGTCAATCATATCGTGGGAATGCTGGCATCGAATCTCAGGTCCTCGAAATCAATCAATCATCAATCCTAAGGAGGGCATACGATCATGAGGGACAAAAGATCAAATTCATCAGTCACAATGTGGCCCCTCTAATTAATCGAATCAGTTGAGAGGGCATAAAATATAAGCAGAGATCCTCTAAGTGCCACAGGTGGATGGACGAGTCAGGAGATCGAGGATGGGTCAATCAAGGAGATGAGTGAAGTCATGAGGGTTCCGATCATCGTCACCATGAAGTACAACTCAAGATAGTCAATCAGTCCTCTAAATCCAGATGGTAGGAACCTCAAAATAGATTGATCAGTCATAACTACATGAAATCATCATCAGATCATCAGAATATATCACATCCTCAATCCGGTGTACGGGATCAAAAATCCTCAATAACGAGTCACACCTAGTAATTGTGCACTTATCAAATATTCAATAAAGCTCCTATGCACACATCGGAAGTCAAATCCACCAAAAGAGCACACCAATCTCAGCATCCTCGAAACTGCCCGACTTACTCAAATAAGTAATGGAATCATAATCCTCGATGCGGATTCGTCTTTAAGCACAACATTCCCGGGTGATAAAAATAATGACATGAAGGGGGACGAGGAAGACGGGCGAGAAAAGATCAGAACAAAGACAAAATTGTGTGTTCCACACAAGGCGGGAACACATCCAAAATTGTGGTTCAAGGTTCAAGGAGAGGGTCTCCTCGAATCGGACTAGATATGGGTGATATGGACAAGGAGAAAAGCTGCAAAATTCAGCGAAGACGATGAATCTCAAGACCCAATATCAGACTTGAATGCAAATGAGGAAATATATAAGGAAAAGGGAGATATAAGGACTCAATGATGAAAATACGCACACACATGGGACTGAAGACTCTAAGAATGAATGAAAATGCCGATGGACTCAAAGTCACAATTAAAATACAAAGCAAACCCCATGTTTACCTACTCAGCACAATGAAGACCGAGATCTGGTCTTTTTATCTTGTTGATTTTAGATTTAGGTGATTATTAAGAAGTTCTACACACCGCAGATAGGCTTGGGATTGGGGCACTAATCCTTAGCGTGTACGTGAAAAAAATGCGCAAACAAGGAGGGGGTTACTCTCCTTAAGACAAGGAATCCATTACGTTTTATTTTAGAGATCAAGTAGAGTTAGTAGTCCCGATTTTATATCGGTTATCTCTTTTTTTTCAACACACGTCCTATCAATGTTTTCAATTTCATTTAGCATAACAAGTGAGCAAAATCAGAGGGAGAAGGTTGGAAAAGCCATGCAAGTCAGAAATCGATGATGCATGCAAAGTAAGAAGACTTACAATGATTCCCATCTCTCTCCATGCGTGATGCATAATATAATTGAAAACATATGCTATATGAGATGCAGCCCGATGAAATCGCCCTAGATGTAGCAATTGCTTTTATCGTTAAGAACAGAATTTCAAAATTTGACTAAGTCCATAAGCGAATCTATAGGTACATGCAATATATATTAGGCTTTGGACCTTAATCTATCGAGCAAGAAATTCCTAAGCTAAGGCTCATTCACACAAACTAAATAAAAAAAATCAGAAAACAAATAAAAATAAAGCAAGAAAAACGTGAGAAAATCGGTGAAGTCGGAGAGTCTAAGAATCCTGAATTATTACAGTTATGTAGTCGCTCTTTCAGATGAATATACATAATAATAAAATGTGAAAATCATGGACTTCTCTTCAAAATTTCTCCTTCATTTGCCCTTGGAGCCTCTCTCCTGCCAGCATAGTCTGAAGGCTGGCTCCGCCTTACTCGGGTGCGCCGGTCCTCCTAGGAGGTCCTCCTTCACGCAGTGGTCCCTAGCATCAAGGACAAACAAAGAGAGTGGTCAGAACAGTCAACAATAATAATCAAATAATAAATAAAGAATAAATAAATGAATAATAAAAAATGAATAAATGCAATAAATGAACAAGATATAATAAACGAACAAAATAATCTCCAACTACGCGACGCTTAAATAATTATATACAAATTTATAGGTATAGTTTACCTACATTTTTTAATACAGTATTTATTTTAATGAGTTTTATTGGTTTTATTCTAATTTTATTATTAAAATGTTTTTTGTGTAAGATTTACAAATATATAAAAAATATAAAAGTGCTAAAATATAAAGAATAAATATATTGATTATTATATACATGTATATAGTACGATTGGACCCAAAAGCTAACTTTTGCATCTCAACTCTGAATTAAATGAAACTACCTTCAATAAGTATATAATTTAATTTAGAGCAAAATAAAGGTTTTGGCCAATTTAGAGTTCATATAAAGATATGGATCTGTGAAATTCTGTTTGCAGCTTTTTCATTTGTGTGTCCCAGTCACATTGTACATTATTTTTATACGCAATTAATTTTGTCCTTTTCTATGTATTTTTATGTACATGTTTGGTGTTGAAAGTATTTTTATTTGAAGTATATATGACTTTGTATAAATTAGTGTAAGTTTTAGCTATATACAATGCACAAGTCACCTAGGGTTTCGAGGTGATAGTGTGGGTTTGTTTGTATTTGTATGCTCTTATCTCCCCCTACTTCATTCCTTGTCAACCAGGTCAATATTGACTTAGTCTCAGAATTTATGATCAGTCAGTATTTGCAATATTTCCTTTATTTTTCTTTTCTTTTTTTCATTTATTTTATATTTAAATACATGTATTTAAGCACTATTTACGGTAAAGGTTAGAATGTTATTTGTAAAAGTTAGCTACATTTGCATGCATTTATCTAGTGGTTTAAAGACAAAATAAAGGAATATATGTGGATGAATGGGTATTCATCACCTCCCTATACTTAGCCTTGCTAGTCCCTGGCTAACACTTATTAGGAGAATAAGTGATGCAAAATAAAAATTAAGAATAGAAAAATAAAAAAGATAGAATGATCTTGATTTTTAAACTTATCCTTACAAAATCAAAGTTTGGAGCTCAATTAAGACCTTTGGATTATTGATGTGTTCGGAACCATGTTAAGGTTAGGACTTGTGACTCAACAACCTCTAGGTTCTATGCTCCTTTGTCCAAGTCAATTCATTGCCTGGTCAGAACCATTCTTTCAAACGTATATTCTTGTGACCTTGAAGTGACATGTACTATGTGTGTGAATTGTGTTAGCTCTTCCCAAACAAGTAGTTGAACTATCCAGATGTCTCCTTAATATTTCCTTATGAGTTCATGTACATGCAAGTGCACAACGAAGTAGGGAGAAACTAGGAGAAAGATAAAAGAAGTGGACATTGGCCAGTGTAGTCAAATTTCCTTATGAAGCTCGGCTAGTGTAACCATGTTTTTACCAAGAATCGAGCCTTTTCTGAAGCTCAAAGTTTTTGAAATTCGGTATAGACTTCTTTTGGATATTTCTTTGTTTTTAGTGTTGCATTGCATTCTTGTTTTGCTCCGACGGATATGGAATATTTTGTTCCGCCCATGTTTTGGGGCCTTAGAAAATTGTTCTAGCAGGCCATTCCTTATCTAAAGCTTTGTTTCAATCCATTCTCCAGTTGTTAGATGTTCATGCTACTAGAGAATCAACATGTTGAAGTACCGGTTTCAGTAATCCTCAAGAATGGTTCTTAAGCTACCCTTAACGAAGCGATCTAGTATCGTCCAGGCTTAGACTCCCATATCTTTCAACACCCCATCTTGGTTGAGCTAAGTGCTGATTGTGAGGTTTCCATTCGAACCATTGTTTCAAGAATCGTATGGATGACATGAAGGGTTCTAATTAGTCATATTGAATTGACTCATGAACTCAGTCTCATAGAACCTAAGGAATTAAGTCATAACGATCTGAAGCCTCTCAATTCCACTCCTTATAAGTTCCTCTGAAATTAGGTGGATTAAGGTCTAGACCAAGCTCTAATCTTCATATTTTATTCAAACTTGTTCGATTGTCAAAATCATTCAGAAGAATGTTGATGTAATGTAAGAAAATATTTTTATGAAGACATTTTCTGGTTTTGAACTTTTTATGGATTTTTCATAGAGTTTTGAAATTTTTTTATGGGATTTTTTATGAAAATATTTTTCAAAATTTTAGATATTTTGGTCTTTTATAATTTTTATAGAATTTTTGAAAAAAGAAAAGAAGAAGAGTTAGTTTGTTAATGCAAATTTCATGGGTATATTCTTTACAGTTGATTTGTTATATACCCTTACCCAATATATTAGTCATATTTATTGAAAATACGAAAGTACAAGTTATGTCTAGAGTTTATACAGTGAATATACGACCCCCCTATACTTAGCTTGAACTATGTCCTCATAGTGATCAAGGAGAAAAAGGAAAAGATAACTCGTGCTGAGTACAAGAAAAGTCTGATACAAATAACTCGATGAAAGAATGGGAAGTCGGGTGCCCCCCTATAGTTAAGATTAACTAATCCTAAGTATAGCAAAATGTACACAAAGTGGGGATGATCGAGGGCTAGAATGTACAAAATCATCAGCTCAGCATGCCTCCCCCTATACTTAGCGTAAAATATCAGTAAGTATAGTCAGAATATTAACAAGTTGGGAGACAAGTAAGGGATCAAAGGATTGAACACTCGAGTTAGTCAACCCCCTATACTTTAGGATGAGCATATCCTAAGTATAGCTATGATGAAAAGGATGATTGAATATGCAGAAGAAAAGAAACAGAGAAAAAGAAATGAAAATAAGAAAAGAAGAATGAAAAGATGGTTTTTTGGCCTTTTCTAGTGGTCTGATCTGTCTACATCTGAAGGATCTTTTTAATAGATGACCTGAACTAAAACGACAACGGACGGGAAGGTGTCATTCTCAATATATGATTTTAACAGTTGTTTGTTGACTACAAAAGGTTGTGCATCAGTTGACAATCCTGATATCACAATGCTACCATTATCACGCACATTTTTGATGATGAGAAGTCCTGACCATTTGCTCTTCAATTTTCCTGGAAATAGCTTTAACTATGCTTCGAACAAACACATCTTCTGGTTTAGCTCAAAGTTCTTTCATCTGATATACTTGTCATGCCACCGCTTGACCTTTTCCTTGTACATTAGGTTGTTGTCGAATGCAGAGTCTTAGAATTCTAGCAGGCGATTCAGGTCCAATTATCTATTTTTCTCGGCTTTTTCTCTGTACAGATTTCATACACTGATTGCCCAAAAGGATTTATGAATTAATTCCATGGGCAAACGGTAAGGCTTGCCGTAGACAAGGCAATAGGGAGACATGCCAAAAGGAGACTTGTACTCTGTCGGGTAAGCCCAAAGAACTGAGTTAAGCAACTGCAACCAGTTCTTGCGATCATGACATACAAATTTCTGCATAATTGTTTTAATTCCTTGTTTGAACACTCAGCCAAGCCATTAGTCTGCTGGTGGTATGGAGATATGACACGGTGTTCTATTATGACACGGTGTTCTATGCCATAGTCCTTGGTCATCTTCTTGATCTCTTTGTTTATGAAGTGGCTTTCTCCATCTAATATCAATATTTTTAGAATCTTAAACCATGCTATGATGTTCTCTATTAGAAATTGAGAGACTGTGTGACTATCATTGGCTCGGACAAAGATAGCCTCTACCCATCGACTAACATAATCAACAACCAGCACGATGTACTCATAGCCCTGACTGTTCAAAAATGGACCCATGAAATCGATCCCTCTTGCATCAAAGACATCTGAAATCTAAATATACTTGAGTTGTGTGGTGTCTCGGGTACTGATTGTGTCACCCATCTTCTGGCAGTCATTACATCCTTTGATGTATTCAGTAGCATCTTTGAAAAGAGTCGGCCACCAAAGGCCACTGTAAAGAACTTTGGCTAATGTTCTATTTCCATAATGGTGTCCACCATATTCTAACTTATGACAGTGGTTCAGGACACTTGTATTCTCCTCCTCAAGGATGCATCTTCGCCAGATGTAATATGCACCTTCACGGAATAGATATGGATCCTCCCATTGGTAGAAGTGTATGTCGGACATAAACTTGTCCACTTTCAGCTTTGGCCAATCTTGAGGAACTTCCTTGAAGATAAGGTAATTGACGATATTGACGTACCAAGGGAATGAGGTGTCTGACAGTATAGCTTCATTTGAAAAGGTCTCTGTGATTGGAATTGGTTCTTGCCCAGGTGTCTCAATTTTTGTTAATATGAATAAGTGATCTTCCACCACATTTTTGACTCTATATTTATCTCGTATCTCAAGTCAAACTCCTAGAGTAGAAGGAACCGATGAAGTAAGCATTACTTAGCATCCTTCTTGCTTTGTAGGTATCGGATGATAGAATGATCAGTGTATACAATCACATTAGAGACGATAAGATGTGACATGAATCTTTCTAGTGTAAAATCAATAGCTAGCAGTTCCTTTTCTGTTACTGTGTAATTCCTCTGGGCTTTATCCAGAATTATGATAGAGTAGTAAATAGTAAACAGTCAATGTCCAACATCCCAGCGTTGTCCCAGCATAGCCCTGATGGTATAATCTAAAGCATCTGTCATGATATCAAATGGAAGAGACCAGACTGGTGGTTGTAGGACAGGAGCCTGGGTGATTATTTATTTCAATCGGTAGAAGGCTTGGAGCACTCTATCATCTACAATGAATTCAATGTCCTTGCCTAGATGTTCTATGCGGTCAGACAATCTTGCTGAAATCTTCGATAAATCTTCAGTAGAAATCGACATGCCCCAAAAGCGATCGGACTTGTTTCAATGAAGAAGGTGGCTCAAATTTAGAGTTAACTTCTACCTTGGCTGGTGATGAGGGTGTTAATGACTAGGGTTAAGTATCAAGATAAAACAATGGTCGTTATGACCCCAATCAATAGGCTAACTCAACGAGCAAAATCAACCACTAAATAAGATAGAGAACTCAAGGTAAGTTGTATGCTATTTTTATTTACTTAGTATAGCTACCATGCTCAAACACAAATAGCACGATTAAAAAACTAAGTAGTCAAATCTCGCAAATAAAAGAATTTTTTATTGGTTTTTTATTTTTTAGTTTTTAGTATTTAATAAAAGGCAAACAAGCACAAAATAAAACAACACACACAACACTCTTTTTAGATTTTTCTAAATGATAAAAAATATTCATAAAATTAAAGTAAAAATGTTTGGATTTTCTAGGTTTTAAATTTTTTTTGTTAATTTTTAAAAGATTTTTAAATGCTTTTGTGATTTTTATAAAAATCAAATAGTGCTTAAAATAATAAACAGCGCACAACCAGGAGCAAATTACAAATTAAAAGTTTTTAAATGCCTTAATGTCCTAGTTGAGAATTTTATGATAAAATAGAAATAAAAATCTACATATAGGAACTGAAAACACATTTTTTTGGATTTTTCTTTGATTTTATATGATTTTTATAAGTTTTTGGCTGTTTTGTGCTTTTTAGGGATTTTATAATGAATTTTCAAACAAAATTACTAGTGAAGGTAAAGCATAAAAAAAGACACATACAAGAATTTTTGTGGAATTTTTAACACATTTTTTGAATTTTTATAATTTTTCTAACTTAAACTGGACACTTGTTAAGGGTTTTTTAATTTTTAAAAACATAAAAGACACGTAAATCAAGGCACCAAAACTACCATAAATAATACATGCTGATAGGAGATAGATGTAATTTTTAGGTAACTTTAGAGTTAATTTACTATTTATTAAGTCTAATAAAAGACATGCAATTAAACATAGCTCACAGGGACCTAGAAGCAAATAGTTTAAGTCTCATGACCGAATAATAACACATGATAAAATCTTCGGGCCAAGTCTACAAAAAGCCCAACCAATTCATGCACATGCTCAATACTCAACGCAGAGGGGTATAAATGCAGTTATAAAAACTAAACATGTTTTTCATAACATTAAAAGAGTTCAGGACATAAGTTGCAAATAGCCCAAAGATCATGTGGTGATACATGTGCCTCAAACTCGGAAGGACTAAACTGCAAATACTAAAGAGTATGAAGTCCTAACTGTAAATGTTTTTAACTACTAATGGACTAAATCTAAAAACAGAAACATGCAAGGATAAAAGGGTATATACCCAAATGGGGCACGTGGCGCACACGGGGGCCAGCTCTGATGTACATCTCTCATTATCCTCTACCATGCATCTGACTATCTAGATTCTGTCACAGACATGCATGTCAGATGCGCTAGGGGCTTTGATCTAACGGTTCAAAGGCTGCATGGTCAGGCAGCTCTGATTTAATGTGGTAGAGGGGAGGCTCATCCAACAGAGAAGAGAAGGCCTGCAAGAATATGGCTCCAACGAACTTCAATAGAGCGAGGGAAGAGATTCGTCACTCCGATGAAGTGTTAGAGAGGTCCGACAGTATTGTGATGATGCTCCACGTCGAATGGGTGGCTCTGATGGTTGGGAGGACAGTTGGATGATCGTGGCGATGAAGGCCCTCTTGGAGCTGCTCCGCTTGAGCAGAAGAAGGTCCAAAGTGCTCTCCGGGTGCGCGTTAGTACCTGCAAGGGGTATCCGGACTCGGGGCAAGCCTCCGGTCGAAGTTATTGCTTAGGAAATAAAGGGAAGCGACACAAGGCGGAACTTTAGGTCTCCAGCGAAGGTGAAAGGTGAAGACCCGTCCTAATCTTGCTCCGGTGAGCAGGATTCAGGGTGGTAGGTTGTGTAGGAAGGTGTGAGGCGAGGCAAGGAAACGATCTGTGTGAATAGATGATCGAGATGGGGCTCTGACTGGCTGGTCAGAGAACGAAAACTTGCGCCAGAGGCAAAATAGAAAAGTGGAATATACTAGGGAAAAAGAGAGGATATAATCGATACCTGAAGCTACCAATGAGCTCAGAAGCTCCAGGCAAAGGTGGTCGATGGGGTCTTGGCCTCAACCAAGCTACGTTGGCTGGGAGGCTTCTTGCGGCGGAGCTTCGGCCACGTCTTGAGCTACGAGCCTCCAAGCGTATCTGGACGATCCTAAGCTACTCTTCCAGTAGTGTCGCTCTAAGGAAGGGAGCTAGGGGTCTGTGCTGGTGTGAGGGACGAGCTAAGGAGATGGAGGAGAGGAAGAGGATATTTATATGCTGCTTGAGGGTCCAAGAAGATCGAAGTGTGGAGCAGAACCCTAGGCATATCCGGTTGCGCCTAGGGATCTGTGAGGATCATGGATATAAGGGTTTTAATCGGGCGCAGGAATCGAAGCCAAAGGTGGTCGGGTCCAGGCACTAAAAAACGGAGAAATGGCTCCAGCGAACAAAGTGGCAACCCTACTCGGCCTGAAAGACACCATTAACCGAGTCAACAATCCCAGGTGGCCTAATGAGAAATCAGTATTTACAAAAATATAAGAAAATCCAAAAGAAAATAGTAAATGATTTTAAATTAAAAAGTGTATGAAATAAAAAAGTGTTTATTATTTTATAAACTATTTTCTATGATTTTTAATTAATTTTATAAAGAACAAAATAGTGTATATATAGTATAATGTATTATATACTAGCATAGTATACCTAGGTATTATGTACAAATATTTTTATTTTATTATTTTTATTATAAATCTTTTATTTTATATTTTATTTATTTACAAAAGAATTTAAGGGATACAAAATGATTTTTATTTTATTTTTATTAATTAATTAAAGGTGTGAAATAAATAGTTAATGTGTTATATACATATGTATTTTGTACAAGGGTTTGAAGATTTTAATTTTATTTTAATTTTATTTTTATATTATTTCTAAGGTTATGTACAAGTATAGGTGATATGTACAATGCATAGTGCACCCTTATCTCTCTCTACTTATTTTCTTTGTGATCAGGTCAAGACTTGACATTCTCTTGGGGTATGGGTCACTATGTATTTATTCTAAATACCTCCTTCTTTTTCTTTTCCCTTTATTCTTTTATTTTGCAAAATAGATGCTAAATATGAGATATTAAAAATGACATGCAAAATGCTAAGTTATTGTATTTACAGGTGGTTATGCCAAAAAGAAGAGCAGCTAAAATAAAAGAATAAAGAGTGAGAATCGTAGATTCATCAGCCGGGTCGACCTCCATGCCTTGCTTGGAGACGACGTGACCCAACATAATTCCTTCAGTCACCATTAGGGATGAGCATTTGGTAGGGTTGTCCCGACCCAGCCCGATACCCGGCCCGATAAAGCCCGGCCCAGGCCCGAGCCCGAGCAATAGTCGGGTGGGCTTGGGCTTAGTTTTCGGCCCAATTCCATTATCGGGTCAGGCTCAGGAAACGATGGACCCGAGCCCGAAGCTCGTAGGCCAGCCCGAATATAGGCCCATCGGAGGCCCGACCCAATAAAGAAGGTATCAAGCATCCCCTTGCCCCCAACCCTATCCTTACAACCACCTACCCTATCCCTCCCTGTCATCCGCATTCCTCATCCAGCTACCTTGATGCTCACAGCTCGCCTTCATCCTCCCAAAAAGCAATAGGTCGCATGCACTCGTTCATACTCACAAGTACTATGGCAATCCATCCCAAGCTGCAGCCACATCCAAACTTACGTGTTTGAGATAAAGAACTGAATAAAGCTTAAATTCGAACATCGATTACGTACGAGATGTTGGATTCTAATGCAAAGTAGTGCTACTGCTGCTTTACCGACACCATTAAGCCAATGCCACTAGCATGAAGCATATCAGGGGATATCTATATGTTCCAAATCAGTTCTTAATCGGGCTGGCCCGACCTAGGCCCGGTCCAAGTATCATCGGGTTGGGCCCGATCTTGGGCTAGGTTTTCCATATTTATTCGGGCCTAGGCCCAGCCCATGAGCACGCCATGTTAAATGGGCTCGGGTTGGGTCGAGGTGGGCCCGGCCCGATGCTCATCCCTAGTAACCATAAAGTGACCCTTATCCCATGAGGGCAACATATTGACTTCACAATATCTTTAAAGTACTTGGTCCAAATATGATAAGCATTGATAAAAGTTGTTGTCGTAGAATAAAAACTCATCTGTGAAGACCTCAAGGAAACTACCCACCATGTCTGCAAAAATGGCTAGCATATATCTCTAATATGTAGTGGTGGAGTTACGCAGTCCGAGCATCATGCGTCTGAATGTGTATGTCCTAGATGGACAGGTTAATGTGGTCGTATCTTGGTCTTACGAGGCGATAGAAACCTTATTATATCAAGAGTACCCATCCAAGAAACAAAACATCCCTTTGCTGCAAGTCTTTCAAACAATTTGATCAATGAAAGGTAAAGGAAAGTAATCTTTCTTGGTCGTTGGATTCAGGCGTATGTAATCCACATAGACTTGCCAAGAAGTAGGTACTCTAGTTGGAATCTCCTCTCCTTTATCGTTCATTACGAGAGTGATCCTTGATTTCTTGGGAACAACATCTAACGGACTTACCCATTTTGAATCAGAGGTGGGATAGATAAATCCTGCATCGCACCACTTTGTCCTCACGACCTCCCAGAGGTTTGGGTTCAGCAGATGTTGAAACTCACAGGAAGGCATGTAGTCATCTTCCAAATAATGAAGGGTTTATTCCATGGAGATCCGAAATTTTTCAGCCTATTGCCTTGCAGTTTCTTTCTAGAACCTCTAGCAATCAAGATTCTTGATACACGAATAATTGAGAATTGATGTTGACCAGGAACATCTTTTCCTCACCATCAAGGAAGGAATACTTCATTGATGTCGTAACGGTTTTGGCTCTGGGAGGGTTGGAGTCAACTCTATGGAAACTTTGGCAACTGTAGCTGGTGTAAGCTCCTTTGCAGTGTGCTATCCACCTAGAGTAGTTTTGGCTCTGAATACAAGACTTCTGAGAGGTCTTCAAGGAATTCATCTTGCTCCGACAGGGATGGATTGCTTTCATTCAGTTCCTCATTTTCATTTACGCGATCAATAAATACCTCATCCTCAAGGATAGTTGGAAATTTGACTATGCTCTCCAATGGTTCCTCCTTAGAAAGGAACTCATTTGTTTCATTGACATTCAAAAATAAGGTTGTGTCTCTGATCTCTGTAAGAAAATCACACTCGTATATTTCTTTCTGCATCTGCTCACTCTCGTCGGACACAGATTCTATGTGTTTTGGCACTTGGATCATTTCAATGAGAACCTAGTCGTTATTTGAGCGAAAGATGATCCTTTCTGGTGTTGTAGTCAACTACTGCTTCGGTCGTTCGAAAGAAATGGCCATCCCAATATGACCGGGGTGTGAAGAAGGGATGTTGAGGTGTCCATATCAAGCACTATGAAATCCACGGGGAATTGCATCCCATGAATAGTAACAGTGACATCCCCTAAACCCCGTGGCCACTTTACTGATGTATCTACGAACTGCAGAATCATTCTTGTAGCATTGAGCAGCCCTAACCCAAATTCTTTGAGTAGTGATGAAGGCATCATATTAATCTATGATCCACTGTCCAAGAGAGTTCTTTCAAACTCCTGGTAAAACATCTCGCATCTGATTAGTGGAGCTCCCATGTCCTTCTTCTTTCCAAGGAGGTTGTTGATTGCATGAACATATGCCATGATGAGAATGTGTTTTTCTGATTTCTTGTGTCTTCGTTTACAGGGTTAACACTTTGTAGTACTTTCCTCTTTTAATATTTTCCACATCACTGGCGTGTACTCCATGTCTTTCAAGAGTGATATCTTTAGCATGATATTTTGCACTAATCCCACGATGTTAGGATCGGACAAAGCATTTTTTTAATTTTTTTTACAATTTTTGATTTCAAAGCATCAGGAAATGGAATAGGCACATCATCAAAAACCTCATTTTCTTATAAAATAGTATTTTCTTTATATATGAATGGATGTGCATAGTACAACCATTAAAAGGAGAAGGTGAAATAAATGCGGTAAATTCAGTCATGCAGACTTGCACAAGAGTGGGTGCTGGTGTTAGCCGCTCCTTGGTTGCATTGGCACGGCCTTGGTTATTATTACTTGAATTCTGATTTTATTCATTTTTTGTATTTTTGTTGGGTTGTTGGTGGTGGGGTTGCTTTCTACTCCTCATCTGATTTAAGCTCCAACAGGGGTTCAGTTGCATGAGATTAAGATTCACTAGTAGAAGCTTCATGTTTCCTCTAAGCAGATGCAGATGGTTGTAGGTTCTACCGCTCCTTAGCTAAACATCATTAGATAACATAAAAGAATTTATACCTAACTCGAGAGTTGGTGTGGCACTACAGTCTACATGTTCCTTTCTCATGAAGTTGTTGGAGTTTGCCTCTACTTGTGTCGAAATGATTGTTTTGGCAGCAGTGAAGTCATCAATCTTCTGGCTCATCTCCTTCATGTGCTATAAAAGCTAAGCTAAGCAGTTCAAGGTAAGATTCATCAGGGTGACCTCTAAAGATTCGTCTATCAGAGGAAGTTGAGGTTGATGGTGTTGCGACTGGTGTTGTTATTGCTGAGATTGATGAGGAGGGGAAGATTGTTGTTGATACCGAGGAGGGAAGGAATGGTTCTGGTATCGAGCAACTGGTTGTTTCTACTGCTGGAAATATTGGCTATATGCCAGTTGTTGGTATTGTTGTCGTCTTCAATTATTTCCTTGATGTGGAGACTGGTGGTGTTGTTGCTGGAAATTTCTTTCACCTTGTTGTGGAATGAATGGTTGAATCACGGTGCTCGAACCTTGAAGTTGTATGCCAGGATGGGTTGGACCGTTGGAGCATGCTCATTGCCCCCACACCACATTCACTTCCTGGAGTTGGGGTGGTAGTGGATAGAATAGCTTGGAATAAATCTGGGGCTCTGGATTGTACACTAATATATGTTGTTGTGGAGTTGAAGTTCCCTTGTCGGGTGTCTGCACATAATATACGTGTTGAATAGACTGGGGTGCCCCTTGATTCTGTGGCTAAGATTGCTCCTTATGTTCAGTAGAATGTTCGGCTGACACCTTCACAGATTGGCAAGCATGGATGGTGCTCACCAAAAGCTTAAGCTGCTTGGATATTTGATCGATCTTGTCCAGCGACTTGGTTCTTTATTCGATTACATTTAATTTTTCAAGGCCTTGTGACCATTTCTCGATAATGTCCACATTAGAGAGACGGTTCCTGATGATGCTGAGGTTGGAACTCATCTATCTCTTTTCTTCATGATACGATGCTGCATTGACAGTTTTATATGGGATCGCGAGAGATTTTTGGAATACACGGGAAAAAGATAGGGTTGCAGAGCCCTCGGTCATTTCTTCAAAGATTTGCCACACAACATCTTTGTCCTTATTGAAGTGTGAACCTCCACACGAGGCATCAATGAGATGTTGGCTTTCTTGGTGCAAGCCCCCAAATAAGTTCTAGACCAAGCCGGTCTTCGGAAAATCATGGTGGGGGCACTTCTCCTTAATATCTTTGAAACTTTTCCATGCATCGTGAAACGATTCGTGGGGAAATTAGGAGATGTTGGATATCAACACTCGCATCTGATTAAGATGACCCATGGGATAATATTTGTGCAGGAAGGCTGACTTCAATTCTTCCTAGGTCGTCACCACCTTCCATAGATGATTGATCTAGTAAAGAGCCTTATCGAGAAGGCTAAAAAGGAAGGCAATCATTTTTCCTACCTCCATTGCATGTGGGGTAGTGCATGGTGTTGCATATCTAGTTGAATTGTTGCTGGTTAATGTAAGGTTCTTCATTCGTGTTGCCATGGAAGATTGGCAACAGAGTGAGTAGTGAAGGCTTCAGCTCAAAATATCATTGGATCATTGGGATTCCGATCTACTTAGTCACATGGACAGCACCAGGGTTATATGTTTCCTTCAGATTTTTCTTGGGCTGACCTCCCTCTCATGCTTCTCCTCCATGTCCTCCTGCAGTGTGGGCATCATCATTGCCATCATGATGTTCTTCTTCCTCTCCTCCTCGGCTCTCACGATCCCTCCTCATCTCCATTAGCATCTCTCGGAACATGACATGGGCGGGAACTTGTTCTGTCAGCTGCTGCTGAATGTCCTGGATGGATGCTAGCAATTGCATGTTGACCTCATTCTGGTATACTATTTCATCTGAAGTCAGTCCCTTCTCTTTTCTTTGAGGATCCATCTCTGATTTGCTTTCTGAGGAACGGATATTCAGATCAGGCTCTTTATCTGCAATAGAAAATATGCCACAATCATTCTGGAAGCATGCACCTGATGATGATGATAGCTCATAATTAGGGTAAATTCTGAACTTTATTAAGGATGAAGAGGTGTAAGGAGTGAATTCGATCTCCATCCAAAAGGGACATAACTCGGGAAGAGAGTTTTCTCAACCTGGGTGAGAAGGAAGACGTGGGGAGTCTTGAGAGTGATTTGCAAGGTCTGAATCATGCTCTATGGAATAGCCCTAAATTATTGGAGATGATATTATCACAGAATCGATGTGGGTGTCCATGGAATCTGGACTAAACTATCCCTGAGCTGCCATCTCGTGAGACGAGAGATAGATGGATGAGAAATAGAATACAAGAGAAGAGGAAGTAAAGAAGGTAAGAGAAGAGAAGGTTTAGAAGTGAGCATGACAAAAAGAAGAAACGAGAAAAGAAGTATGCAATGTAAGGTGCAAGTGCACGATATCTTTTTATCTTTACCTGAGTTTAAAACTTAATCAAACAAACCTCAAAACAAGGATAGATTCACCAACTCAACACATTTAGCTGTAAAGATTCGGCAATTATCTTTTCAATTGTATTGGTTGTATCAGGCAATCTTTCCAAAGAGGCTAATCCTATAGGCATGTGAGTATTGCTAGAAAAGTATCTTGTACTTCCCACTTCCTTTGTAAGTAGTAGCATGTACTTTTTTTAATTCCTTGTTATCAGATCTTGAACACTACTCAGCCAAAGAAGTAGAGGGAGGAAACCGATAGGCAAAACCGATACTTTGGACCAAGTTTGTAATTAGACAAGAACCTACTCAATCGTGGAACGATGAGACAAACACTCCCATGAGGGAATGGCCTAAGCTCAATAATTTAGACTAGGTCTATAAGCAGACAAAGCCCTACTCACTCGCGTACGATAGAAACGGCAATACTTCAAGCATCCATGCGATAAACAAGGCAATTCCCAGGCTGGGATTTAAGCTCTATTCCTTAAGGAATGTGTCTCACTCTGCTTGGAAGGTACCTGAATACAATAAGGGTGTTGTGAACCCAAGACAATGAAGTTTAATTAATAAATTTTTAAAAGTCAAGGTTTTCTTAACAATCTATTTTTTAATTTTTATTGGTTTTCACTTGTTTTGAATGAAATTGATCCAAGAGGATTAATGATTTGAAGAATTCTTACTTATACTAAGTGGTTAAAATTAGAAGGAGAAGACAGAAAAGCAATGCAAGCCCGAACTCAAACGATGTGATGCTCAGAAAGAAGACTTATAATGCTTCCCATCTCTATCCACGTGGGATGCAAGACAGAATTTTTAAACCTAATTTATATGGAATGCAACAAGGAAATCACCCTAGAACATGAGCTTCTATTATCATGAAGAACCTTGTTCAATTTGACTAAGTCCAAGCAATTGAGTTATAGGTAAAGAAATTCTTTTGGACTTTGAACCTCATTTTATCAAACAATCACTCCTAATAATCTAGCGGCAAATTCCATAAGATGTAAGAAAAAAGAAGGTGGAAAACACAAATCATGAAAATAAATAAAAATAATGGAGAATGCATGGAGAAATAAAGATAGAAGGTGATGAAAATGCGGGAAACTGATCAATCCCCCCAAGTAAACAATAACTTGGTGAAATGGACTTGTGAAAGTTCAAGTGTCCTAGAGTTCGAGGTCCTGTATTATTACAAATTTAATGAATAAATCTTTCCCTCACTAAATTTAACTAATTCTAGATAAGGCTAAACTGCTCGGCTTTATGTCTTCCTTGTTACTCTCTCCTACCAATGGGCAATGAACCACCGATCCTGTAGCTCTTGGTTGCATCGAATCTCCAAGCAAATCCTCCCTCGATAAGTGAGCCCTCACAGAAAATTCAAACAAGAAAGTGATTAGAACAATCTTAGATAAACATATAATAGAGAGAGAAATACAGACAATGAAATAAATGATGAACAAAGAAAACTAAGTGTCTAATATATACTCTACAAATTGATGCTCCCCGCCAACGATGTTATTTGAAATAACGCTTGATAGATACGTCTAACGTCCAGTCTTGGAGGGCCTACGGTGTCCAACAAGTCGAATCCGGTAATCATTATAGCGATGCCTCTCTCGGCTCTCGACAATCAACTCGAGTGCAATCTCAACAATTAACACATAACAATGATTAAGGTGAGCTAAAACTTATTATACCCTACAAAGAATGTGTATAGAACACAAGCAGTAGGGTTCGAACCACAACGGAGCATGAGGTAGAGCAACAAAAATGAATAGACAACTTAGGATTTTTAGGGTATTTTTATTTTAAATATTTTTGTGGGTTATATATATATATATATAATTATACTATTTTTTAGTTTTGATTTTAAAGATAAAATGTTTATAGAACTGTAATATATAAATAAGTACATAGAGAACATAAAAAGATAAAGGGACAAAAATATCTTTTTGGATTTTTTAAATGTAGTAAATAATGTTAAGATTTTATAAAATTTTCTCTATTTTTGATAATTTTTACAAAATTTTTGAAAATTTTTATGTATTTTTAAATAAGGAAATACATAAAATAAAAAATAGTAAAACATGGACTTTGAAATGAGCATAATAAATATAAATTTAATAATATTGAAACCAATTTCGATTTTCCTGAATACCAAATAATCTAAAGAAAATTCAAAAACTTAAAACATATTTGCGTGATTTTTCTATTAATTTACAAAATTTTTATAAGTTTTTATATGTTTTCAAATTTTTAGGATTTCTGATAATAATTTGCAAAAATATATGGACCTAAATATATTTTTCTTGAAGTTTCTAAGCATTTAATAACATACTAAACAAGTACAGGGGCATATATGAATTTATCCACAATTTAAAACTTTGCCCGCACTCATAGGGGTATAAATGCAATATTCAAGAACATCAAGGACCCACTATGTAAATTTGCCAGAAAATATTACTCGGATATTCAAAATTAATGGACCAAATAATAACACAAACTCAAGGGACATCCACGCAAAATACTCAGCCCCCTCATGCGCATAGGCATGCGAGGTGACATGTATTGGACTAAAGTCCAAATAAGACAAGTTTGGGGTCCTTGTACAATAGGTGGAGGGGGAATAGTGCAATATACCCTCAATAGGCGATGATGGACAGCAGATAGAGCACCACTTCTCCACGTGGCAGGCAATGGACAGTCGATGATGCTTTGAGGTTGGAGGGCAGAGATTAGATCTCGCCCTCTGATCCAATGGCCTTGCAGAGCTTGATCGGGCGATAGCTGCTTCACCTGGCGATTGTTCTTGATCTAACAGCTAGGAGCATGATTAGAAGAATAGGGAAGAAGGATCGGCTAGGTGAGCTTCGATCTGGCCTATCTCCTGGTCCTAAGGGTCTCTTGGATCGTGGAGTGGCTCAAAATGCTCCTGAAGTGATTCTGCATTGGCTCAAGGTCTCATGGGGTTCTGGATCTCACTAAGGATATATATGAAGCTTGAAGAAACAAGGAGACCTAGAGCTTCTGCCCAGGTCAAAATCAGGTCCCATGAGGGATCCTTGGGGTTCCTACCTGCACTAGAAAACTTCTAGGTCGAGGGCGAAGTTCCTCGACCTGTTGGTGGCCCAAAAAAGAGGTGAAATGAAGGTGGTGGACGTGCTCCGGTGAGAGGCAGAGGAGGAACAATGATCTCCCATATCTGAGTAAGATCTGGGGTAGAGATGAGTCGGGGCAACAGAAGATGGTGAGGGCAAGGTGTGAAGGTGGTTAGGCCGGTCGGTGAACAAGTGTATTGTCACAACCCGTCCTGCTAACCAGAACGTGCCGCGACAGAGATCTTTCTTCACCTTTTTCCTCAAAGTAAACATGTGGCAATCTCATCAAACATAACATCTTTGTATTTCAAGTTTACATTACCACGAAGTGTCTTACACCAGTTCTATCTATTACAACTTCTTACAAAATAACAGACAGTACAAAAACAACGAAAAGCAAAAGCCACCTCCTCCTAGTGTATCAGCGGTCCTTTCCCCTGCTATTCATGATTCTGTTGATCTGTACAAAATTATAATATAAAGGAATGAGTCTAAACCCATTTATGAGCTTAGACCCAGTGAAAGGATCTCAAGCTTTTTACATATATCTAAAATCTGAAATATGAGCATCATGACAAAAATTTATGCTGAATAATGTAAAATAGCTTGAAAAAGACTTTATGAAAGAAATTACATATAACAACATGCTAGTTTTGCAATTGAACGCTGAAATCACTTCAAAAGCAGATAAACCGAAACATAATCATCACTATCAATCTGTTTGTACTAATCACCACTGTGGCTAATTTATTGACTCATGAACGCTAAAACAAAGCTAAGTCATACGCGCAGACGGTCCCAAAGACCAAAAACACCTTGCATACGGCCCAAAGCCTATATGTATACAGAATGCGGACCCAAAGTCCTCTTAATACCATATCTAATGGTTTGCCATATCTAATGGCGGTTTCAGGGTCATATCTAATGACATCACCATATCTAATGGCTAGTTCATGATTTGTATAAAAGAGCTACTGTGGTGCTTATCTTCTGATTCTGATTCTTTTCTTGTCACTAATAAACCGTACTCTTGCTAAATCAAGCTCATAATAGCTAATCATGAACATAAAACAATCTTGACATAGCATGCATATTCTGACAACTAGAACTATTAAGAACTTGAAATCCGATTCATATTGCATAGTAACTGCACACAAGATATTTCTTGTATAAAAAGCTTGAATCTAAGTAGTGAAACTTACGATTCGTATTCCACAAAGAACGAAATGCTTAAAAACGTGCTATCATGATAAAACACCTGAAACGACGTCTGAAATACGTTCTAAAGCCCTGATTTCATATCAACTATATTGTACTTGTAATTCATGCGTAAAAGCTTTAGAAAACACGATTTCATACTTGCTATTCAAAACCATGCATAAAATCTAAAGACTAGTGCTTTAAAATAACACTTGAGAATCCCTCACCTGATTGCTATCTAACAGGAGTCGGGATCGTCTTCTTTAGTGAAAACCTCCTATAGCCGTCTTAGATTGAGTACTATGGCTTGATGCGGACAGAACTTTGTTACGGCTTTTAATGTGCTCTTGGTCACCGACAGAGTTTCGTCATAACTCGTATCGTGCTCCTTCAGCAACCTCGACGGCCTTGTGGCGCCTTGTGGCTCTAGGGTTGTGAGAAGGGTGTGGAATGAAGTGAATGGAATGGGGAGGTCTTGGGTATATATAGGCCTCTACCCCCTTTAAATGTGTGACATGTGTCAACATGTAAGGGAGGCTCCAAGACACATGTTGCCTCTCATCCATGTATGAAGACACATGGCAACACTTGCCATTCATACACCATGGCACATGTCTTATTCATGAGAAAACTTGTTGCCCAAGCAAGAGGTTTGGCTTATGCATGAGATAACTTGTTGCCCAATCAAGAGGCTACACCATGACATGTGTTAGTCTTAGAATGATGACACATGGTACTATTGAGTTTTTGACACTTGTCCTGACTATATAACGACACGTGTCCCATGATTTCCTATCCATGTATCCTACTTTTGCTAATGATACTTAATTATCACTAATGACGGGTAATTAGCACTAATCATGCTTACTTAGTCTTAATGATGTGATTATGGGCTAATTAGTATAAATCTATAACATTATGGGCCCTATGCTAGTAGTTGCTTCTACTACTTATAAGGTACTACAAAAATTCCTGATTACTAGATGTGGTACTATGTTTTGATGTGCTACACAATTCAGAGAACCTTTTGAAGTCCATTTTTATACAAGATGGTCTCTGATATAAACACAACAAGTTCACTGAAATCATTGTACCAAGGCGAATATATTGACTATGGTATCCGTAAAGTGTGAATACTATCAATCCAATATTTCCTTGAAATAACACTTGATAACATTCAAAAGCATGGTGTACAAAACGCGTATTACAATTCTCCCCTACTTGCAATAAATTTCGTCCTCGAAATTTAAGTACCTTTGCTAGCTTGAAAATAAGTGGGGATATTGAGATCTCATTTCTTTCTCTCGTTCCCATGTGGCTTCTTCTATTACGTGACTCCTCCATAAAACTTTAACTAAAGGAATCTTCTTTGTACGAAGCTCTTGTACTTTATAATCTAGAATTTCCACAGGAACCTCCTCGTACGATAGATCTTCCTTCAATTGAATATCTTGGGGTTGTATCATATGGGTTGGATCTGTAATATACTTTCGAAGTGTGGAGACATGAAAGGCATCATGTATCCTTGCTAGTTCAGATGGAAGTCGAAGACGATAGGCCCCACTTCCAATTCTCTCTGTGATCTCGTAAGGGCCAATGTATCTAGGGCTTAGTTTCCCTTTCTTCCCAAATCTGATTAGGCCTTTCCATGGAGATACTTTCAAAAACACATGGTCTCCCACTTGAATTTTAAGTCTCTCCTTCGCTTGTCTGCATAACTTTTCTGTATGCTTTGCATTGCCTTCAAGCATCTCTTGATTTCCTCAACTTTTTCTATTGTGCTTTGTATTAATTCAGGTTGAACCAATTTCCTTTCTCCAACCTCACTCCAACAGATAGGTGTTCTGCATGGTCTACCATACAAGGCTTCATAAGGTGCCATCCCAATACTAGTATGATAGCTGTTATTGTATGCAAACTCTATAAGTGAGAGATGTTCATCTCATCTTTCTTTAAAGCTCAGTGCACAAGCTCTAAGCATGTCTTCTGGAGTCGGGATAGTCCGTTCTGATTGGCCATCTGTTTGAGGATGAAAGGTTGTACTAAATGCTAACTTCGTTCCCATAGCTTTATGTAAGCTTGGCCATAGCTTAGAAGTAAACCGTGGATCTCTATCAGAAACAATTGACACAGGAGCCCCATGACGGCTAACTATCTCATTAACAAAGATCTTTCCCAATCGGTCTAGACTGTATGTCATGTTGATGGCTAAGAAATATGCAGACTTAGTTAATCTGTCTACTATGACCCAATTTGCATCGCGACCTCGACGGGTCCTTGGAAATCCCGTAACAAAATCCATAGTGATGTGTTCCCATTTCCTTTCTGGTATTGGAAGTGGTTGTAATGTCCCCGCATGTCTCAAACGCTCCGGTTTAGTTTGTTGGCATATAGGACATCTAGAAACATACTCTGCAATCTCTCTCTTCATGCCAGACCACCAATAGTAACTTTTAAGTGTTCTATACATCTTAGTACTTCGTGGGTGCATAGTATACATGGAGTTATGTGCCTCCTCCAGAATCTCAGTCTTTATATCAGATTTCCTCGGAACACGCAATCTTCTTTTAAAGAAAAAGACCCCTCGACCATCTATTGTATATCCGGCTTCATCACCTCCCTTAATCTTCTCAATCATTCTAATGATTTCAGAATCATGAACTTGTGTCTCCTTAATTTTATCATATAATATGGGTCTCACTTGTAAGGATGCTAATAAGGCTCCAGAGCTATTTATGGTCAACTTTGTACGTAACTCTTTCAACTGATAATATTCTCCTTTTAAGTGAGATAGCTGACCATTAGACTTTCTACTGAGAGCATCAGCTACAACATTGGCTTTCCCCGGGTGATATTCTATGGAACAATCATAATCTTTGATTAGCTCTAACCATCTTTTTTGCCTTAAATTCAACTCTTTCTGAGAGAAAATATATTTCAAACTCTTATGATCCGTAAAGATTCGACAAGTTTCTTCATATAGGTAGTGTCTCCAGATCTTTAAGGCAAATACTATAGCAGCTAACTCAAGGTCATGAGTTGGGTAATTTAACTCATGTTGTTTTAGCTGTCTAGAAGCATAAGCAACCACCTTATCATTCTGCATTAAGACGCATCCCAGCCCTTGTCTTGAGGCATCGCTATAGATTACATAATTACCCTTTCCTGAAGGAAGGCTAAGTACAGGTGCTGAGGTGAAGCAACTCTTGAGTTCCTTAAAACTCTTCTCGCATTCTTCGTCCCAACTAAACTTCACATTATTCCTAGTTAACCTTGTCAATGGTGCGGCAATTCTAGAGAAGTTTTGTACAAATCTTCGATAATACCCTGCTAATCCAAGGAAGCTTCGGGTTGCTGATGCGTTTATCGGTCGTTCCCATCTAAGAACTGCTTCTATCTTTGATGGATCTACTGCTACTCCTTCTCCAGATATGACATGGCCTAGAAATGCAACTTTCTTCAACCAAAACTCACATTTGTTAAACTTGGCATATAATCGATGTTCCTTCAGAGTTTGCAGCACAATTCTCAAGTGTTCTCTATGTTCTTCCTCTGTTTTAGAATATACTAGAATATCATCAATAAATACGATCACGAACTTGTCCAGATATGGATGGAAAACCCTATTCATCAAGTCCATAAAGGCAGCTGGGGCATTTGTCAATCCAAAAGGCATTGCTAGGAATTCATAATGCCCATATCGGGTTCGAAATGCAGTTTTAGGGACATCTTCTCCTCTAATCTTTAACTGATGATAGCCATATCTCAAATCAATCTTGGAAAATATAGAGGCCCCTTGCAATTGGTAAAATAAGTCATCTATTCTGGGTAGAGGATAGTTATTGCGGACAGTCACTCTGTTTAGTCTTCTATTTTTCTTTGGGTCACTGTCTCCTACAAATGGTTCTCTTCCAACTTCTTTACATATTCAAATGGAAAATGGGGCTCAAATTCATGTCTTTTAACAGATTGGGCAGCCATACCTCCTAGTGTTTGAGTTATCAAGGTCAATTTGTCATACACATTGTTGTTATTATTCTCCTGACTAGGATCTTGGGTGGTCGCATGTGGCTGCTCTACTACCATTGTTTCCTAAATAAAACCTCAATTAGATCCTTCATCAATATAAATCCTCCAATAATGAATCCAGATATCCTCAAGGCTATAACACCAATTTTCTTCTAAGTTCAAACTAAATTATCTTCCAATATTTATAGATCAACTCCTAATATAATTCTTCCTCAATATCCAAAAACCTTTGCTCTGATACCACAAGTTGTCACACCCGTCCCGCTAACCGGAACATGCCGCGACAGAGATCTTTCTTCACCTTTTTCCTCAAAGTAAACATGTGGCAATCTCATCAAACATAACATGTTTGTATTTCAAGTTTACATTACCAAGAAGTGTCTTACACCAGTTCTATCTATTACAACTTCTTACAAAATAACGGACAGTACAAAAACAACGAAAAGCAAAAGCCACCTCCTCCTAGTGTATCAGCGGTCCTTTCCCCTGCTATTCGTGATTCTGCTGATCTGTACATAATTATAATATAAAGGAATGAGTCTAAACCCATTTATGAGCTTAGATCCAGTGAAAGTATCTCAAGCTTTTTACATATAGATAAAATCTGAAATATGAGCATCATGACAAAAATTTATGCTAAATACTGTAAAATAGCTTGAAAGAGACTTTATGAAAGAAATTACATATAACAACATGCTAGTTTTGCAATTTAACGATGAAATCACTTCAAAAGCAGATAAACCGAAACATAATCATCACTATCAATCTGTTTGTACTAATCACCACTGTGGCTAATTTATTGACTCATGAATGTTGAAACAAAGCTAAGTCATACGCGCAGACGGTCCCAAAGACCAAAAACACCCTGCATACGGCCCAAAGCCTATATGTATACAGAATGCGGACCCAAAGTCCTCTTGATACCATATCTAATGGTTTGCCATATCTAATGGCGGTTTCAGGGTCATATCTAATGACATCACCATATCTAATGACTAGTTCATGATTTGTATAAAAGAGCTACTGTGGTGCTTATCTTTTGATTCTGGTTCTTTTCTTTTCACTAATAAACTGTACTCTTTCTAAATCAAGCTCATAACAGCTAAATCATGAACATAAAACAATCTTGACATAGCATGCATATTCTGACAATTAGAACTATTAAGAACTTGAAATCCGATTCATATTGCATAGTAACTGCACACAAGATATTTCTTATATAAAAAGCTTGAATCTAAGTAGTGAAACTTACGATTCGTATTCCACAAAGAATGAAATGCTTAAAAACATGCTATCATGATAAAACACCTGAAACGACGTCTGAAATACGTTCTAAAGCCCTGATTTCATATCAACTGTATGGTACTTGTAATTCATGCGTAAAAGCTTTAGAAAACACGATTTCATACTTGCTATTCAAAACCATGCATAAAAGCTAAAGACTAGTGCTTTAAAATAGCACTTGAGAATCCCTCACCTGATTGCTATCTAACAGGAGTCGGGATCGTCTTCTTTAGTGAAAACCTCCTATAGCCGTCTTAGATTGAGTACTATGGCTTGATGCGGACAGAACTTCGTTACGGCTTTTAATGCGCTCTTGGTCACTGACAGAGCTTTGCCGTAACTCCTATCATGCTCCTTCAGCAACCTCGACGGCCTTGTGGCGCCTTGTGGCTCTAGGGTAGTGAGAGGGGTGTGGAATGAAGTGAATGGAATGGGGAGGTCTTGGGTAGATATAGGCCTCCACCCCCTTTACATGTGTGACATGTGTCAACATGTAAGGGAGGCTTCAAGACACATGTTGCCTCTCATCCATGTATGAAGACACATGGCAATACTTGCCATTCATACACCATGGCACATGTCTTATTCATGAGAAAACTTGTTGCCCAAGCAAGAGGTTTGGCTTATGCATGAGACAACTTGTTTCCCAAGTAAGAGGCTACACCATGACACGTGTTAGTCTTAGAACGATGACACATGGTACTATTGAGTTTTTGACACTTGTCCTGACTATATAACGACGCGTGTCCCATGATTTCCTCTCCATATGTCCTACTTTTGCTAATGATACTTAATTATCACTAATAGTGGGTAATTAGCACTAATCATGCTTAATTAGTCTTAATGATGTGATTATGGGCTAATGAGTATAAATCTATAAGATTATGGGCCCTATGCTTGTAGTGGCTTCTACTACTTATAAGGTACTACCAAAATTCCTTATTACTAGATGTGGTACTTTTTTTTGATGTGCTACACAATTCAGAGAACCTTTTGAAGTCCATTTTATACAAGATAGTCTCTGATATAAACACAACAAGTTCAATGAAATCATTGTATCAAGGCGAATCTATTGACTATGGTATCCGTAAAGTGTGAATACTATCAATCCAATATTTCCTTGAAATAACACTTGATAACATTCAAAAGCATGGTGTACAAAACGCATATTACATATATCACAGTGAACATAGGTCGTAGCCTAGAGCTCCGATTGAACTTCAATTTTTAATTTAGGGTGAAATCAATGGAATTAAGTGAAACGAAGACAAGTCTAACTTATTGATATTGTAATAATCGAAAAGAGCAGGAAAAGAGCTGCTCGGACCTGGGAATCAAGGAGCTGAAAATGTCACGGTGGAGCAACTCCACCGAGCCCTAGATCTCGTTACTCCACCATCTCCTCTATACATGAGCTCCAGGAAATGTTCCCACTATCACTGTGAATGCTCCAGATGAGAAGAACAAGGGATGGAGTTGGGTAAAAAGGGATCAAAAATTCAAAAATGGCAAGGAGGATCTTAAGTAAGAGGAAGATTTCAGTTGGATTTACGCTTAAATCGATATTCCCTCGACCGAAGAATCATAAGGCCACGAAAGAGCATGGATCAAGGAGTAGATCTTATGAAGGAATCGATCTAAAAAATGCAAGTATCAAGAGAGACAAATGAGAGAAAGAGCAGGGTCAGTGCTCTGACATGCCTAAGCCTAGATGTGCGTACAGTTGACCGACGAGTCAACCAAGGCTCACACCTCATTGGTCTACATCAGCGCTAAAAGACAAAACAGAGATGAAAATAGAAATAAAAGATAAATAAATTAGAAAATGATTTTATTAATTTTTCACAAAACATGAAAGTTGTTCCTTATTTTATGTGTTATTTTTAAGTGATTTCTATTTATTTTTATCGACCTACTTATTTGTGTTAATTTTTTAAGTATAATTATAGGCATAATTACCTACATATGATGTATTTGATTTTTATTTTGTATTTTATTATTTTATATTTTATGTACTTAGTTTTTATATTTATAACTTATTTAATACATATTTTTAGTTTATTTCTCTGGTTTTCTTTATTCATTTAAATAATTATACACGCATAATATATATAGTTTAAATATATATTTTAATACACTATTTATTTTAATAATTTTTTATTGAATTTATAACAATTTTATTATTGAAATGTATAAAATTATAAAAGAGTTAAAAATATAAAGAATAAATATATTGATTATTATATACGGGTATATAGTACAATAGGGACCCTAAAGTCAAGTTTTGTATCTCAACTCCGAATTAAACGAAACCACCTTCTTTAAATAGATAATTTTATTTAGAGTACAAGAATTCATATGGAGAAGATATGGATCTGTGAAGTTTTGTTTGTGGCTTTTTCATGTGTCCCGGTCACATTGTACCTTATTTTTATGTGCAATTAATTTTATTTTTTTATATGTATTTCTATGTCATATTTTAGTATTAAAAGTATTTTTATTTGAAGTGTGTATGAGTACGTATAAATTAGTGAAAGTTTTAGCTATATACAGTGTATATGTCACCTAGAGTTTCTATGTGACAGTGTGGTTTTGTCTGTATTTGTATGCCCTTATCTCTCCCTACTTTATTCCTTGTCAACCAAGTTAATATTGACTTAGTCTTCGGACTTGAGGTCAGTCACTATTTGTACTACTTCTTTTATTTTTCTTTTATTTTCTTTACTCATTCATTTTATATTTAAATACATGTATTTAAGCACTATTTACAGGTGATGAATATGTGATTCATCACTCTAAAAGTTGAAAATAGACCTTTGTTCCCAAGTAATTATCTGCATATTTCCACTTATATTGCATAATTAGCATTCATGTATGCATAAATAATATCTGCATTTTAGCATTCATATTTGCATTAAATAAGAAGCCCAATTCACTTGTAAAAATCACCTGTAAATACCATATATATATATATATTTTATACTAACTCCAAATTCAATAAAATAAACTCTATAGTGTATATAATACTAACACTAATAAAAGAAAAATATTAAAAAAATACTAACTTATAAAATTGACCAATAAAACCCGAGTCCAAGTTTGAAACTAGGAGCCTTAAAATGTGCATATCTCTCTCATACAGTGTCTGATTTAGGTATACTCACTTTTAAAGTAATATACATTCAAAGACCTTCAAAATGAGACCAATTTCATTAAAATCGGAGATCGTATGCAAAACTTAGGTTTTGGGCTCCTATTGTATATTGTACATATTCACCAAAATGCCCTTGTATTTTATCCTTTATTTTCTTAATTATTAAAAATCCAAAAAATATATTAAATTGTAAATATTCCTTTCATATTTTCTCTATTTTGATTTTGATTTTTCTCTTATTTAAAAAATTACAAAAAAAAATTAAAAGATAAAATGTGGTATTTTATATCTATAAGGTACCACACAAAAATATATTTTGTACATATAACTTCTTTTGATTTTTGGCCCTTCAAGAATGTTGTAGATCTCGTCAAGACGAGCAACTTTTGTGTTGATTACTTTTTGATTTATCCCCTTTTGTTATTTCTTTTTTATTTTCTTTACATTTAATTTTTGATTTCTCTAGGTGTGACACTTGGCGGCTCCTGAAGCCGCCACGTGTCACCCCATTTTTTATTATTTTCTGATTTTATTTTATTTATTATTATTATTTATTTTAATTAATTATTTATTTACATTTATTTATTTTTTATTTTATTTTACTTTTATTTTCTCTTTATTTAGTAGCTTACGTATATTACTTTATTTATTTATTTATTTCCTTTTTACTTCTTCTTTTTTACTTGTCTTCCACTCTAAGCCATCAACTCCCCACTCATCCACTTTCTCCATCTCTTTTCCAACTTCCTCCTCCTCTTTATATTCACATCTCCTCCATCATTTTTCTTCATCTGTCGATTCAAGAGAAGAGAGGTCGAGCCCCTTTAATCTACAGGTGACAGCTGAAGGAGACAAGTTGAGCGACGACAACCTTTCAGGCGAGATCCATGGTACTACTTTACCATGTCATGAGTTTCCAAGCGGGCTCGCCTAGCTTCGAAGGATTCCGTCATCCTTCTCAAGGCGACATTCAGAGTGCAGCACTGCTCCTCCAAATTCGGTGATTCTCACAGGTAAGTATTATATATTCATCTTTGCATTTTATTTTATCTAACAAAATTTTTTGTTGTCCCATCTTCATCAAATCACCATTAACACTAGCAAATCATTTTCATCATCCACACTACTATCCTCATTCACCACCTCATAATCATTTTTTTAATTTTTATTTTTTATTTCATCTTCACATTCAATACCATCACCACCAGTTTATTTCCACATTTGATTTCCTGTTTACGAAAAAATTACAAAAAATACAAAAAAATCAAAAAAAGGGAAAACATGGAAGCAGTCGCCGACCCCTCCCCCCTTCTTCCACGAGCGGGCGGCGCCGCCTGCGCAAGCTCCAGCCCCTTGCCACGTCCTGCACCAGCCCTGCAGCCTACTCCATCGCCACCTGCGCCGTCGTGAGACCGGCGCCACAGGTTGCGCGGCGACCAGCCTGCAGCCCTTCCCCGCCTCCCCCGCGTGGGTAGCTCCAGCCGAGCGTCACCCACGCACCATCGTCCGTACGTGCTCGTGGCCACCTGCAGCTGCCAGCCACGCCACCGCTCGCACCTCCCTCCATTCTCCAATAACCCGCAACGGCCCCAGCCGCTGCCCCACGTGCTTCCTTGCACCGTCGCGCCCTCCGTCGGCACCCAACACGTGCTCCCTCTCCGCACGTTCCAGCGCGCGTCGTGCCTGACCCCTGCGGCAGTGCCCCTCTGGCTGCTTTCCTCTGGCAACTACCTCCAGCCACGCTTCCTCAGCGTGACCGCCGGCCTCAGACCATCAGCCCTGCAGTCTGCTCCATCTTCTCCCAGTGTCGCGTGCCGCCGTGCTCACCCGCGGCCTCTCGCGCAACAGCCCCGCACACGCAAGATCTAGCCGCCGCCCTCCTACCCCACGCACCCTCTTGCCCTAGTGTGTGGGTTGCAACCCACGTTAAGATCATTTTATTTTTTTATTTGTGAAATTGACAGTTTTGTTCCTACATATTTTGTTAATTCGAAAGTGTCCTTAGGCATAGTACAGTTTATTCATTTCAATTTCTATATTGCAAAGACACCCTTGATTTGATCATTAATTTGGACATCATTTTTTCATCAATTTTTAATCAAAAAATAGCATTTTGCAGAGCATCACAATATTTAGCTCTTGGCTATTTATTTGGATTTTTGTGAGAATCAAATAATTTATTAAAAATTAGAGTTTGAAATTCAATGATATTTTACCCATTTAAGCTCGGAAATTCGCACGGACATATTTCTTTCTCCAAAAATTATGAAAAAAATGGATGATGCCTCTAGTTGCGTTTTAATTATTGTCCAAATTTCATCTAAAATGGATGTGTTTTTTGCATAAAATAAATTCTAGAGTAATTTTTGTAATTGATTTTAATTAAATCCACGAATATTTTTATAAATTTTCAAGTCTCCTGTATTGCAAAATAAAATATCTATTTGATATATTTTTTCTTCTGGAAAATTTGATTTTGGATTTATTAGGAATTAAAAACGCACAGTCACTCTGTTTTCAATAAAAAATTCGTAAAAATCATAAAGTGGCTGAAATTTCCAAAAAACTAATGTAGCTTCATTTCAATATATTTAACTTCCAGAAAAATTTTCATAATTTTTGCATTTCATTTGCACGAAAAATTGCATAAAAAACCCCAAAAAAGTTTGCATTTTTCATTATTGCATTTTAAATCTAAAATTTCCAAAAAATATATATTTCATTCATCATTAGATTAGGTTTATAGGAAAAATACAACTTAGCTAATTTGGATTAATTTCACATTAAAATTGAATTTGGCTAATTCGATTATTTTCTTAATAATCTAATTCATCTGCATTTGTGCATCTGAATTTTTATCGCATAAAAAAATAAAAAAAATTGCTCGGAAAACCGTGATCTAATTCGCCTAATCTGATCTGAAGTTGTTCATTTGCCTCCTTGAGTCGATCCTGGGGCTTGCCCAAGTAAAAAAACATAAAACCATACATTAATTAATTCACCAATTCTTCTATTCGTGCGGTTTATTTTTGATCGATCCTGATTGCCTGACTACAACAATAATGACACATTTATTTAATTAAAAGGGTGATTTCCGGATATGTCAAATGGTACCATTGCCGGGGAGGCAAATAGCTTAGGATCACTTTAGAAAATTAGATTTACGTTTTCCATTCATTTGCGTATTCTGACCTCCGAACCAATTTATAATTATTCTGTTTTTTTTTCAATTATTTTTTATTTATTTTTTTGTCTATCTCTCTCTAAAATATTTTTTATTTATTTGTGCGAGGGCTCGGTGGACTTGGAGCGGCTTTCTTGAAGTCGATGCATCTCGAAGTGCATCAGAGGCCGACGATTTGTGGATCAAGACAGCTATTGAGACACCAAAAATATTTTCATTTTTGTTAACTTGTAAAAAAATCTGCACTTAAAGCGGTTCCCGTTTGGGTTCTCGCACGTGTAATTGAATATTAAAAAGAGTCTCTGTGTGTTGTGTGGTTGATTGATGTAGGATAGGACTTGCACTCACGGCTCTTAGAGCTTTCTTAGGACTGTTTGTGCTCGTAATATCTAGGACCACATTTCACCATTAAAATACACACTTAAATCGTAGAACTTAGCCAAATTTAACTTGTTCTTCACTCACTAATAGAACTGCCTAGGAGAGGCTTTTCATCGATTGCATTCATTTAGTGTAAAATTTCAATTCAATATTGCATCCCGCATTGCAAAGAGCTGGAGGCACTGTAAGTCTTCTTACTCAAGCATTCATCATCGTTTTCTCGATCGCATCAGCTTTTTCCGATTCTCTCTCTCGGTTTTCTAACCTAGGATAAAGGAATTGGGATTGGACGATAGACGTGATTACTTGCATGGATTAATTACAGTGACAACTAATCTCTAAAATCGGGACTGCTAATTGAATTGGACCAAAAAAATTGACTAAAATTAACCCTTGTTTGCGGGAGAGTAACCCCGACATTGATTTCAGGCTGAGTGAGGGTACAGTGTGTGTGTGCACATCCTAAGATAGAGACAAAATCCCCACCTTCCATATCACGTACCCTGATCCTAGAAAATATCACAGGCTGAACTATTTGGGGTTCGACTGACAAGCGTCAAGTAGCCTCTGCCTGCTCCGGTGGTAGATAGGGGTGAAATTGCGGTGCACTGCAACAAGTTGCTAGTAACCCTCCGGGGTGAAGTTATAAGCCTTGTCAGCCTCCGCCTACTTCGTTAGGTAGATAGGGGTAGGTCCTTGAACTTCTCAGCTGGTGATAGGAGCGAAGAGAGGAAGGGCATTGGTATCTTAAGCGATAGGTTAAACAGGGTAGACGCATCCGGCTTTGAGCCAACTTCCCTTTAGGCCACGTAATCCTTGCTATTTGCTTGAAAATCACACTTGAAATCAACCAGATTAATAGGACCTGACTTTAGGTCCTTCACCGTGTTGAGTGTGAACTTGGGATTTGCTCTTGCATTTGTCTTTGTGTTTGTCAGTGTGTGTGTTATCCTGTGTAATTGCACGTTTTCTACCTCGATCTGCTTATATTTATCATTTCCTCTTCAAGATGTCGGGATATTGGTCCCCGTACCCTAAGACATCTGGTCATTCCTCCTCGACCATATACCGTTCATCTTCACCTTCTCCTTCTTTCATATATCCTCCGCCATCCACGGGAGACCCTTACCCGTGGTCGGTTCCACCTTGACCCAATTATGAAGTCATACCTTCGACTGACTTTCCCACTTCTTTGCATTTCTCACCTACTCCATTATCTAACACTTCGGATCTACTTCCATCTTGGGCTGACTGCCTTATTCTTGAGAGCTTGTTGGAATAAACGAACCATATGAAGAGCAATCTGCTGTTGAGACAGATGACTGGCAGAATAACATGGTTGATCGAACATACCGAATAGAGAGGCATGCAGCTTACGATCTTCTTGACTTGATTGACCCTAGTAATCAAGCCTACATTAACCAACCTTCATATCACACATTCAGAGAGCCTACACATTCACAGGATTGGACTCAGAGATTCAATTTAGGAACCACCTCTTTATTGACTCCATCACATGAGGCTCCGACCAATATTTGTCATTTAGATGGCCCATACTAGACCCAACATTACATGCCAGAGTCTAGGTATGTTGAGTATGAGACCCCAATATCTCAGCAGTATCCTCCAATTGAGCAGAACTCTCCCATGATTTGCCATGAGAATTTTTTGGAGGATGACATTTCTCGACTTATCGCGAAATATGAATCATTTGGTGCCAAGTTGAGAGATGTCACTGACATATTGCACTCGATTTTTGCCAGCTTGGATGAAAGTGAAAAGGATATTGATAGTTTTGAGGTTGAAAACCAAGCGAGCATTAGGGGACCCACACATTCTGTACAGTTGGAGTCAATTCTACCTCCCTCTTCTACTAACCACTTACCCTCCAATACAGAGTTTGATCATTCATCCACCAAAAACACCAAAAAATTGAAAAATCTCAAAAAGACCAAAAAATTTGAAAAACAAGAAAATCTCATAAAAATAGAAAATGAAAATGACTTAAAAAACTTGGATCCTGCCTTAAGGGAAGCACTCGATGAGGAATTGACTTTTAAACTTCCCTTAATAAAGGCCATAGATCACTTTCCTGACCTCAAGAGATTTGTAAAGAGTAAATTGATGCCCAAGAGGTCGGGTAATAAGAGAACAAGGACTGAAAGACACATAGTGTCTATGGTCACTTCCTTAGTGATGGGGAGAAAGACCAAGAGCCGCAGAATGAAGTGGTTGTCCCAAGTTGAGTGTGAAATAAAAGACACCATCTTTACCCATGCGAGAATCGATGATGACTCGCCGATAAATATCCTACCGACCTCTGTGTTTGACAAGCTCAAACTCGGGCCAATCAGAAAGTCGAGAGAGATCGTTCAGTTGGTTGATCGATCTATCAAACGGCCGAGAGGAACCATTTCAGTCATCATAACTTTCCAAGGTGCTCTACTCTAGGTAGACTTCACGGTCATTGACATTGAGCATAGAGGAGAGTTTACCCAGTCTCCTATTATTCTCGGGAAGCTGTTCTTAGCCTTGGATAAGGCAACTATAAATTGCGAGACTCGGGAAATCGATTTTATAGCATTGGGAGAACTTCGACCTCACCCATTCTTTGATACACTTTACTCTAAGGTGACTCGCATATCCACTGACAATTGTGACCATAGAGAGGTAGATGAGTCACACCTTTCTTCTACACCTGAGATATCGACTGTCCAGACGATTGTTGGTTCAGAGACTCCCCACACCTCCACTTCACCAATTGCTTGCACTACCACCATGATAGCTTCTAAGGAGGACTCACGACCAGAAGCTATTATTGAGTCGGACACAACCTTTGTTGATTGCCTTCACCATTTTTATGATCTGACACAAGAGCCCAATAATGCCAAGCCAGCTGAGATCACTAGCTCCTCCCTGAGACGTGTGTTGACCCTTTAGGAAATTACAATGTATATGGTGACTCGTTTAATGAGGAACCCATGGTCAGCAACGCACCACATCTTGGACCTTCAAAGTAGACAACCAAGACTACATTGACCTCACCCGAAAACAAAGTTGCTCCCTCCTCTAGTCGGTTATCTAGTGAGAGGAAGTCGAGGAATTATTCCTCGAGGAGTTCCCCTGAACCTCTCAAGGAGTGTCGCTCTCCTCTCCCTTTCAATAATTCAGGTTCTAGAAAACCGACTAAGAAAATTTCCTTCAACATACCGGAGAAGGAATTTTCGTAGGGATCCTCATCAGGTCCAGATGAGGTGATTTATATGAGTGAGCTTAGTCAGGTTGTTCTTAAACTCTATCTAAGCAAGCAGCCGTGCGTCGAACCTCATTTGACGATCCCTTCACCTCTCTATTATTCATCTGAGGACAATTCCGACAGCGACACACTTGTATATTCCTCACCTCCTCGCTCCCGCAAGAAGGTTCATCACAAACCTTCTTGATCCTTGTATATTCTCACTCCTCCTTGTATATATTTTCTTTCCCTTCCTCCCTAAGTGATTCGAATCACTCGCCCCAGCTCCATAGCATTTCATTTTATGGCTATACTTAGAATGACCAGATCCTAAGTATAGGGGGGAGAGTGACCCGAGTCTCTTCATCATTATATGTACAATCTCCAGATCTCATCGGTTCCTACACTCACTCTTGTCCTATACTTAGGCTGACCAGAGCCTAAGTATAGGGGGAACCAATGCCCATCATGTATATATACTCCTTCATTTCCTCTCTTAACCTCGCCCGCCCCATTTTTGATCTTCTTCTACACTTAGGCTACCGGAGCCTAAGTATAGGGGGGCGGAGCGACTTCTATACATTTTGTTATTTTAGCTCTCCTACGCTTAGCACGAGTTATGTCTTTTTCCTTGCTTTTCGTGCTTTGAGGACATACCACACGCTAAGTATAGGGGGCGTGTATATATTACATATATATTTTACCCATAGCTCGAACTTTTGTGTATTTTCACGTATTTTTGTATATATTATGCAATAATTTTGGGGTGGGTAAAAATTGATTTTTTTTTGGAAAATACATGTATACTTGTATAATTTGTATAATACTTATAAAATTTTGTTGTAAAATATGTGGTATAAAAAAACAAAAATAAGGGCTTGTTATTTTACTCTTGCATAGCATCCTTGCATTAAAAAAGGTGTCTTGCATTTCATTCATCTCTATAGCATGTCATCTGCATCTCATCTGCATATCTAGCATATGCAATGTGAAAAGTTAGTGGGTTCTGGACCAAGTTATGAATAGATGTTGAGGATGAATTTGATTTGACCTTAATCTACCTAATTTCAGAGGAACCTTCTAGGAATTGGAGTTAAGATTTTTCAAGTCAAGTGACTTAATTCTTTGAGTCCGCAAGTCTATGTTCACATGTCATCTTGATTGGTCTAAGTAGAATATTTCGTACACACGCATGATTCTTTTAGACACCTAACTTAAACAAGCACCATGCACATAGCTCTTCATTGATGAGGTGGTGAGGAGGTAGAATCCTTTAGCTTAAAGTAGCACATGGGTGGAAAAATCCGTCCTCCTCTAGGGAGGGAAGTGCATCTCAACCTAGTCTGGTGGTGTTGACATCTAAGGACGGGATGTTGTGGGTTGCAATAATGCTTCAAAAGAGGGATAGTCTACTGGCTCAAGAAGAAAAACTCCTTATGTACATGCTGCACCTTGTATATTAGTTCAAAAAAAGAAAAAAGAAATAAAAAGAAAAAGAGAACTCCAAAAAATGGACAGGCCGGATTGAAAATAAAATGCATGTCGGAGTATGTATATTTACAAGGCATAGGCTTCAAAGTCTTATACCATGGAAGCCTGCAGCTGGATGACTTGGCTACACTGGTCAAGCATCCTAGGATAGGTAGTTATACTGGCTACCGTCCATTCTTCTCTCTACCCCCTCTTCTTGAGCCGGTCGCACTTGAACTTAGAAGGGAATACCTCGCTCCTCGAGGAAAGAGTTACTAGACCGGGGAATAAGAGTTACCTTGTTAGAGTAGGCTGGTTCTTTGCCATTTCTGATGTGGAGAGCTATATGTCACTTACACAGTACAAGGAAGATTCATGGTCGTCAGAATTTGCATATGAGTATTTATTCTGACCTGACTGTTGAGGCGTCTTGAATAGAAGACTTGTGGACTTAAAGTCTGTTAGGTCTTAAATTCAGATCCCAATAAGGTTCCACCACATTATTAATCCAAAGGTCGAGTCAAGCTCCATTTTCACCTTTTTTTCATGACCTTGGTATGGAACCCAAAATCATTTCACTTTTGCATTTCATTTTAGTTGCTCGGGGATGAGCAAGGTTTAAGTATAGGGGGTTGATGAATCTGTGATTCATCACTCTAAAAGTTAAAAATAGAGCTTTGTTCACAAGTAATTAGCTGCATATTTCCACTTATATTGCATAATTAGCATTCATGCATGCATAAATAAAATCTGCATTTTAGCATTCATATTTGCATTAAATAAGAAGCCCAGTTCACTTGTAAAAATCACATGTAAATACCATATTTGTATATTTTATACTAACTCCAAATTCAATAAAATCAACTCTATAGTGTATATATTACTAACATTAATAAAGGAAAAATATTACAAAAATACCAACTTGTAAAATTGTTCAATAAACCTGAGTCCAAGTTTGAAACTAGGAGCCTTAAAATGTGCATATCTCTCTCATATAGTGTCTGATTTAGGTATACTTTAAAGTAGTATACATTCAAAGACCTTCAAAATGAGACCAATTTCATTAAAATTGGAGATCGTATGCAAAACTTGGGTTTTTGGCCCCTATTGTATATTGTACATATTGACCAAAATGCCCTTGTATTTTATCCTTTTATTTTCTTAGTTATTAAAAATCCAAAAAATAGATTAAATTATAAATATTCCTTTCATATTTTCTCTATTTTTATTTTGATTTTTCTCTTATTTAAAAAATGACAAAAAAATTAAAAGATAAAATGTGGTATTTTATATCTTTAAGGTACCACCCAAAAATACATTTTGTACATATGACTTCTTTTGATTTTCAGCCCTTTTATGAAAGTTGTAGATCTCGTTGAGACGAGCAACTTTTGTGCTTATCACTTTTTGATTTAACCCCTTTTGTTATTCTTTTTTATTTTCTTTACATTTAATTTTTTATTTTTCTAGGTGCGACATGTGGCATCTCTTGGAGCCGCCACGTGTCACCCCATTTTTTATTATTTCAGATTTTATTTTATTTATTATTATTATTATTTATTTTAATTAATTATTTATTTACATTTATTTGTTCAATTATTTATTATTTTTTTAGTTTTATTTTCTCTTTATTTAGTAGCCTACTTATATTACTTTATTTATTTATTTTTTTCCTTTTTACTTCTTCTTCTTTACTTGTCTTCCACTCTAAGCCATCAACTCCCCACTCATCCACTTTCTCCATCTCTTTTCCAATTTCCTCCTCCTCCTTATATTCACATCTCCTCTATCATTTTTCTTCATCAGCTGATTCAAGAAAAGAGAGGTCGAGCCCCTTTAACCTACAGATGACAGCTGAAGGAGACAAGTTGAGTGACGATAACCTTTCAGGCGAGATCCATGGTACCACTTTGTTGTGTCGCGAGCTTCCAAGCGAGCTCGCTTAGCTTCAAAGTATTCCACCATCCTTCTCGAGGCGATGATCTGAGTGCAGCATTGCTCCTCCAAATTCGACGATTCTACAGGTAAGTATTCTATCTTCATCTTTTCATTTTATTTTATCTAACATTTTTTTGTTTTCCCATCTTCATCAAATCACCATTAACACTAGCAACTCATTTTCATCATCCACACTACTATCCTCATTCCCCCACATTAAAATAATATTTTATTTTTATTTTTTATTTCATCTTCACAGTCAACACCATCACCACTAGTTTATTTCCACATTTGATTTCCTATTTACAAAAAAATTACAAAAAATAAAAAAAGGGAAAACAGGGAAGTAGCCCCCCCTCTCCTTCCACGAGCGGGCGGCGTCGCCTGCATAAGCTCCAGCCCCTGGTCACGTCCTGCACCAGCCCCGCAGCCTGCTCCATCGCCACCTGTGCCGTCGTAAGACCGACGCCACAGGCCGCCGGGCGACCAGCCTGCAGCCCTTCCCCACCTCCCCCGCACGGGTAGCTCCAACCGTGCACCTCCCGCGAGCTGTCGTCCGTACGCGCCCGCGAGCACCCGCAGCTGCCAGCCACACTACCGCTCGTACCTCCCTCCATTCTTCAACAACCCCGCAGCGACCCCAATCGCTGCCCTGCGTGCTTCCTCGTGTCGGCGCGCCCTCCGTCAGAAGCCAGCGTGTGCTCCCTCTCCGTACGTGCCAGCACGTGTGCCGTGCGCGACACTTGCGGTCGTGCCCCTCTGGTTGCTTGCCTCTGCCAACTGCCTCCAGCCACGCTTCCTCAGTACGACCGCCGACCTCATACCACCAGCCACACGACCTGCTCCATCTTCCCCCAGCGTCGCGTGCCGCCGTGCCCACCCGTGGCCCCTGCGCAACAGCCCCGTGCACGCGTGATCCAGTCGTCGCCCTCCTGCCCCACGTGCCCTCTTGCCCTAGCGCGTGGGTTGGAACCCACGTTAAGGTCATTTTATTTTATTTTTTTATTTGTGTAATTTATAGTTTCGTTCCTGCATATTTTGTTAATTTCAAAAGTTTCCTTAGGCATAGTACAGTTTATTCATTTCAATTTCTATATTGCAGAGACACCCCTGACTTTGATCATTAATTTGGACATTATTTTTGAATTAATATTTAATCAATAGCATTTTGCAGAGAATCTAAATATTTATCTTTTGGCTATTTATTTGGATTTTTGTGAATATCAGATAATTTATTAAAAATGAGAGTTTGAAATTCACTGATATTTTACCCATTTTAGCTCTGAAATTTGCACAGACATATTTCTTTCTCCAAAAATTATGAAAAAATTGTGGATGATGCCTCTAGTTGTGTTTTAATTACTGTCCAAATTTCAACTAAAACAGATGTATTTTTTGCATAAAATAAATTCTAGAGTGATTTTTGTAATTGATTTTTAATTGAATCCACTAATAATATTTTTGTAAAATTTCAAGTCTCCTGGATTGAAAAAAATATCTATTTGAGATAATTTTTCTTATGGAATAGTTGATTTCGTGGATTTATTAGGAATTAAATACACACAGTCACTCTGTTTTTCAGTAAACAATTAATAGAAATCATAAAGTGTCATAAAATTCCAAAAAATTAGTGGAGCTTCATTTCATCTTATTTAACTTCCAGTAAAATTTTCATAATTTTTGCATTTCATTTGTACGAAAATTGCATAAACCCCCAAAAAAGATTGTATTTTCATTATTGCATTTTAAATCCAAAAATTCCAAAAAAAAATATTTTGCATTCATCATTGGATTAGGTTTATAGGAAAATACAACTTAGCTAATTTGGATTAATTTCATATTAAAATTAAATTTGGCTAATTCGATTATTTTCTTAATAATCTATTTCATCTGCATTTGAGCATCTGCATTTTTATCGCATAAAAAATACAAAAAATCTGCTTCGAAAACCGTGATTTAATTCGCCTAATCTGATCTGAAGTTGTTCCTTTGCCTCCTTTAGTCGACCCTAGGGCTTGCCCAGGTTAAAAAAAACATAAAACCGTACATTAATTAATTCATCGATTCTTCTATTCGTGTGGTTTATTTTTGATCGATCTTGATTGCCCGACTACAACAATAACAACACATTTATTTAATTAAAGGGGTGATTTCCAGATACATCAACAAGTAAAGGTCAGAGTGTTAATTTGTACAAGTTAGCAATATTTACATGCTTTTTATAGGGATTTAAAGACAAAATAAAGGAATAAAGATGAATGAATGGGTATTCATCATTTCCCTAATAACTCGAATAATTCTTTCACTAACTCGCACCTCTTCTCGAACTTGTATGTGGTTGACGTCGCCCTAAAAGGATCAATATAACTATAAAGTTTTCTGAAATTGATACCCTAAATTGCATGATAAAAGGACCGATACATCTATAAAGTTTTCTAACCGAACAAAACACATGGCTCGAATGACCAAAACAACAAAAATCAAATAAACTTATCTGTCGAAGATTGACCAGTGAAGAAACAAGATCGAAGACAATGCTCCATTGACGAACTGGGCCTTCCACATGCTTCAAATTCATATTACCAAATATGCATTAATATGTAACAAATTAATCTCTTTGAATTGTAGTTTTTGAATAATAAGGTGTTGTGAGAAAGTGAAATGTACCGATCCTTGCCCTCTTTGTTGTCATTTGTGGGTGTGTCACTATGTTTGGGTCTTGGAGACAGATACACATATAATACTTCATGGATGCAAGAGGTCCAGAGATGGAGCCGCGCAAGGGTAGCAGCCCTTGTGGGGGCTGACAAGTGTGGCAGGTGGATGGACTTGGTAGAGGAGTCGCGAGGGGGGTGGTCAGGGGATGTCGCAGCGTCCGGGTGGCATGGTGGAGTTAGGGTTGGGTTTGGGGAATGAAGGGTTGTTTATCCCGTGTTTTATTGGGAAATGAATGGGGGTGGGAGGCTTTTCACGTGGAATGATTTCTGTATAAGGCTCGTGGTGGGCTTCAGGCCTATATTAGGATTTTGTTCGAGCCTCACTCAGGTCGGGTTGTGGGCCACATACCTGGCCTTCCAATAGGCTAAGCTCTCAGGCTACGCGAGCTCGATCGATCCTTTCTTGAGACCGACATAAAAAATTGGGCCTATAAATTTGGCCCAATCCTGACCCAATTTCCATTTGGGCTTGGGCTGGACCGAGCTTCGAGCTGGGTCGGGCCTACCCAGCCCAATGCTCATCCCTAGAGGTAGTGGAGTAAGCCACCAAAGGAGGGGTATACACCTTTGGGGAACTGTGTAGAAACTTAGATGCCATGAACCCAACAGTTGTATTGGTTGGGGGCAGGCTTTCTTGGCTCATTGAGGAGTCACCGCACGGTGTTCAACCTTAGTACTTGTGTGCCTTCATTCTAGTGCTTCGAGTGCAGGCCAAGTAGTCGTGGTTGGTGTTCTAAGATTAATACTCGTGTACTGGCTAGTGTAGGACACAATAATTGGTATTCCAGGTAGAAACACTAAGAGGGGAGTTCCAGAAAATGTGGTTATTGAAGTAGGGATTAAAGTACGCCCACTTGTGCATAAGGAGTAGTTGTGTTAGTCGATGGTTTTTATAACTAGGGTTTTGATGATCTTAGTGATCAGTGCTCTGATTCATGCCTTATGCAACCATGGACTATTACACTTGGGTAGTGGACTTGGGCAGTTGATGACACACTCTTCACCACTCTTAATTAAAAGGAATTAACATATGTTGTAGTAGGTGATAAAGAGCAAGTAACCAAAGCCACGTGAAAAATAATTATTCAATTAACTTCAATGTGGTCATTAATTATTTTACTTGGGCAAGTCCCAAGGTCGAACTCAAGGAGGTAATATGAGGGTCTAGATTAATTTTTTAAAAAACATAAGGTTTAGTTTTTCAAGAGATGAATATTATTTATGGTTTTTGGATTTTTATAGATTTTTTTGTGGAATTTTAAATAAAAGTTGTAGGTGAACTTGAAACACATATGATGAATGATTTTTGTAATTTGTTATACAATAAAATAATGCAATGAAGTGTGAGAGAAAAGAAATATTGTAATTATTTTAAAAATGGATATGAATGCAAAGAGATGCAATAACACAAGCTGACCAAGAAATATGTAGTTTGATTCAATTCCCAAGCCCCAAGATTACTCAAATTCACAGAATAGTTAATACATTAAATCCAATCAATCCCCAGATGATACCTCAAATTTTCCACAATTTATGAGCAATAAAATGATTTTCAGAGATAAATATGTGCTCAAAATTAACAAATAATTCCTCATTTTTATTGATGTTCAAAAGTATATCCAGATGATTAGTTGAATGTTTTATACGATAAATAATTAAATATGCTTCAAATCAGTGTTAAAGTCATCAAAATCAAAGAAAGAATATTCAAGATATTCATAAAATAGTCCACGGGCATGAATGTATTGAAAATAAATAAAATCAATGCAAAATAGACCTCTAGAGGGGCATTTATGCAATCCTGGAAGTCAACAGACCTACATAATTTTCCCCAGGCTGGGGTATATTTGTAAGTCTTGAGAATTCTTTGGGCACACCTGCAACTGCTCCCACGCACGCGATGAAGCTCGCATGAGGGGGATTCTCTGTGGTTGTGAGTATTGCATGGCATCTAGTGCAATTAAACCTCCCTCGTCACATGCCATGCATGTGTCTTGTACGGTGGATCTGGATGGTTGGAGATCTTTGAATCCAACGGTTATTGTTAGAGCAATAGTGGATGATTGGATAATGGATGATCTCCTCAGATCTGATGGTGATTCTGAGCTCTTAATCAATGACCCAAAGCTACTTCGACGCTTAATATGAGGGCACATGTAGTGTATGAATGCTCCTTCCCCACCCTTTCTTTTCCCTAATCATGATCTTGATGTACACGATGGAGAAAATGGGCTACATGAGTTTGATGAGATGTGCTCGAAGCCCGACGATGGCTTCCTCTTCTAGTTCATACAAGTCGATGAGTGTGACAACTCTTCATGCTTGGCATGTACCTGTGATGTTGAAGATAAGTCTCAAGCTTCTGCTTGGCCTGGCATTATGTACAAAGGAAAAGTGGATGGGAAAAGGTGCTCCGATGGATTAGGAGGTGGAAGGAGGAGCAATGAGGGTGGAGAAGGGCTACACGAGTAGAGAAAGGGAACATGGAGAGATTGAGAAGGTGGTGGCAGTGCTTAGTCGATCGAGTGGTTGATGAACAACCATTCATCTACCTTTATTCTTACATTTTGTATTTAAATCATTATCAAAACAAATGTAAATATAGTTACCTTGTACAAATTAACGTTCATTATTCATATGTAATTAACCTCTACTTATTATACAAATATATGTATTAAATTCCAAAATAAAAGAATAAAGAACAGAAAAAAATAAATGAAGTATAAAAGATACTGAATGACCCTAAATCACAAAAGCAAGTCAATATTGATTGGGTCGACAAGGAATAAGGTAGGGGGAGATAAGGGTCTGACACTATATCTCAAAACCTAATATTAAACCTTTTATTCTTCATTTTATACTCAAATAACAAACGATCTATATAAAACTTGCACATATAAATACATAGAAAAATATAGAAATAATTGCACATAAAAATAATGCACTATGCAACTAAGACACACAGATGAAAAAGTTATAAATAGAACTTCACATATCAATAACTTCTCCATATGAACTCATAATTCACCGAACTCAATCCATTATAACCCAAATTGAATTATCTATCTAATGAAGTTGATTTCAATAAAAATGGAGTTACATGCAAAAGCCAGCTTTCAGGGGTCGCATTGTACTATGTATCTGTATTTTTTATTCATATATTTTATTCTTTACATTTTTACTCTTCTCATAATTTTAAATAATTGTAAATATTATTTAAAACATACTAAAATATAAACATAAAATAAAATCATTAAAATGCTTTCAAATAAATAATAGAATAAAATATATATGTATGTTATACATATAATGTATATATACATAATTATTTATATATGTAAATAAAATCCGAAAAATAAAATAAAAATATGTAAATATGTATCTATATATATAATATGTACAAATGGTAATAAAATTTAAAATACAAAATAAATATAAAATACTTAAAATATAATCAAATGTACCTATGTATTTATTTGTAAAAGTCCACACCTAATAAATAAGATTGCAAAAAATAAATAAAAACACTGTAAAATAGTTTATAAAATTAGAAATATCTCTATGTTTTTATTTTTAATTAATAAAATAATATACTTTATATTATTAAATTAATAAAGATTTTTGTAAACATTTTATCCTGATTTGTCTACGCGGACCAATCAGAAACCAAGACTTTTGAACTGCGGCTCAATTGTCCCCTCCTCCCTCTGACTCTGTCAGAGTCACAAGACCTCCCCATCTTATCCATTTTCCTACTCTGTCTCCACTCCCCCTTCTCCCTCGAGCTCCTCCCTCTCTATAGAACCCATCTCCCTCTTGTACACCCTGCATCTAGCCTTCACCAACCCCTTCTTCTTCACTCGCAAGCCTCCTACAAAGTTTGTCAGTCGCTTGCCTATAAATAAAGACCTCCCAACTTCCTTTTGATTTTTTATCCTCTTCACTACATCTAACCCCAATCCCAACAGTAAGATTTATTCCTGGTGACAGCATGCGATCCTTGCAGGTGTCGACGGGGAGAAAGGTGGTCGAAGGAGTGATCCATCCATCGTCGGAGATTAGCTTCGATGAGGCTCCCCAACTTTTAGGTAATCCATGTTGAGGACTAGACCTCAATGTAATTAGCTTGCATTTCATTCCCTAGCATAATCTAGCATTTAAATTCAATCATTTCTTTTTCAAGTAGAATAGAATCACATGTTGTAGTTCGTCGAAGCTCAACATTGGTGACCTATTCCATCGTGAATCTGTCCATCTCCGACCCATCTAACCGTCCTACTTAATTGCCCATATGCTTCTCCATGTTCAGTGCCACCAAAACCGCCTCGGTTCTTCCTAGATCGAGCTATCGAGGTCTCCTCCTCCACCTTCACCAGAACCTCTCCACCCCACTCCATCTTCACTTTATTTAGCCCGATAAGAGGGTTGAATCCTTCATCCTCATTCCCCCTTGATTCCTATGCAGGTCAGAGCTTTGAAGAACCCCCTTCAGGGGTGTATGTGACCCCGAACATGAGCTTCAGGTGTAGGCCTCCTTCTCAGAAGCTCCAGAGTACCATAGCTGGGGCTCGGACCAATTTGATCATATCCACAACTGCAAAAGACCATGAGAAAGCTTTTACGCCCATCAGCAGCTCGTTGGATCATTGGAGCACAGATAATCGACGAATTGAAGATGCATCAGGCCGAGTTCTTCGACTATTCTTAGTGAATCCTCCAGCATTGTTGGATGATGAACTCAGCTTATATCTATTCTTGACTGTTGGATGCGAAATGAAGAGGTACTCATCGCTGGCAGCTCAATTGACTTAAGTGGAAAGATGTGGCACGCTCTCCACCGCTTGATCGCGTGCTTATAGAGCTAGAATGCAACCAAAACCCTTCGCTTTTTGTATTAATATTTAGTCATGTAAATATTATATTAGTGTAATAATGTAGGTAAAAATGGCAATTGAAACTCTACGCTTTAGTATAATTGCACTTAGGTCCAGTCTGTATCACCTCACATGGTCCTCCACGTGAGGTGCCTTTTGGAAAATTTATATTCTGTATCTTATACTTTCTAGACATGTTCTGAAAAGCATTTCAAGTTTTCATATATTGGAATAAGTCCCTACTAGTTCAGCATTTTATTTTGTGTATATTTATCTTATTAAATACTTTTCTTGCTTCAAAAATCATAGGAAAATAATTTAAGTGCCTGGTATTATGCTTGACAAAATCATATTTTTATTTGGCAATAAACTTAATTTTTCCTGTTTATTAAAAATCCAAAAAGACGTTTTCATTCTCTGTCTAAATATTAGAACCCATAAAAATAGAAAAATACCTCCAAAAACTCCCAAAAAATATTATCTAATTATTATGTTATCTACCGTATATCCAAAAATCACTAAAAATTACAAAATATAAGACCTAACATCACAAAACCTTGAAAAACTTATTAAAAAATAGCAAAAATTAATGAAAAATCCAACAATATATATTTCTACCGAGTTTTCTATATATTATATACTTTATATTAAAAATAGTTTTAGGTTATTTTTTGGGATTATTTATATATATTAAACCTAAAACTATCTTGGATAATTATTATATTCGCTATTTTGATATATTTAATACTTTAAAAGACATATAAATAGTAAACATACTATAAAAATTTATAAAAAATAGAGAAAAAAACATAAAAACACAAAAGCACTTTATTTCATGTATTTTGACTAGATTTATGTATAACTAAAAATAGAAAACCCTGTATATACTATATTTATAATATGGGTAAAACGGGGTTGCCCCCGAGGGTAGCTAACTTAGCTCCCCCTACCCCATTTTTCCCATATTTTTTTATTTTTTTAAAAATAAAATCGTGTAAATTCATTATTATATCCATGTATTATGTCATTCAAGTTTCGCGAGAAACAGAGACTCCTACGGCCTCCATTTAGACAGGGTCGATTTAGAAAATCCTGCGACCGTTAAAAAATGACTGTTTAGATGAAGGCCATAGGAGTCTCTATTTCGCACGAAATTTGAATGGCATAACATAGGGATATAGTGATGAATATTCATGGAAGAAATTTTTCAAAAAAAATTAAAAAAAAACTAGGGAAAATGGGGCGGGGGGAGCTAAGTTAGTTCCCCATAGGGGCAGCCCCATTTTTCCCATATTATATATTACTTATATTATGTATTATATATGTATTATTGTATATAAATATGTATTATTTTAAAAATTAAAAAAAGTAAAATTGTGAAATTAAAAAAAATAGAAATAAAAATTACTAATATAAAAATATAAACCATAAATATCGATAAAAATCACAAAAAAAACCCACATCTTTTTCCGATATGAAACTGTCTAATTCAGAAGGGAAGAACTTGCATTAGTATCTCAATTTCAATTCAAACATGGGTTTGATTCAAAATAAGAAATGGGCTAAAAAAAACTACACAACAATTATTATTAATTAGCAATAATTATTAATAATTAAGCTATCAACCAATTGCTCTCAGTGGTTCGACCTCTGCTATTTGTCACTATACACATTTTGTAGAGTTATAATAAAATTTAGATTACATTCATTTTATCTGATTTAACTATTTTTTGTGGGTTAACTACTATTGAATCAATTGGATTGGGTATTGCACGTCGTGAGAGTGGTCGATATAGCGATTAACGGATCCAACTTGTCAGACATCACAAGCCCTCTAAGATCGGACCTCACTACCTTTCTATACCAACAAATGGTGTTGTTGCTAAGGAACAACATGTAGGACAGGTTGCATATAGACGTATCTTTTTTTTCATTTTCTCTCTTTATCAATAGTTGTTTATATGTTCTACTCCATCTCTTTCTTGACTTCTCTGTGGGGTCCCGTCAACTGAGGAGGACTTCTTAGGAAGACAGGTGCAACCTCACGAAGTAGAGATCGGCTTTTCTGACCAAGTTGATAGGAGAAAGCAAGAGAGAACTCAAAAGAGAGAGGAGCAAATTAGCATAGCATAGTTTTTATTTTGGTAAGAGAGAGATATTTTAATATTTGTAATAATATAGGTTGAGACTCTTTGGACACTCGGACTTTACTTGGGCCTATTTTACCAAATGGGTGTTCACTTGGGAGCGTGTGCAGTTTTCGTGTTTTCATCACCTTCTTCATTTTATTTCTCCCTCCTTTTCTCTTTGTTTTTATTTGTTTTCTGTAATTTGTGCTTTTCATTTTTTTCTATTTTATTCTTGTGTGAATGAGCCCCTAGACATTAGGATTGCTTGATCGATTAATCTAGGTCCAAATCTCTAATTATCTCATGTGCCAATAATCTCTGATACGTTTTGACTTAGACCAAATCAAACTTTTGCTTCACGATAATAGCAATTCCTATCTTAGGACGATTTCATCGTGCATTCATATAGTGTAGATTTTTAATTCTTGTATAGTATCCTGCATGGAGAGAGCTGGGAAGTAAGGTGAGCCCTCTGACTAAGCATTCATTGTATGTTTCCAACTTGCATTGCTTTTTCGACATCTTCCTCTGATTTTGAGCACTTAGGATAATAAGGAAGTTAGAAATATAGTTAGGCAATTATTATTGAAAAATACTCAAAAAAGGACCAAATATTATAACAAGGGAACTAATAAATAAACTTTCACCCTAATTAAAAAATTTATAATGAACTTCAATGTATTGGGTTTACTATGAATCACTGATTTATCACCACATTTATCATTTATTACGTCCTTTCTTAAACTTTTCAATAAAATCTAACATTAGTTAACTAATATTAACAAGTGACATTTTGTTATGGTATATATTTAACATTATTTTATTTACTTTATTCCTTATATTATTTTATTATTTAAAAATCCCAAAAAATTAAATAATTATTGTATATATTTGTTTTGACACTATCTATAAATTAAAAATAACAAAATAACAAAAGAATTAAAAACAAGTGTTTTGTTCCTTAAAAATTCTAACAAAAATATTTCTTTCTACAAATGACCTATTTTGGCTTTTTGTTCAACATGAAACTTGTAAGTCTCATTGAGATCTACAAGTTTCATGTTTTGTTTTTTTTCTCTAAATCAACTTGTATTTATTTATTTTTTATTTTCTTTATTTTTCTATTTTCTATTTTTTCGTAGGGTCGCGTGGCCCGACCCTACACTCCTTCATGCATCTCTCCTGGGCCATTCGATTACATCATTAGATCTAATCCTGATTACCCATCTCTGCTTACTCCTTAACCCTTCGATCTATCCTCTGATTGCATCAGAGTTGTCTACACCCACCTCACTCTCGGTCCTTCGATCTGATCATCAGATCAAATCGCACCTGCTCATGTGTTCCCTTTCCTCAGTCATTGGATCACTTGATCCTAAGACTACGAGTCGTCGTCCACCTATGTAACAACTTCCTTTACACAAGCACCTCTCCACCCACCTTCTATCTCCCAATTCTCTCACTCACCCCACGACTATTCTCCTATCACCGATTACTCCTTGACATTGCCCCAATGCCCATCTTTTAGGGCAAGGGACGATGATTACAAAGCCCACACCCAATCTCCTGTAATCGACATCCACATCCTTTAAAACCATCATCTCTGTCCCACTTCACACTTGTTCACCCTTTGGAGAGTGATCCCCTAGCACTCTTTCCCTTCCAGTGATAGGGGGTGGAGGAATTGAGTTGTGAGCATGGAGTTTCACTTAGGTGAGACCCGTGGCTGAGTCAGCCATGCCACAACCGCCTCCATGGTTATTTGAGCTGCTCCCCATGGTCGTAGAAGTTTAGCGAAGACTAGAGTCTCAACTCGAGCCTCATCCCAAGCCCCGAGCTCCTCGACGACACTCTCCAATCTTCATATGAACTGCCCCTTTAGTTTTTATTTTTCTTTATAGTATTTTATTCGCATGACACCGGCCACTTCATTCCAATCAGACCTCACCCACACCCTCGTCAGACCACCTTCCTCTTTGTGGTGGTCATAGTTCACCCGCTCCTTGCCTCCAGAACCTTATTGATTAACATGGAATCAAACAGTGTCTAAACGTATCTGACACAAGGCGGAGACACTGTCACCGTGGCGACCCTCGATAAATCCGGATTAAGTCAATAATTAACCCACAACAATGATTAATCAAGCAATGAAAGTAAGTGTGCGGAGTTAAAATTTATTATAACCCTACATAAAAGATGTGTATAGGAGCAAGTATGTAGAGATCGAACACAGGGAACAAGCAGGACAGATCGGGGCAAAATGCTCAAAACTGTGAATATGATATTTTTGTCTATCTATGCTATTTTTTGTGGGTTTTTAATTATATATATTATTTTTAATTTCTATTTTTATATTTTTATTTTTAATTTTCTGATTTTTAATTTTCTTTTTATATTTTATAATTTTTATATTTTCTTTTCTTTTAATAAAATATGTATACAATATAAAAAAGGAAGATAATATATTTATAAAAACGGGTAAAAATAGTCAAAATTCAAAAAATGAATATTTTTCGGCTTTTTATATTTTTATGATGTTTTTATGTTTTTTCTAGATTTTTCCTTATTTTTTGGTATTTTTAAAGTCAAAAATACTGAAAACAGTGAATGAACTGAAAATTCAAAATTAAAATGAGGATGAAAAATGTCAAATAGAATCAAAAATTCCTCAAATTAATTTTAACACAAAGATAATAAAATAGAGAAAATTAGGAAACAGAAACCATATTTTTAAGATTTTTGTGGAATTTTTAAGATTTTTATGAAGATTTTAGGGGGTTTGCTATTTTTAGGTTTTTCTTTTGTATTTTTTGTTGCTTTTTGTTCTGAAGTTAAAACACAATTAAATATGCAAAATATAATTTTTTAAAAATTTTTCGAAGAGTTTTTATATTTTTTATGTATTTTCTAGTGCAATTAGTAAAAAATGTATGTTTTTGAATTTTTATAAATAATAAAATGCAATAAAGATGCAAAAATATTATTTCGTGATAGAGCAACAAAACAGGAAGCTATGGTAATTTTTTGGGAATTTTAGGATTTTATAGATGCATGAAATAAATAAAGGAAACAAACAAAAATTCATTACTAGTAGGGGTATTTTTGTAAATATCTAGAAGTCCAGGGGGCAACTTGCAATTTTCCAGAAAATAAATAACTAATTAACAAAATTTTTGGACCAATCACAAATACGTAAACCCACAGGGGTGAAGGTGCAAATTTGCCAAAGTTACGTGCACGAAGCACATGACCTAGCAGGGATTGTTCTACAATTAACAAAAACCAGAGGGACTAAAATGTAAATTCACCAAAACATTACAGTGTGATAAAATAGTTCCTGGACTTAATGGAAATAATAGAAGCCATAGGGGTCCCCGTGCAAAATTCCCATACCCCACGTGCGCAAGTCACGTGAGGTGACGTGGACAGGGACCAAAGTGCAATTATCGAAGTACGAGAGTGTTTTTGTAAATATTAAACAAAATTTTAAACTACAAATGAAAGTATTTGACTAATAAATAAATATTCAAAATGGCGAGGATGAAGGTGCAAAATACCCACGCCTAGACGATCCGACGACGGGTGATGCTCCACTTATACATGTTTCACGACAGGGACGCCCGATGACGGTTCGAAAATGGAGGGCAACGATTAGATCTCCTCGATTGATCGAATGGTGGCGGTTGGCGGAGATCGGACGGTGGCTGTGTGATCTTGATCCAAGGCCCGATCCAACAGCTGGGGACGCGGGAGGAAGAATAGGGAGGAGCTCCGGCCAGGTGAAGTTCTCCGAGCTATTTCTCCGATCTCTGGTGGACTTGAAGCTTCAAAATGGTCGGGAAGGGTCCTACAGGTGTCTACTACTGACTGGTGGCTTCAGAAGGTAGCGACAGCCACCGGATCGCACCGACGGAGGTGGAGGAGCGAGGCACCCCCAAATGTCTCCGGCAAGGTCCCAAAATTGCCCTAGGCGCGCCATAAGCTCTAAGACATGCACAAAAAGGTTAAGAGAGTTGCGGGCAAAGTGCCGCAACCCTCCAGCGCTCGTGAAGGGGCAGAGGACGGTGAAATGGAGCTCGCCGGTGCAAGCTCCGACGAAGGGAACGATTTAGCAATCGGATGGTCGAAACTCTAAACTAAAGATTGGATTTTTATCCTACGGCTACGGCGAACGAAAAGAGAAAATAAAATAAGGAGAAAAGGAACCTTAAAGGTGTGTGTCACCTGAGGAAGAACCTCTACGTTGGTGGCCGACGGAGGTGGGTCGAACGCCTCAAAAGCCACCTCCTCAATCGACCTGAAGGCGTCAGGAAGGAGCTGTCACCTCCTTCAATCGATTGAGCGCAAGAGGAAGAGAGGAAGTTGGTCAAAGAGGGTTCCAATTTGAAAGTGAAAGTCGGTGGTGTATATGAAGGGTTGATGAATGGGCAAGGAAGATCGAGGCATAGCAGACGCGGCAGTGATCCAAAGATCGAGGTTTCACCTGGGCGTGCATACCCAATCTCCCAGGAACAAAAGCCATGAAGACTTCATCACGAAAATATGCAAGGAACTCCCTCGAAAAATCCACGAAATGGGACAAAAACGAGGGCATGACAGGTGCAGACCTCAGTCAGAGAGTTGACCGAAGTCAACCAACGGAGGCTTCTGGTTGGTCCACGTGGACCAACCAGAAAATTCCTTAGCAAAAATATTTAAAAATTCATTTTAAAATAGCAAATGATTTTATTGTTTTTGGATTATAAAATAAAAATTACTTTCTAAAGTATTTTATTATGATTTTTATTGTTTTTTTGAGGTATAATATTACAAGTTACCTTTTATAGCCTATATAGGTATACACATCTATATATTTTAATATTTTATTTTTATTTTATATATTTAATTTTATTAATTCTCTTTATTATTTATATATTTATGACTTATTTTTATATACTTAAATATATTTTTATTTTATTTTTCTGAAGAATTTTGTATAATTAATAAAATAGAGTATTAATTATATAGGTATATTTACAAGTATTAAACCTATGTATTGTATACAAGTATTTTATATTTGTATTTTCTTTATATTTTTATTCCTATTATAATATACACATTTATTATAAATAATATTTACAAAATTATAAAAATAGGAAATTATAAAAATAATGAATAATAAATAAAATTAATATTTTAATCAATACAAGTATACAACAGGGGTCCAAAACCTAACTTTCAAACCGTAACTCTTAAAAATATGAGACCACCTTCATTAAATAGCTCATTTAAAATTATATATAATTAAAGTGATTTTGATACATTTCGAGTTTTTATTTGAGAGATACAGGTATGGGAAGTTGGGATTCTAGAATATTATTCAGATCATAACTTTTTATCTGTACATTATTTTTGTATGAAATCAATTTTGTATTTTTCTATATTTAATTATCTACAACTTTCATGTATAAAGTTTCTTTATTTTAAGTATAAAAAGTGGAACTAAAAATAGGTCCCAAAATAAATAAAGAATCAATTAAATAAAAGGAATTTTTATTTGTATTTGGCCCTTATCTCCCCCTACTTTATTCCTTTTCGACCTATTCATCTAGATGCCTAGGTCTCAGGGTTTCGGGTCATAAAATATTACAATATTTTATTCTTTTTCTTTTCTTTTCTTTATTCTTTTATTTTAGCTTTAAAAACCGTATTTTATACAGTATTTACACACACATGCATGAATGCTAAGATATAGGAATTAAGGATATTTACATGCATTTTCCAGGGTTTTTGAGGCCAACATGATAGAATAAAGATGATGAAATGTAGATTCATCATCCCCCTATACTTGCCTTTGCTAGTCCCTAGCAAATACTTATGCAATAAGTGCAGAAAAGAAAAACAAAGAAAAAAAGAAGAAAGATGGATTAAATTTAATTGTCAAACTTGTCTTCACAAAATCAAAATTTGGAGCTTAAGTCGGACCTTTAGATTTTTAGTGCGGGTGGAATCTTAATGGGAATCGGATTTGAAATCCAATAGCCTTCGAGAATCCTGAAACTCTACTCAAGTCTCCTTAATAGCCAGGTCAGAAATATTTCAACTCATACGCAAAACCTTACGACTATGAATCTGACTTGTACAGTATAAGTGATAGTGGCTCTCCCCAACTAGAATGACAAAGAGACTAACTTCTTTAGCATGACAACCCAATGATTCCCCAATCCAATAACTCCTTCCTCGAGGAGCGGGGTATTCCCTTCTAAGTTCAAGTGGCAACCAACTTAAGAGGAGGGGGTGAAGAGAAGAATGGACGGTAGCCAGTGTAGCTACCTATCCTAGGATGCAAGACTAGTGTAGTCAAGTCATCCAGCTGCAGGCTCACATAATTTGACTTTGAAGCTCAAGCTTGCTTATTGACTATACAAATATCACTCCGACATGCATTTTTTTATACAGGCATGTCCACTTTCTAGAGTTTTTTCCTTTTTTTCGAAATACTATATACAACAGCATTTACATAAGGAGTTTTTCCTCTTGAGCCAGTAGACTATCCCTCTTTTTAAGCTTTATTGCAACCCACTCTCTCCCGTCTTTAGAATTCCTCATCACTGGACGGGTTGGGGTGCACTTCCCTCCCTAGAGGAGGACAAATGTTTCCACTTATGTGCGTCTCATACCGGCAAATCCAATCCCCTCACCACTCCAACTGAGTCGAGCCATGTGAAAGGTGCAGGTGTCCAAGTTAGGTCATTATCAACAAGAGTCGTGTGTGTGTCCGAAATACTCTACTTAGGCAGTCAAAAATCCATTGAACCAAGTCTCGTGATCCTCAAAGAATTAAGTCAACTAGACCTGAAGTACCTCAATTCCACCTCCTATAAGGTTCCTGTTATTAGGTAGATTTTAAGGTCCAATCAAGCTCCAATCTCCAGATTTTACTTAGACTTGTTCAACTATCAAACTCAATCTAAAAAATACGAATGCTATGCAGAATGCAGAAAATATTATTGTGATGTAATTTTCAAAGATTTCGAACTTTTTATGGATTTTTGAAAAGATGATGCATATGAAATTTTTGTTTTTTTCAAAAGATTTCAAATGTTTTATGTATTTTAATTTTGCAAATGTTTTTGGGATTTTTGAAAACAAAAAGATTTTGGCTAAAAACTAGGTTAAAATATTTACACAGGGATGCATCTTATGTTTACAAGAAGTAGATTTTTTAAGAATTTACAAGGGTAAGTGGTCAATTTTATAAACATATATCTATTAGATTGTAGGTGTGATATATATATATATATATTCCTCAAACTTATATGAATAGGTTTCACAAACAATTTTGAAAAACTATAGTCCAAAATAATTTTTACAAATAATTTTTACAAACATGTACATACATTTGTAAATCATTTTGCAAAGGTTTTCCAAACATTAGATATAGATTTTTCAAATATTGTTGCAACCATTTTTCAAACCATTTGCAAATATTTTTTCGAACATTTTTATTTCACACAAAGAAAATAAAATTTTCAAACCAAATAATTTTTACAAAGGTTGAAAACATGTAACAAAACATTTTCCAAATAGTTTTCAAAAGATTTTCACAAATATTTTCAAACTATTTTTCAAACATTTTGCAAAAAACATTTTCTCCTGATTTATTAATCAGTAAATACAAAAAGAATTTGAGGAATAATCAACATCTTTTTATTAAGTTTTTTAATGATTTTTTAACCATAATTATTAATAAAAATACGAAAGTACGAGTTATGGCTAAAGTGTATACGTAGTATATACGACCCCCGTATACTTAGCTTGAGTTATGTCCTCATAGATCAGAGAGAAAAAGAAGAAGACATAACTCGTACTGAGTATAGGAAAGTCTAATAAATGAACGAATAAGAGAATGAATAAACGAATGAGAAGTCGACCTTCCCCCCTATACTTTGGATCAACTAATCCTAAGTATAGCAGATTGTACACAAAGCAGGGAGGGTCAAGGGTGGGAATGAACAAATCGTACTCAGATTGTCTCCCCCTATACTTAGGGTTTGATATCCCTAAGTATAGACAAGAAGATGAGACAATGGAGAGGATTGCAAAGAATGAAAACTCGGGGTTTACACCCCCCTATACTTAGGACAACATACATCCTAAGTATAGAAGACTAACTACAAGGGGCGACACCTTTTTGGTAGAAAAAGAAGATAGAGAAGGAAAAGAAGAAAAGAAGAAAAGAGAATAGACAGATCACAGCTCAATGTGTGCACCCCCCTATACTTAGGACAAGGTGTGTCCTAAGTGTAGCAAAATCATAAGATGACAACGGGGTAGCAGACATAATGGGAGAATGAATGATGGATATGGACAGATGGATCTATACAGTGGAAGATGGAAATGATAATCATGTATGAGATGCAGGTGATGCGTGTCAAAGAGCACATCTCATACTAGATGAATGGGGGCAACATCAATGGTCAGGGATCATGATTTAGATATAGTTTCAGGTGTTGACCGTTAACTCGAAAGGTAGAGGAAGATGACAACTCAGATATATCAATATTGCCATTGTCATGTACCTTTCTGACCACATAAGGACCTTTCCATTTACTCTGTAATTTCCCTAGAAATAATTTCAGCCTAGAATCAAACAACCATACACGTTAATCGGGCTCAAACTGCTTATGGCAGATATGAGAATCGTACCATATCTTCACTTTTTCCTTGTACTGTAAGATGCTTGGAAAGGCTATATCTCTCACTTCCTCTAGGGCTGCCAACTCTGCTTTCCTCTGTTCTCCTATACTCTCAGGATCCAATAAAAACTCTGTAACTGCCCATAGTGACTTGTGCTTGATTTTTATTGGTAATTGGAACGGCTTGCCATAGACGAGACGAAAGGGAGATGTCCCTAATGGTGTCTCGAAGGAAGTCCGATAGGCCCACAAGATCGAGTCAAAAATCTGTGACCAATCCTTTCAGTCTGGGCAGACTACCTTCTGCAAAATAGTCTTGATCTCCCTATTCGATACTTCAGCAAGACCATTGGTCTGAGGGTGATATGGAGTGGCAACACGATGGTCAATGCTGAACTCATCTGTAAGGGCCCTTACCTTGTCGTTGATAAAGTGAGACCCCCCGTCTGAAATTAGGACTCTAGGTACCCTGAACCATAAAATGATATCTTTCCTCAAAAATCGACACACAGTCTTAGCATCTGCAGTTTTGACGAGAATGGCCTCGACCCAACGACTCACATAATCTACAGCAAGTAAAATGTACTCAAACCCCTGACGGTGTGTTTGGTTGGGGGGTTACCCCCCACTTTGGGTGGGTAACCCCCCAAAACCCCCACTTTTAACACACTAGTAGGGCCCACACCCTTCCCATCAAAAAATTATATATTATACCATCATATCATCTAAAAATAATAAAATACTCAACGTTTACTCACTATTCCAAACTTCAATACAATCACATCACAACAACCACCCACTTTTTCAAATTTCAATACAATCATATCATAATAACTACCAACTTTTTCAAATTCCAATACAATCACATCACACAAACCCTCCCAACTCTTAACCCACCAACCAAACACACAAACACAAAACTGGGTTATCCACCCCTGGATAACCCACGAACCAAACGCACCCTTAGGAAATGGGCCCATGAAATCAATGCCCCATGCGTCAAAAACCTCACAAAAGTGAATGGGTTGCATGAGCGTCATATCTCTCTGTCTGCAAGAACCCATCTTCTGACAATCAGTACATCTCTTCATGAATTAATCGGAATCCTTGAAGAGAGTAGGCCACCAAAGGCCGGATTGGAGCACCTTATACGTTGTCCATCTCCTAGAATGATGTCCTCCTGCCTCAAGCTTGTGGCAGTAGGTGAGGGCGCTATGCTGCTCTTCTTGAGGAATACACCTCCTCCAGATAATATCCCCTCCTTCATGATAAAGGACGGGATCTTCCCAATGGTATGACTTGGCCTTCACAAGAAAGGTCTCAAGTCGCTGCATGGGCCAACCTTGTGGAACCGTCTTGGCGACAAGATAGTTCACAATGTCGGCGTACCATGGAAGAGAGGCAATATCAAGGATCGCCTCATCTGGAAATGTCTCTGTGATAGGTGCATTGGGCTCAGATTCCTCAAGGTTCTCTAATCGGGAGAGGTGATCCGCCACCACATTCTTAACTCCATGTTTATCCTTAATCTCAATATCAAACTCCTGGAGTAGAAGGATCCATCTGGTAAGGCGAGCTTTGGCATCCTTCTTTGCCATGAGGTACCGGATGGTGGTGTGATCTGTAAAGATAGTCACTCTTGACCCCAAAATATATGATATGTACTTATCCAAAGCAAAGACTACAACTAGCATCTCCTTCTCAGTCACAGTGTAATTCCGCTGAGCGGCATCCAAAGTCCGGCTAGCGTAGTGAATGGCATATGACAATCCATCCTCCTCTGTACAAGCACAGCCCCTACGGCAAAATCAGAAGCATCCGTCATGATCTCAAATGGGAGAGACCAATCGGGTGGCTAAAGGACAAGAGCCTTAACAACTAGATTCTTGAGAGTCTCGAAGGACGCAAGACACTTATCATCTACAATGAACTCAATGTCCTTTGTCAGCAAATCAGTGAGCGGTCGGGCAATTCGACTGAAGTCCTGAATGAACCGTCAATAGAAACCGACATGCCCCAGAAAAGACCGCAATTGATGCAGATTGGACGGTGGATTGAGTTTTCTGATGATATCCACCTTGGCCGGATCAATCTCCATGTCCCTGTTGGAGATGATATGACCAAGGATCGTCCCTTGAGTCACCATGAAGTGACTCTTCTCCCAAGACAAGACAAGATTGACCTCAATGCAGCACTGAAGTACGCGGTCTAGGCAGTCAAGACAAGCATCAAACCCATCATCATAGACCGAGAAGTCATCCATGAAGACCTCTAAACAGTTACCCATCATGTCCGAGAAGATGGACAACATGCACTCTTGCAATGTCGTCGGGGCATTACACAAATCAAAGGGCACCCGTCTGAAAGCATATGTCCCAAATGGACAGGTGAATGTCGTTTTGTCCTGGTCTTCGAGCGCAATGGCCACTTGGTAATAGCCGGAGTACCCGTCAAGGAAACAGTAATGACTCTTCCCAGCTAACCTCTCGATAATCTGATCAATGAATGGCAGTGCGAATTGATCGTTCTTGGTGGCCTGATTCAATCGTCTGTAGTCCACACAGACCCTCCAAGAAGTGGGTACTGATGAGGCCGAAAATTAGGTGGTGTTAAGTTCCACACAAGGCGGGAACATAGTCATTGAACCGACCACTCAAAAATCCGGACAACAATCAACAATTAACCCACGACAATCAAATCAAGCAATGAAAATAGAGGTGGAGTTAAAATTTATTATAACTCTACAAAAATGTGTATAGTGTGCAAGTGTGTAGAGGTCAAACACAGGGAGCAAGCAAGATAGATCAAGGAATAATGCGCAAAATGTGATATGTGATCAAATGTCTACAAGCAATTTTTTGTGGGTTTTTTATTTTATATTTTTTATTTAATTTTTGGATTTTATATTTTTATATTTTGATTTTTAATTTACTGATTTTGTATTTGCTTTTTATATATTTTATATTATTTATATATAATTTTTTTAATTTTATTTTTCTATGAATAGAATATATACATAATAAGAAAAAGGGAAGAATAGAGTATTTATAAAAATAAGGAAAAATAACCAAAATTCAGAAAATAAAATGTTTTTGGTCTTTTTATAATTTTATAATGTTTTTGTGATTTTTAGATATTTTCTGAACTTTTTTGGTATTTTTAAAAGTCAAAATGCTAGAAAATAGTGAACTAAGCTACTGGCTGAAATTAAAATGAGGATTAAAAATAGAAATCAAGTCCAAAATTCCTCAATTTAATTTTAAATCAAAGAGAATAAGTCAAAGAAAATACGAAAACTGAGTTTACATTTTTAGGATTTTTCTGGAATTTTTTAGATTTCTAGGAAGATTTTTGGAGTTTTCTAATTTTTAGGGTTTTTGTTTTGAAATTTTTATTGATTTTTGGTTTGAAGTTAAAAGACACTAAAATAGACTAAAGGTAGTTTTTTTTGGAATTTTTAAAAGAGTTTTAATATTTTTTTGGTATTTTCTAATGCGAACAGTGCTGAAAATGCATATTTTTGAATTTTTATAAATATGAAAATGCAAGAAAAATGCAAAACAAAATTATGGCGAGAAAGAACAAGTAAACAGGAGCTTAACCTAATTTTTTGGTGATTTTTAGCAATTTATAGATGCATGAAATAAATAGAAACAACAATAAGAAATTACACTACTAGTAGGAGTATAAAAGTAAATAATCAAACATATAAGGGCCACAGTGCAATTTCTCCACAAAAATTATAATTGATAAATTAATTTCCAGGTCCAAACACAAATAACACAACCCGTTAGGGCACGCCTGCAAAATACCCAACCCAGCATGTGCCTCACACGCGCTTGGGAAGGACTGAAATGCAATATCCAAAAAACTCCAGGGGCTGCTATGCAATTTACCCAAAAATATTACACATTCCAAAATAATTCCTGGACTAAATCGAAATAAAAGAACCCGCAGGGGGTCCAGTGTAAAATCACCACCACCCCACGTGCACAGATCACGTGAGGTGACGTGGACTGGACCTAAATGCAAATAACTAAAGTTCGGGGGCCTAGATGCAAATATTACAAAAATATTTAAACTACAAACGAAATTTTCTGGACTAAATAACAAATACAAAATGCCGCGTGGTGAAAGTGCAAAATACCCCTTTGCGCGCGATCCAACGGCGGTGAAGAAGCCACTTGACACGTGGCTCGTTCTGGACGGCCGATGACAGTTCGTGGATGAGCGGCCACGATCAGATCTCCATGCCTTGATCAATGGTTGGGCTTCTGGGCGATCTGACGATCCACGTACACCTGGAGGTGTGGCCTAGATCCGACGGTCGAGAGGCGGGGAGCAATAACAGGGAAGCGTCGCCGGCGAAGCGAGCTTCCCCGCCCTCGATCGGTGACCTCCGGCATTCCTTGGGCTTCAAAAGCAGCCTGCAACCTCCTGTGGTCCTTCTCTTCCTCATGGTGGATCTAGAAACCCTCGGCAACGGCCGAGGCTCGCAGGGAAGGGTGGCGGAGCTGGGGAGCTCCACGGGACTCCAACAAGCGTCAAAATGAGCCCCAGGCTCGAGTTATGCTCCTAATACCTACAGAAAAGAGTGAGAGGGTCCAGGGCAAAGTGCCTAGACCCTGCGGTGGTGGAATGGCGGCGTATAGCAGTGGTGCGATAAGGGTGGTCAGAGGAGCACTCCGGCGAAGTGGTCGTGTGGGCGATTCAATGGACGAGACTCGAAGATTCGTGAGGGGTAATAATCCTATGGCTACGGCGAACAAGATTTGAAGAAAATAAAGGAAAATAGATAGATTCCTCGATGGTCAGAACCAGAGGGTGGGTATACCTCGACGGCAAGCTTGCCGGAGGTGGTGGAGATGCCTCTGATCTCCTTCGTCTTGGCTGACGACACAAGACTGGAGCTATCACCTCCAGGAACATGTGGAGCTCCAAAGAGACGAAGAAAGGTGGACCAAAGAGACTCAAAGGTGGCTCGAAAGTCAGAGGGTCATTATGTATGGTTTGACAATGTGGCTCTGACGCTCCAAAGATCGAGAGAAATGGAACGAATCGCAGCTCATCGGTCCTAGGAAAGCCTAGGGCGTGATTCGCAGATGCATGGGGTGAAACAATGCAGAAGGAAGTTTCATGAAACGATGAAAGGGCAAGCCTCGAAAAATCCTTGAAATTGAGGTCAAAAGAGGCTCTGACAGGCGCACATGGGGAGGACAGCCAGTTGACCAAGGTCAACTTGGGCTGTCACCTGTTTGGTCCACGTGGACCAACCAGGAAAAATTCCTGATAAATGTTTTGTAAATTCAATTAAAAATAGAAAATGAATTTATTATTCTTAGGTTATAAAATAAAAATATTTGTTATTTTCTAAGGTATTTTAATACGATTTTTAATTATTTTTATGAGGTATATAATTATAAGTTTCCATTTTAGGCTCATATAGGTATGTATATTTATGTATTTTAATATTTTATTTTTATTTTGTATTTTTAATTTATTTATTTTTGTTTATTATTTTATAAATTTATAGAATACTTTTATACACTTAAAAATATTTTTATTTTATTTTTATGAAATGTTTTATACACTTAATAAAATAGAAGTATTAATTCTGTAGTATATAATATAGGAATTATACCTATGTCTTTTATATACAAGTATTTTATTTTGTGTTTCCTTTGTATTTTTATTCTGATTTTAATGCACAGGTTTATTATAAATAATATTTACAAAATTATAAAAATATAAAATTATAAAAATAATGAATAAATAATAAAATGAATATTTTAATCTGTACAAGTATACAATAGGGGTCCAAAACTCAACTTTCAAACTGTAGCTCCGCAAAATGCAAAACCACCGCCATTAAATAGCTTATTTTAAATTATACAATTAAAGGTGAGTTGATGCATTTCGAGCTTTTATTAGGGAGATACGGGTCTGGGAAGTTGAGATTCTGGATTTTTATTCAGATCATAACTTTTTATCTGTAAATTATTTTTGTATGAAATCAATTTTGTATTTTTATTTATTTAATTATCTACAACATTCATGTACAAAGTTTCTTTATTAGAGGTATAAAAAGTGGAATAAAAAATAGGTCCCAAAATGAATAAAGAATGAATAAAATGAAAGGGAATTTTATTGTATTCTGACCCTTATCTCCCCCTATTTTATTCCTGGTCGACCTATTCATCGGGATGCCTAGGTCTCAGGGTTTCGGGTCATAAAATATTTACAATATTTTATTCTTTTTCTTTTCTTTTATTTATTCTATAATTTTAGCTTTAAATACGGTATTTTATACACTATTTACATGCACATGCATGAATGCTAAGATGCGGGGATTAAGGGTACTTACACGCATTTGCTAGGGTTTTTGAGACCAAAATGATAGAATAAAGATGATGAAATGTGGATTCATCAGGTACCCAGGTAGCTATCTCCTCTCCAGACTCACTCAGAATTATAGTGATACCCGTCTTCTTGGGTACCACATGTAATGAACTGACCCATTTGGAGTCAGAGATGGGGTAGATAAAATCAGCGCTCCACAATTTTGATATTTCCTTCATGACCACATTTCGAAGATTCGGTTTCAGCCGTCACTGGAACTCACGCGAGGGCTTAGCATCCTCTTCGAGGTAGATATGGTGGAGCACAAAGACAGACTAATCCCCTGGAGATCAGCTATACTCCATCCTATTGCCTTGCGGTTTCTTTCAAGAACCTCCATCAAATGAGATTCTTGCTCTCCAGTCAAATCTGCTGAGATAATGACTGGGTGTATATCTAACTCACCTGTAAGGAATCTATACATCAATGGCTGCCGCAAAGGCTTCAATTCCGGACAACTGGGAGCTGGCAAATCTGGCTTCTGATATGTCTGAGTGAAGGCTACCAAATTTGCATGAGAGAACTCTCGATGTACGTGAAAATCTGATGGAGGGAACCCTGCTGGAATATCTGTGAACTGTGCTAGCTCGCTATCCGTCCTAGCTGTTGGCTCAGAAGGAATCAGACATGACAAGTAATCATCAAAGTTGTCCCAATCGATGTCTGAATCCAAGGGATCTGAACTAGAAGAACATGAATAAAAATCTACCTCACCACTAATCCCACAACTGTCGACCTCTAATGTGTCCTCTGCCAAGGGTGTGCTATCCAAACTCTCGACTGCCATAAGTTGTACGTACTCTGAATCTATATGCAAGACGAGGGCTCGTGCTATTGGATCTGCCCAAATTGCTTCATCATCAGTCATCACAAAATCACACTCCTGGTGGACATCTCACTCAGCCTCTGTCATCTGCTCTGTCACTAAAATGCTCTGAGCATGCTGAATCTCACGCTCCGGTCTCCTCGATCGTCTCTATTTGTATACTTTTGCCCTCTATGCAAAAGTACACCTTCCCACTATCATGGTCAGAAACCGCCTTGGCAGTGGCCAAGAATGGGCGCCCAAGTATGATGGGGGTATGTGTCACCGACTCAGGGATCATGTCCAATACAACAAAGTCCACGGGGAATTTCAGGCCCTGAATGGTAACGACCACATCTCTCAATAACCCCTTCGACCTCTTAATCAACCTATCAGCAAACTAAAGGATTGTCCTGCTCCGATGGAGAGGACCAAACTCGAATCGGTCAAGTAATGTTGCTGGAAGGATGTTGATTGAAGAGTCGTTGTCTAAAAGAGTACGATTGAACTGCTGCCCTTGAATCTCGCATCTGACATAGGGAGCTCCTGCATCGGGTTTCTTGGCTGGCAGTTTGTTCTGAATGGCAAAGCATGTAGCACGGGTAAGCACATGAATCTCTCCTCTATGGTTCCTCCTCTTCTTGCGCACAGTAGCCTTCTCTCTCAAGTTCTTTTGGAAAAGGGGGATGTGCTCTAGTGCCTCCTGAAGAGTCAGCTGAATCTGAAATCTATCAATCATCTTGTTGTTGAACTCTAACTGATGTGTCTTTTTTGGATTTTCTTTTTTATTCCCCTTCGCCAAGCGGAGTGCTTGCGGGAAGGGGATGGTAGGGGCCTCCTCAGATGGAGTGCTAGGAAGAGGTTCATGTGCTTGTGAAGGAATGGAATCCATACCAAGATCATCATGCAACACATATGGACTTAAATTAGATAAAGAAACCTTTCCTTTATTAATATTTTTGTTCCTTTTCTTGTTACCATAGTCCTGAGATACAGAAGGTGACAACACAACAGGTGGAAGCTCAACAAAAGTAGAAGTGGTGGCATCAGTACCACCCACGGCATCTGTCATCGTGGCATCAGCACTGCGCTCTGGCTCAGCATCAAGTGAAATGGTGGCATCTGTACCACCACCTGTATCTGGAGTAACGATGGCCTCAGTACCGTCAATTGGATCTCTATCCTTGGTGGCCTCAGCACCACTGTCATCAACATCATCAGCGGCATCAGCACTGCTACTCTCCTCATCTGGCGCTCCTGGTTCCTCGTGTGGTTGTCGCTTAGATGAGGCGTCATCGGCGGGCATCCTACCGCTCCTAATAGTCACGAAATCAGCATCACACATAAAAGAAGACATGTCATCAAAAGAGTCACTAGGAGTAGTATCTTTTGTAGACTGTACCTGCTCAGACTTCCTCTTCAAATTATCCGGATTAGGCTCGATCTGTGCAGGTATGGCAGCCTTGCCCTTGATGATATCCCTCATCTCCTGCCGAAACTCATCCATTTCCTGCCGGAAGGATGCCTGCTGTTCAGAGAGCAAGCGGGCGAGGCCGTCAAGAGCTGGGTTCTCGAAGGCAGGTGCTGGAGAATCGGAAGTGTTCCAATGCTGGAAATGAGGCTGCTGCTGTGAATAGTGAGGGGGGCTGGGAGTATAGCTGTTGAGGCTGCTGACGCTCCATCCACTGTTGTCCCTGATAAGAGGGACGAGGACCCTGCTGGTACTACTGGTGGGAGTGATAGGGTTGTTGTTGTTGTTGGTTGTTCTGGGTGCCCTGAGTGGGAGGCTGCTGTTGGGATGAGGTGCCTCCGGTGGTCCAATGGAATTCAGGGTGATCGCGACGAATCACGACCTGCTGTGGGTATCGGTCGTACCATATCCCATTGACTTCCATCAATGGCTCCTGCTCGATGGGTGTTGGAGGAAGAACTGCCAGTGGCTGATTGGGCTGGTAGACCACCATCTGAGTGTCCTGAGATGGTGGCGGCAGAAGGTAGTGTTGTAACTGTTGGACCAGCTCTGCCTGGATGTGGTGAACCTGGCGGTATGTGGCAGAAGGCTGGGTGGAGCTGCTAATGTTGGGATCAGCACGTGACCTGGGAGGTTGCTGAGTATACGTTTGTGCCTCCTGAATGCATAGGATTTGGGTCTTTAGGTCACTCATGGTCTTCGTCAACTGGTTCATCTGTGCAAGACCTTGACTCTGCTTCTTCTCAAGGATCTCTATGCATCCAACTTCTCGCTAATGATCCCCATGTCGGCAGTGGTGGATTCTGCCTGAGCTGCTGTTGCTAACGGAGTGTCGATACCGGCATCGATTCGTGCAATTCTTTGATAGGAAACTGCATGTGGTGGGACTTTCGGCTGCGTGTAAACTCGGGCTTGGGCCATTACTATCGAGTTCTCGGCCATCGCTTCGTAGATGGCCCAAACCTCATCTTCACCCTTGGAAAAATAGGACCCACCACAAGAGGCATTTACAAGCCCCTACAGCTCCGGTGTCAGCCCACAAAAGAAACTCTGAATCAAGTTGGGCTTTGATATATCATGATGTGGACACTGATCAATGAGCTCTCTAAATCGATCCCAAGCCTCATGGAACTGCTCATTCAGGATCATAGTGAAGTTGTTGATCATAGCTCACGTTGCGTTGGTCCGGCCGAGTGGATAGTACTTGTTCAAGTACGCGGTCCGGAGTTGCCCCCAAGATGTGACATACCTTCCTAGATGCTTCAGCCAATAGGCTTCTTAGTCAGATAATGAGAACGGGAAGGCAATCATTGTTATTGTGTCCTCGTCCACCAGTCTATCGTGGACAGTGCTACAAATCATTTAAAACTCCTGCAGATGGAGAAGAGGCTCCTCGGTGGCCAGCCCATGAAACTTGGGCAACATTTGGATGGTCTGGGGGCGAAGCTCGAAGTTCCCGACAATGGGAGGAAGCTAGATCCATCAGTGAGTGAGGGTTGCAGCAGGGTTGTGCAACTGTCTCATGGTCATCGGTGGTGGCCTCTCCTGGTGAGGGTCTACTCCTCCTCTGCCTCCTGCTTCTGGTATCTCTCCACCGCCCTCGGGTCTATCTCCTCTGTCCTCTCGCATATGTGCCAACTCTCTCATGATGTCACCCATGAAGGCTACCTGGTCTCTGATCTGTCTCTGCATAGTCTCCAGGGAAGCTAACAGTGAATTGTTGATGGCAGTCTGATCATATACATACGGAGGCGGTCCCTGCTCATCTGGGTGTCCTTCACTGCTGGCCATATCTTGGGTCTCTGCAAAGGCAAAAGTACCCATCTCAGGTGCCGTCAAATGTCCAGAACTCTGTGCTGCACTAAACTCTGACACCACATGACTGACTGAAGAATAAGGGTGATCGAGGGGGAACAGGGTGGATGTAAACTCGGGCTCGGAGAGTGGGTCTAAACTCCCCGAAGCTGACCTAGATGAATAGGAAGGAGTGCTCGATAGCGGTGCCACCAGATGTGGCCTAAGGGATCTCCTTCCCATCATCGTGATATGGAAGAAGGGCGGATGAGATCTGGAATGCAAACAAGATGTGAAAACAAACCTCCGGTTCACCTACACAACTCTTGAGCTGATGACCGTAAAGGCTCGGTCGATTGTCTTTTCAATTTTATTTAGGTGATCAATCAATCTATCAGAGCGATTAAGCGAGCTGGTAGGAACCCGATGCTCCTAGGATACTGTCCCACTCTAAAGCTAGCTCTTTCCCAGTCAGTATGAATTGCGAACCGTTTACCGGCTATCCGGTCAATTCACTCTGCAAAGGACGTCACGGTCCGCTTTACCGGTTACCGGAGAGATCCTCACTGGAGAATGACTAACCCCAGAACAGAGTCTTAGAGGAGTTCATGTAAGGCTCTATCCTAGTGTGTGGGTCACTCTCTCGTTGTAGATAAATCAACCAATGAGGGGGTTACTCTCCCCAAGATAATTTTTTTTGATGAGGTGAGTTTTAAAGTCAAGTTTGCATTAGCAGTCTCAATTTTATGGTTATCACTTTTTAGTATTTTTCTGAAGAAAAACAACGCCTAACGAATTTTCCGATTTCCTTGGTTACTTTGAGTCGAATAAAATGGGGGAGGAAGTCGGAAAAGCCAATGTGCGATCAAACACAATGATGCATGTAGAGTTAGAAATGCATACCTTGCTCCAGCACTCTACATGCAGGGTGATCCACGCATACATTTAAAGACATGAAAATAAACTACCTATATGATGCATGGAGAAACCGTCCCCAGATGAGCAATTTCTATTAATCGTGAAGTACAAGTAGCTATTAACTAGGAAGAGAAACCGGAGTCCGGTCTAGGAGGTCGATCGGTGTCCACCACAGTGGATCCTGCCAGCGTTGTATACGACCTCTCTCGGCACTTGGTCTCTTATCCGAGTCAAATAGCTTTTTCAATTAATTTTTGCTAAGTCCAATTACGATCCATAGGTGCAGGCAAAATATTAAGTGCAGGGCCTTAGCTGATTTACGTCACAATCAACAAAAACTCCTAACTCTAGGGGCTAAATCCTCGTGAATCAAAATAAAAGAAAAGTCGAATAAAACAAAACCGGTGAGAAAACCGCAAAAACTGAGGAGGCCCCCAAGGGAACAATCCCTTGGACAATGGACCTCGTGAAGTGTAGAAGTGTCCAAGTCCTGAATATTACAAATAATGAGTAACTCTCTCACTTAAATTACACAAATATAGGCAATAAAATAAATGGAGCTAAATCTACAAAATCTCTCTAAATCTTCTTCGTGGAGGGATAGCAAGCTGAAGCTGGCTTCATGTGGGTGCGCGTATGCCTAGGGAAACACGCCTCCCTCGATCCGCGGTACCTCGCACAAAGTCAACAGAGAGAAGAGATTAGATAGCTCAACAATATATATCGAAAATAAAGGAAATAAATAAAGCAAAAATGAAGACAAATAATAATCACAATCACACAAAAATCTGATGTATACGCTATTGCTCCCTGACAACGGCGTCATTTGATTAACACAGAATCAAACGGGGTATAAATGTATCTCACACAGGGCGGAGACACAGTCGTTGTGGTGACCCCCGATAAATCCGGACTAAGTCAACAACTAACCCACAACAATGATTAATCAAGCAATGAAAGTAAGTGTGCGGAGTTAAAATTGATTATAACTCTACATAAAAGATGTGTATAGGAGCAAGTATGTAGAGGTCAAACACAGGGAACAAGCAGGACAGATAGGGGAAAATTGCTCAAAACTGTGAATGTGATATTTTTGTCTATCTATGCTATTTTTTGTGGGTTTTTAATTTTATATATTTCTTTTATTTTTAATTTTCTATTTTTATATTTTGACTTTTAATTTTCTGATTTTTTAAATTCTCTTTTTATATTTTATAATTTTTATATTTTCTTTTCTTTTAATAAAATATGTATACAATATAAGAAAAGGAAGATAATATATTTATAAAAATAGGAAAAAATAGTAGAAATTCAGGAAATGAAATATTTTTTGGGCTTTTTATATTTTTCTGATGTTTTTATAGATTTTTCCTTATTTTTTGGTATTTTTAAAGTCAAAAATACTGAAAATAGTGAATAAACTGAAAATCTGAAATTAAAATGAGGATAAAAATGTCAAACAGAATAAAAAATTCCTCAAATTAATTTTAACACAAAGCTAATAAAATAGAGAAAATTAAGAGATAGAAACCACATTTTTAGGATTTTTGTGGAATTTTTAAGATTATTATGAAGATTTTAGGGGTTGGTATTTTCTGGTTTTTCTTTTTTTTTTAATGATTTTGGTCTGAAGTTAAAACACACTTAAATACGCAAAAATTATTTTTTTTGAACTTTTTCGAAGAGTTTTTATATTTTTTATGTATTTTCTAGTGCAAACAATAAAGAAAATGCATGATTTTGAATCTTTATAAATAATAAAATGCAATAAAGATGCAAAATAAAAATATGTCGTGATAGAGCAACAAAACATGAAGATATGGTAATTTTTTGGGAATTTTTAGGATTTTATAGATGCATGAAATAAATAAAGGAAACAAAAAGAAAATTCATATACTAGCAGGGGTATTTTTGTAAATATCCAAAAGTCCAGGGGAAACTTGCAATTTTATAGAAAATAAACAACTAATTAACAAAATTTTTGGACCAATCACAAATACGTAAACCCACATGGGTGAAGGTGCAAATTCGCCAAAGTCGCGTGCACGAAGCACGTAACCTGACAGGGATTGTTCTACAATTAACAAAAACCTGAGGGACTGAAATGCAAATTCATCAAAACATTACAATGTAATAAAATAGTTCCTGGAAATAAAAGAAACCACAGGGGTCCCCGTACAAATTTCCCACACCCCACGTGTGCAAGTCACGTGAGGTGACGTAGACAGGGACCTAAGTGCAATTATCGAAACTATAAGGGTGTTTTTGCAAATATTACACAAAATATTAACTACAAATGAAAGTTTCTGACTAATAAATAAATACACAAAATGGCGAGGATGAAGGTGCAAAATACCCACGCCTAGACGATCCGACGGCAGGCGACGCTCCACTTATACACGAGTCACGACAGGGATGCCCGATGACGGTTCGGAAATGAGGGCCACGATCAGATCTCCCCAGTTGATCGAAAGGTGGCGGCTGGCGGAGATCGTACGATGGTTGTGCGATCTGGATCCAAGGCCCGATGCAATGGTTGGGGACGCGGAAGGAAGAACAGGGAGGAGCTCCGGCCGGCAAAGTTCTCCGAGCGATTTCTCCGGCCTCCGACGGACATGAAGCTTCAAAATGGTCGGGAAGGGTCTTGCAGGTGTCCTCTACTGACCGGTGGCTCCAGAAGGTGGCGGTGGCCACCGGATCGCGCCGGCGGAGGTGGAGGAGCGAGGCACCCCAAATGCCTCCAGCGAGGTCCCAAAATTGCCCCAGGCGCGTGATAGGCTTCAAGACCTGCACAAAAAGGTTAAGAGAGTTGCGGGCAAAGTGCCGCAACCCTCCAGCGTTCGCGAAGGGCAGAGGACGGTGAAATGGAGCTCGTCGGAGCAAGCTCTAGCGAAGGGAATGATTTGGCGATCGGATGATCAAAACTCTAAACTAAAGATTGGATTTTTATCCTATGGCTACGGCGAACGAAAAGAGCAAACAAAATAAGGAGAAAAGGAACCTCAAAGGTGTGTGTCACCTGAGGAAGAACCTCTATGTCGGTGGCTGATGGAGGTGGGTGGAACGCCTCAAAAGCCGCCTCCTCAATCGACCTGACGACGTCAGGAAGGAGTTGTCACCTCCTTCAATCGATTGAGAGCGAGAGGAAGAGAGGAAGTTGGTCAAAGAGGGTTTGAATTTGAAAGTGAAAGTCGGTGGTGTATATGAAGGGTTGATGAACGGGCGAGGAAGATCGAGGCATAGCGGACGTGGTAGTGATCCAAAGATCGAGGTTTCACCTGGGCATGTATGCCCAATCTCCTAGGAACAAAAGCCATGAAGACTTTGTCATGAAAATATGCAAGGAACTCCCTCGAAAAATCCATGAAATGGGACAAAAACGAGGGCCTGACAGGTGCCAGACCTCAGTCAGAGAGTTGACCGAGATCAACCAACGGAGGCTTCTGGTTGGTCTACGTGGCAACCAGAAAATTCCTTGGTAAAAATATTTAAAAATTCATTTTAAAATAGCAAATGATTTTATTATTTTTGGATTATAAAATAAAATATGTTTGTTATTTTCTGAAGTATTTTCTTATGATTAATATTGATTTTTTCGAGGTATAATATTACAAGTTACCTTTTATAGCCTATATAGGTATACATATCTATATATTTTAAGATTTTATTTTTATTTTGTATATTTAATTTTATTAATTCTATTTATTATTTTATATATTTATAACCTATTTTTATACACTTAAATATATTTTTATTTTTTTCCTGAAGTTTTTTTTGTACAATTAATAAAATAGAAGTATTTATTATATAGGTATATTTACAGGTATTATACCTATGTATTGTATACAAGTATTTTATTTTGTGTTTACTTTATGTTTTTATTCATGTTTTAATATAAACATTTATTATAAATAATATTTACAAATTATAAAAATAATGAATAATAAATAAAATGAAATTTTTAATCAGTACAAGTATACAACAGGGGTCCAAAACTTAACTTTCAAACCATAACTCCGACAAATATGAAACCACCTTCATTAAATAGCTCATTTAAAATTATATATAATTAAAGGTGATTTTGATACATTTTGAGTCTTTATTTAAGAGATACAGGCATGGGAAGTTGGGATTCTGGAATCTTATTCAGATCATAACTTTTTATCTGTACATTATTTTTGTATGAAATCAATTTTATATTTTTCTATATTTAATTATCTACAACTTTCAAATATAAAGTTTCTTTATTTGAAGTATAAAAAATAGAACTAAAAATAGGTCCCAAAATAAATAAAGAATGAATTAAATAAAAGGAATTTTTATTGGTATTTAGCCCTTATCTCCCCCTTCTTTATTCCGTGTCAATCTATTCATCTAGATGCCTAGGTCTCGGGGTTTTGGGTCATAAAATATTTACAATATTTTATTATTTTTCTTTTCTTTATTCTTTTATTTTGGATTTAAAAACCGTATTTTATACAGTATTTACACACACATGCATGAATGCTAAGATATAGGAATTAACGGTATTTACATGCATTTACCAAGGTTTTTGAGGCCAAAATGATAGAATAAAGATGATGAAATGTGGATTCATCACTTATCCACCCCATGCTTTCTTCTCCGATCGGTCGGAGAAGAACCCATTCAGGGCTATCCATTTCTTCACTCCATCACCCTCCATTCCACTTCACACACACGATCTTGCTTGGATTGCTTCTCTTACACATGCAGGTAGTTAACCCTTCAATGGTCAGAGCTTTGCGTGAACCTTTGTTCTAGAGGTTTTCTCCCAGCGAGCCTTCATCAATCGGAGCCTCCAACTACTTCCAGACCTTCTCTGAGGGGTCAACCGCTTCACCTGAGTCTTGCGAAGGTGTCCGGACCTTCAGCGAGGTGATACGAAGTCGGAGGCGCTCATAGGAGATCATCAGAGCTCCATTGGTACTCCACCAGAGGTAGTGGAGAGTGATGACCCGTGATGTACATGCAACATTAGATCATGATGATCCAACGCTATGTATTCACCCTGAAGCCACACGCCAAACCAGAAGCCTTGGTGGGACCGAGACTACGATCGAAGCATGGAGGCATGTCACGCATACTCTAGAGCTGCAATCAATCCGAGCCATCCCCCAAGCCTCTATCCACGTGGTTGGTATGTGTAGCTTGGGTTAACTACATCCACGCCCTCAGGTTTCTCCAATATTGCAAATAGGTCCAGGCAAGTGTACATCACGTGGCATGCTTGAGTTAAATTTCAAGGGGGGCCTTTGGGTTTTTATTATTGCATTTATGTCCTCTAAGGAACTGTTCGTAATGTTTCATTTATTTATTTCCACATTTATATTTGCATTTATTCCTCTGGACCTCTTTTTTTAGAACTTAAGCATATGGACTCCTATTTCAAAGATTTCAGTTTCCTCTTGTTTCTTATTTAGTTCTCTATATAATGGCATCAATTGTTTTCTTTTTTGACACGTAGAACATTATGATTAATTTGATATATAGAGCGCCTCTTCATCATTGAGTGAAAATGCCATTTGGCTTTATGTGATGTTTCAATTGATTCTGAAATTGAATATACATTGATGGCTCATTTTATTGATTATTCAGGGGCATATTATTGTTTGCATTGCACCACTTTCTGTTGCATCTTATCTTTATTTTTTTAACTTTCATAAAACTCAAATAAAAATGCATTTTGTTCATTCATTTTATTTATACATTCCATGTCTTGTTTCTTGCATTATTTCATTTGTGTCTTCTTTGTATGTTGACCTAAGTAGAATAAATAATCGCTTAATTTGAATGTAACTTTCCAATTAATCAACTAGGTAGCATGTAAATCCATGAACCTAGCATCTCTCGAATCCTATATCATAAGATTCGACTCGTCAAGAGAACCAACGGAATTTGTTTCGTGTGAATCATACTTCGTTTCAATTTGTTATAATTTTCAAAAGAAAGAGAGTAAGGAGGGTTAAGATGTCAATAACCCATAATGACTGTCATTAAGACTAATTAAGCATGAGTAAAGAAACTAATGACGGATTGAAAACTGCTAATGATCATTAGCAAACACTAATCAATAGTTAGCCAAAGATAAGCGTAAGCCACGAAAGTTAAATCATGATTAGTGAAAGTTAATCATGATTAGTGTTAATTAAGTGTCATTAGCGAATCTAGAATCCTCTGGATTGTTCTAACTTAAGCCCTAAGTTTCGGACAAGTTTTGACCAAAACCATGGGCCGCTAACCGTGGTTAAGGGTTAAACCATGGTTTTCTAACCATGGTTAGTGGTTTTATAGAGCCTATAAATACCCCCCCTACCATTCATTCTCTATGATTTCCACTACCACCACCACCCAAGGGCTAGGGTTGAGAGGTCGGGAGGAGGAGTGGGAGGCGGGGAAAGAGCACTAGCAAAGCGCTGCCTGGAGAACGAGGAGGAGGAAGGTATGATCCTCTCTTAGTTTGCTTCGTAAGCTAGGCTTTCAAATCATCCTCTTTTCTTCCAAGTTTTGTTCTTGATTCCTTTCTTTCCGATTTGTTTCCTGTTGTGGTTCGAGGAGAAATCTGTGTAACACCCTACTTAGGTGCGGGCGGATGTGCACGTCAGTGAACCCTATGATTCGTCACACATTCACTCACCTAAGACGTGTGGTGTATACCGATTCTCCATTGATTATTGTTCTTTCTTTTCTACTTTTATAGTTATTTTGATGAAGAAATCTGTGTAATACCCTACTTCGGTGCGGGCGGCTATGCACGTCAGTGAACCCTGTGATTTGTCACACATTCACTCACCTAAGACGCGTGATGTCTACCGATTCTCCATCGCTTGCAGTTTAATTATTTTCTGTCAGTTTCGTTGTTGTTTTCCTCTCAATTGATTTAATAGAGGGAACTCTTTTCGTTTTATTTTGAATTATATCCCGATATAAGGGGAAACTCTGCCGAATTTTTCCGTGAAATATGTCCCGATATAAGGGGAAACTTTACCGAAATTTTCTGAGAAATATGTCTCGATATAAGGGGAAACTCTACCGATTTTTTCTGAGAAGTATGTCCCGATATAAGGGAAGCTCTGCCGAAATTTCAAGAGAAAATATGTTCTTAGCGTTCTTCGTGTTCTTCGTGTTCTTCACGTTCTTCGTGTTCTTCATCCGTTCTTCACGTTCTTGACATATGCTTAGCGTTTTTTATACGAAAATGAAAATCGATCGTTTCAGGAGCCTTAAAACATCCTTTCTGAAAACGAAACATGATAAAGCACTGCATACGTGAGTGAGAGCTCGATTAGGTAATGAAATCCTTCCTTTTGTTGTTTAGTTTTCATATAAGATCGTTGAAATTTCTGATTTTATGTTCTTTGCTACGAAGAATCCTAATTTGGTTATTTTTGAGAAAAATATGAAAAGTTGCTTTGTGATTTCAACTAAAATAAGGTCTAAGCATCGAATTGATGCAGTGGCTTGGAAAGTTAGGGTTTGGAAGTTAAAATGAGAATAATTATGAGTATATAAATATATGAATTAATATGTGTGTAGATCTATATTCAGTATTTTATGGTTATGCAAATATAAGGCTGAATTGAGGAATTACATCATGGGAATTGATATTTGTTGGTTTGGATCGTGAAAAAGATCATGTGTTACATTAAGAAATGACTAGGAGTAGAACTATAGGTCGGGCATGTAACCTGTAGGTTTGTCGGAAGGAACCCGTATTAGTGTGATCCTACCTAGTTTGTACACGGTTGTCTTGTTTTGATAAGTGTGCATGAAATGTATGATTTGCAATGCGTGGTACCGAGTGCTAATATATTCGGGTTGAACGACGGAAGATGTGGTCGTGCCATGTGGAGGTACAGGTGGTTCAATAGCGGTTGGGTCACGATAACATGTATTTAAAGCCGCTAGATTATGTGATTAAAGGTTAGCCTAATGTTTTAAGCAACCGGGTCCTCGAGGATGGTGTGCTCCTTTCTGTTCCAGGCTGAGGGTTTGAAACCCTGATTAATAAAAGAAAAGGAAAATTGTCAGGGTAGTATTGGAGGATTGGTTGAGGCGCGTGCGACAGCATAAGCTCACCAGATCAACGCAATCTCCAATCCCGAAGTATCCACATCTTTGGAGTCCAATAATGGTGGGGTTCCCCTCGACTAATCCATGATATGGAATAGAACGGAATAGGACTTAAATTAATGAGAAGGAATGAAAGTTTTGTGATAACAAGTTTTGAAAAATTACCCATTTATTTACTTTTCTCTTCTTCGTTACTTAGCATTCGCTAATTTTTATCCTATGATTTATTGGAAAACCTAACAGGTGTTGGTGAGCCATTGCAAGGACTTTAGTCATCCAGTCAGCCATAGTATCTTTACGCTCTAAGGTGGTTAGTAATATTTCTGTGTATTTCCTTCCAGTTGATGTACATGTAAAGGGTTGTAGTCGACAATGGATCATGTAAACTTTATTTTGTGAATGGAAAAGTACTAAATACTTCTTTTTGAGTATTTTTATTTGCAGTTTGTTTCTAAATGTTAATTATGATTGTTGGATAAATTATTGCTGAGTAACTAGATCCGGATATGGGAGGATCCGACAGCCCGTAATTGGGGTCGTGATAGATTGGTATCAGAGCCAGGTTACTCCATTAATTTATTTAGTAATTAACAACTATGAGCGGTATTCAGGAACTAAGGTTGTATTAAGATCCTTTTATCTTAATAATTAACTGTAGTACCATTCACAAATCGTTATCCCTTATGTACATCATGATAAAATATATAGGACCTAACCTTTAACCTTGACTTATCCCAGGATCATGGCAGACCAAGACGTGTCTACACAATTAGCGGCTATGATGATAATGCTCCAAGACATGGGGCAAATGCAGCAAGCATTGGAGGAGAGACTTAATGCACAAGTTGAGAGACCTGAGGCATCTAAGCCTACGGATGCTAGGATTGAAGGTTCTGTTCATCTTTTTTTTAGGAAGAATCTAGTTACCATCCTTCAAATTGAGTCTGCTCCTACCCCAATCGAAGGAGCAATGGAGAAGGCCCTTCTTAGACACCAAACATTACTAGACAATTACCGAAAGGGAAAGATTCCTCGATTTAAAGGCATAGAGACACCTGTTGAGGCAGAACTATAGCTTGATGACGTCAGCAGGATGTTAAAAATAGTACACGCACTTGCAGATACTTAGGTGCACTTTGCTGATTACTCCTTAGTAGACTATGCAAGACGATGGTTGAGAGTCAATTCCAAGAAATTAGTAGATCATGTTCCATGGGTTGTTTTTGAAGAAAGGTTCCGAGCTCACTTCTATCCCTCCCTTTGGGAAGAATTGAAGAGGAGGGGGTTGTTTCTTTGACCCAAGAATCCAAGAATGTACGAGATTATCATATTCACTTTACAGAGCTGCTACGTTACTCCCCAGCTTTAGAAGCTTCACCACGAGAGTGTCTTACCAAATTTGTTAGCGGATTTCAGGGAGATTTGAGAGAGAAGCTTGCTGGTTTTAGAGCCACCACTGTAGATGAAGCCATGGACATTGCCTCCCGTATTGAGATGGAGAGGGATGAAAACCGCTAAAGAAGAAGCTTTCACTTTACTGGAGGACCATCCAAACGTAAGGTGAATTATAATCGAAGAGACAATCGTTATCATCCATTTGGGTCTAATATAAGCTCGCCATAGACTTTGGGCCAGGAATTATCTGGAAGAAAGGGTTTCTCTAGACCTCCATTATATTCTCACGACTCAGCAGTAGGAGCTAGCACCTATGTGGCTGGGTCTTCAGCTCAAACAGGAGCACGTGTGTGCTTTTTACTGTCATCAGGAAGGCCACATCAAGAAATATTATCTAAAGTTGAGAGGGTCAGGGTTTAAACCAACCCCAATTAACAGTATAACACCCACCTCGAGTAATAGAGCAACACGTGGAGTAAGGCATGGTAGAGGTCGTGTCTCACAAGGAGCGTCTCCTACACAGCAACCACCACAAAGTGTTGCGGGTTCTAGATTGCCTATTCCTAATGGCCAGCTCAATGCAATTACTGAGGAACAAGCCTATAACTCAGGTACGGTCGTACGAGGTACCGATACTATTCATGGCTTTTCAGTACATGCCTTATTTGAATCTAGTGCAATCACATTCATTTATTGCTCGACGGTTAGTGCCCACTTTGGGTAAGATACCAGTAGAAGTACAACAGACCTATCTGATCAAGGGACCAGGAGGACAAGTATTTATAATCCGAGAAATTCTGGATAATTATATAGTACTGATAGCGGGACATCAGTTACCTGTTTCACTACTAATAGAAATGGAGGACTTTGATCTTATCCTAGGGATGGATTGGCTAGAAAGGCATCATGCATGTCTTGATTGTTTTCAGAAGACAGTAACGTTTCACCTTCCTAACTCGATAGAGCTCCAGTTCATTGGAAAGACATCCAATGATAATGTCGAATATATCTCTACTTTGAAGGCACAACAGTTGTTAGAGAAAGGATGTCAAGGCTATTTAGCTTATGTAACCACTACAATAGGGTCAGACAGAATGATGGAAGATATACCTACAGTATATGAATTTCCTGATGTATTTCTAGAGGACTACCCAGATTACCACCTGAGCGAGAGATTGAATTTGAAATATCTCTCATACCAGATACTCAGCCTATCTCTATCCCTCTGTATAGGATGGCACTAGCTGAGTTACGAGAGTTAAAGGTACAGTTGCAAGAACTGTTAGATAAAGGATTCATTCATCCTAGTACTTCACAATGGGGTGCACCTGTCTTATTTGTCAGGAAAAAGGATGGGTCAATGCAGTTGTGCATTGACTATAGACAACTAAACAAGAAGACCGTAAAGAATAAGTATACTCTATCAAGAATAGATGATCTCTTTGATCAGTTACAGGGTTCAACTGTATATTCCAAGATTGATTTAAGATCTAGATACTATCAGTTGAAAATTAAAGATACAGATATTCCTAAGACAGCTTTTCAAACTAGATACGGCCATTATGAATTCAGACAGCTTTTCGAACTAGATACATACATTATGAATTCGTAGTTGCCTTTTGGACTGACAAATGTCCCAGTAGCCTTCATGGATCTCATGAATAGAGTATTCAAGTTCTTAGATCACTTTGTAGTAGTCTTTATTGATGATATGCTTATTTACTCCAAGGATAAGTATCTGCATGAACACCATCTCAGGCAGGCACTTGAAACTCTAAGGAAGAACAAACTGTATGTTAAATATAGCAAATGTGACTTCTGGATATCCGAAGTATCTTTCTTAGGACATGTTATTTCTAGGGAAGGTATATCAGTTGATCCTACAAAGGTTAGTGCGGTGATGATTTGGGAACGCCCGAAGACTATCATAGACATACGATCTTTTCTGGGATTAGTTGGATATTATAGAAGATTTGTGAAGGACTTTTTACGAATAGCATTGCCAATGACTAGGTTGACCTAGAAGGAAGTTCCATTCATATGGTCAGATGCATGCGAAACTAGTTTCCAAACACTGAAAGAATGCCTAACATCTGCACCCATCCTTACTCTACCCTCCGAGAGTGAAGGGTTTACAGTGTATACCGACGCATCTAAAGAAGGACTTGGGGCGGTTCTTAAGCAACATGGTAAGGTAGTTGCGTATGCATCATGACAGCTCAGGACACATGAGAAGAACTACCCAACACGTGACCTTGAATTAGGTGTTGTACTTTTCGCTTTAAAGATATGGAGACACTACCTGTATGGTATTACTTTTGAAATCTTCACCGATCATTAAAGCTTGAAATATCTATTTGATCAAAAGGAGCTCAATATGAGACAGAGATGGTAATTAGAGTTGTTGAAAGATTATGATTGCACTATCTCCTACCACCCTGGTAAGGGGAACATCGTAGCAGATGCCCTTAGCATAAGAACTTATTCGCTTGGGTTAGTTAGTGATATCTACTTCTGGGGTTTACTATCAACGTTAAGTGAATGGAAACCATTTTATAGGAGTACTGATACAATAACTATTCCTCACCGATACAAACCATAGATCTGGGATAAAATAAAGAAAGGACTGGAGGATGATCCAGTCCTTAAAGACTTGAGACAACAACTTGAGAAGAATGAGATAGAGGGATTGCAGATACAAGATGTGTTACTATATAACCATTACAAAGCTTGTGTACCAGACATACCTGAACTGAGGAAAGACATCTTACGTGAAGCTTATTGTTCTAGATTATCTATTCATCCAGGAATTACGAAGATGTATAAGGATCTTCATTCATAATTTCGTGGCCAGGAATGAAGAAAGATGTTGTTGAGTTTGTGAATTCATGTTTCACTTGCCAACAGGTAAAAGCTTTACACCAAAAGCCACCAGGATTATTACAACCCCTCCCATAAGTGAGTGGAAATGGGAAAGCATTTCCATGGACTTAGTTACTGGATTACCTCATACGATTGGTGGTAAGGATAGTATATGGGTTATAATAGATCACCTGACCAAGGTGGCGCACTTTATTCCAATAAGCCTATCTTTCACTCCAGACCGGCTTGTTGAGTTATATATTACGCATGTGATCCGTCTCCATGGTATCCCAAAGAAATTAGTTTCCGATCGAGATTCATGATTCATCTCACACTATTGGGAGAACTTCATGAAAGCCTTAGGCACACAACTATGTGTAAGCACAGCATATCATCCACAAACAGATGGTCAATCAGAACGTACTATTCAGACTTTAGAGGATATGTTACGATCATGTGCCTTACAATGGAAAGGATCATGGTTGAAACATTTGCCTCTTGAAGAATTTACAGACAACAACAGTTACCATACAAGTATTGGCCTGGCACCATTTGAAGCACTTTATGGACATAGGTGTACTACTCCTTTGTGTTGGCAAGAGGTGGAATAAAGAACCTTTATGATTCAGATAGACTCCAGGAGACAGGGGAAGCTGTAGAGCTTGCTCAAAAAGACTAATAACTGCCCAGAGTCGCAGAAAAGCTATAGTGATACCAGGTGAAGAGACCTTGAATTTGAGATAGGTGACTTTGTATTTCTCAAAGTATCACCTATGAAGGGTGTTCAGAGGTTTGGCTTGCGTGGGAAGTTAGCACTCAGGTTCGTCGGTCCCTTTGAAATTATTCAACGAATTGGAAAAGTCGCATATCGACTTGTGCTTCCTCCACATCTTTCGGCAATACATGATGTTTTTCATGTATCAAATTTGAGAAAGTACGTTAGGGATCCAGAGCATAAGATAAGTTATGATGATTTACAAGTTGAGCCAGACTTGACATACGAAGAGATACCTGTGTTGACAGGGATATCAAGAAGTTGAGAAATAAAGAGGTATCTCTAGTTAAAATGTTGTGGCGCAACCAAGAGTTTGAAGAAGCAACATGGGAATCTAAGGTAGAAATGAAAGAAAAGTACACGTACTTGTTTGAATGATAAAACTATGTATTCGGTATATGTTCATTATAAATGAAAGGACGTTCATTCTCTTTAAGGTTGTTATAGTCTCAATCCTTTTTAAGGTTGTTATGCCTGTATCTCTAGTCTCAAGGACGAGACTTCCTTTAAGGTTGTTATATTTGTAAAGCCATGAACTTAGCATCTCTCGAATCCTGTATCATAAGATTCGACTCGTCAAGAGAAAACCAACGGAATTTGTTTCGTGTGAATCGGACTTCGTTTCGATTTGTTATAATTTTTGGAAGAAAGAGAAGTGAGGAGGGTTAAAACTTCATTAACCCATAATGACTGTCATTAAGAATAACTAAGCATGATTAAACAAATAATGATGGATTGAAAATAGCTAATGATAATTAGCAAACACTAATCAATAGTTAGCAAAAGATAAGCGTAAACTGCGAAAGTTAAATCATGGTTAGTGAAAGTTAATCATGATTAGTGTTAATTAAACATCATTAGAGAATCTAGAATCATCTGGAATGTTCTAACTTAAGCCCTAAGTTTCGGATAAGTTTTGACAAAAACCATGGGCCGAAACCATGGGCTGTTAACCGTGGTTAAGGGCTAAACCATGATTTTCTAACCATGGTTAGTGATTTTCTAGAGCCTATAAATACCCCCTACCCATTCATTCTCTATGATTTCAACTACCACCACCACCCAAGGGCTAGGATTGAGAGGTCAGGAGGAGTGGGAGGCAGGGAAAGAGCGCTAGCGAAGCGCTGCCGGGAGAACGAGGAGGAGGAAGATATGATCCTCTCTTAGTTTGTTTCGTAAGCTAGGCTTTCAATTTATCCTCTTTTCTTCCAAGTTTTGTTCTTGATTCATCTTTCCTTCCGATTTGTTTCCCGTTGTGGGTCGATGAGAAATCTGTATAACACCCTACTTAGGTGCGGGCGGTTGTGCACATTAGTGAACCCTGTAATTCGTCACACATTCACTCACCTAAGATGCGTGGTGTCTACCGATTCTCCATTTCTTATTGTTCTTTCTTTTCCATTTTTATAGTTATTTTGATAGAGAAATCCGTGTAATACCCTACTTAGGTGCGGGCGGCTATGCACGTCAGTGAACCCTGTGATTCGTCACACATTCACTCACCTAGGACGTGTGGTGTCTACCGATTCTCCATCGCTTGCAGTTTAATTATTTTCTTTCAGTTTCGTTGTCGTTTTCCTCTCAATTGATTTTATAGAGAAAACTCTTTTCATTTTATTTTGAATTATATCCCGATATAAGGGTAAACTCTGCCGAATTTTTCCGAGAAATATGTCCTGATATAAGGGGAAACTCTGCCAAAATTTTCCAAGAAATATGTCCCGATATAAGGGGAAACTCTGTCGAAATTTTCCGAGAAATATGTCCCAATATAAGGGGAAGCTCTTCCGAAATTTCAAGAGAAAATATGCTCTTAGCGTTCTTCGTTTTCTTCATGTTCTTCCTGTTCTTCGTTCGTTCTTCACGTTCTTAGCGTTTTTGATACGAAAATGAAATTCGATCATTTCAGGAGCCTTAAAACAACCTTTCTGAAAACGAAACATGATAAAGTACTGCATACGTAAGTGTGAGCTCGATTAGGTAACGAAGTCCTTCCTTTTGTTGTTGGGTTTTCATTTGAGATCATTGAAATTTCTAATTTTATTTTCTTTCCTACGAAGAACCCTAATTTGGCTATTTTTTGAGAAAAATATGAAAAGTTGCTTTGTGATTTCAACTAAAATAAGGTCTAAGCATCGAATTGATGCAGTGGCTTGGAAAGTTAGGGTTTGGAAGTTAAAATGAGAATAATTATGAGTATATAAATATATGAATTAATATATGTGTAAGTCTATATTCAGTATTTTATGGTTATGCAAATATAAGGCTGAATTAAGGAATTACATCATGGGAATTGATATTTGTTGGTTTGGATCGTGAAAAAGATCATGTGTTATGTTAAGAAATGTCTGGGAGTAGAACTACAGGTCGGGCATGCAACCTGTAGGTTTGTCGGAAGGAACCCGTATTGGTGTGACCCTACCTTGGTGGTACACGGTTGCCTTGTTTTGATAAGTGTGCACGAAATGAATGATTTGCAATACGTGGTACCGGGTGCCAATATATTCGGGTTGAACGGCGGAAGATGTGGCCGTGTCATGTGGAGGCACGGGTGGTTCAATAGCGGTTGGGTCACGATAACATGTATTTAAAGCCGCTAGGTTATGTGATTAAAGGTTAGCCTGAGGTTTTAAGAAACCGGGTCCTCGAGGATGGTGTGCCCCTTTATGTTCCAGGCTGAGGGTTTGAAACCCTGATTAATAAAAGAAAAGGAAAATTGTCAGGGTAGTATTAGAGTTTTGGTTGAGGCGACGTGCGGCAGCATAAGCTCACCAGATCAACACAATCTCCAATCCTGAAGTATCCACAGCTATAGAGTCCAATAATGGTGGGGTTCCCCTGGACTAATCCCTGATATGTAATAGAACGGAAAAGGATAATTAATGAGAAGGAATGAAACTTTTTGTGATAACAAGTTTTGAAAAAATACCCATTTGTTTACTTTTCTCTTCTTCGTTACTTAGCATTCGCTAATAGTTATCCTATGATTTATTAGAAAACCCAACAGGTGTCGATGAGCCATTGCAAGGACTTTAGCCATCCAGTCAGCCATAGTAGCTTTACTCTCTAAGGTGGTTCGTAATATTTCTGTGTATTTCCTTCCAGCTGATGTACATGTAAAGGTTTGTAGTCGGATAATGGATCATGTAAACTTTATTTTGTGAAAGTATTATATACTTATTTTTGAGTATTTTTATTTGTAGTTTATTTCTGAATATTAGTTGTGATTGCTGGATAAATTATTGCTGAGTAACCAGATCCGGATTTGGGAGGATCCGATGACCCAGAATTGGGGTCGCGATATAGCCCGTGTCTCTGTATTCGACCTTCGTACACTTACCACGTTGTAATATTCCACAATATTCAAAAGTTGTGGTTTTTGCTTGCATCATTTTTGCCTCCTTTGCTATGACAACTACACATTATTAAGAGAGGTGAAAATGTGATTCATCGGATGACGACGTTGTCAGGGACACGGCTCATCTTCATTATTTCTTAGATATTAATATTTAATTAAGTTGATTATTTTTTATACTTGGGTCATCTTGTTTGTTAGTTATGTCTTTGCATTATTTTGAGTTAATTATATTTCTTGAATATATATGCGTATAACGCTTGGCTTTTATGGCAGGTCTCGTGGAGACCGAGGACGCTCGGGAGACATGGAGGCAAGAGTCCAAAGTTTCCACTACGAGGAGCCGTAGAAGCACGTTCTGAGGAATCAAGGGATTTAATTAACATTTTTGTTCATTTTATATGTTGTATATATGTGTAATAATTTCCTTCACAACTTTCTTCATTCAAGGGCTCGTGAATGTAAAAGGATGTTGGACTTTGATGTGGGTGTGTGGAGCATGTTTCACCCCAGTCTGGGTGGGTCTCCACTTGAGTGTTCGATCCAGGGTTAGGCACATGGCTCTACAAGCATCTTTTATTCTATATCTTATTATCCTTGATCGTAGACAGGACACACTAATTTGCATCTGGGAGATTCACTACATCTCCTTAGATTCAATGTGACACACTTAAACATCGATCTACTTAGTCAAAATCAATTCACTTCTTCCTGCTAATAGTATTATGTTTAGGTGAGGTTTCACTCGACTTGCGTTCTTATAATGTTAAATTTAAATTCAGTCTTTCACTTGCATGGAGAATACTGGAGGCACTGTAAATACTTCTCTTGATCATACATCATGATTTATCGTTGTATCGGCTTTTCTCAACATTTCACTCTTAATAGAAAACTTAGGATTTCAATGGAATTGGGATTGGTCATTAGACGATGATTGCTTGATTTGTGATCACATTAATCTCTGTGACAACATAAGCTAAAATTGGAACTAATTAATGCAAGTCGACCTTAATAAAATGGAGTAAAATTCACCTTGGATTATGGGAGAGCATACCCCAACATTGTACGCAGGATGTGTTTTCATGTTGAAAGGTGAGGAGACATCCTTAGGATAAGAGACCAAAACCTATCATTAAACCTTATGTAACAAAGCAATATTTTGGATGATCACAAATAAAATCGACAAGACAAAATGACCAACATTTGTTGATCCTCATGTGTAAGTTGGTAAACTAAGGGTGTTTGCCTGAATGGTTGAGATTTGATTGCGTGTTCACCCCAACCCTCCCGTGAACCTTACACTCCTTATTCATCTCCATAGATTTACTCATCTCCGAAGATTCATCCATCTTGTAGATTCATTCCACTCTAACCCTAACTGGTAACCCAGTTCCCATCATAACTCCATATCCAGATACTTAGGCTCCTCTTCAGCCTAAGTATAGGAGGAACCATGTCCATCTTCGATTGTTCACCTCAGGTCCCTCCATCTTTATTGCATATCTCTATCATTAGGCTCTTATCAGCCTAAGTATAGGGGTGATCCGAACCCCTGCCATCTTCTATTCTTTATTCATTGATCCCTCATCTCGATCTGCTTCTTATACTTAGGTCAGTTTTAACCTAAGTATGGGGTGAGACCCGAGTCAGTTCTGTATGTCCTTCTATATTTCAACATGAGTTATGGCTTCATATCATGTTGTGCTATGAGAACATAACAAAATCTAAGTATAGGGGGTGTACCATATATATTTCACATTACTTTAGCCATAGCTCATATTTTGAAAATTTTCAAACTTTTTGGGGCTAGGGTAAAGTACCCTTGAACTAATTTGTCTAAAAATATGTGTAACTGCTTTATAAATTTTTCTGACTATGTGACATTGTTTTCAAAAGTGTTAGACATTGGTTTGAAAAATTAGGATCTTGCTTTTTTGAAAACCTTTTGAAAATGTTTTGAAAATATATATTATGTGACATGATTTAGAAAAAATTTTTCAAAAATCTTTTCAAAATTGAGTCTGTAAATGAGACTAAATTTTGTTTGTAAATCCTTATTACCTTATTTCAAAAATACATAAAAATACAAAAATTCAAAAATCACAAAAACATTAACCAATTGAGTCGATGTATCGCTGGCACTTTTCACTATCACTCAAGACTTGAAGAATAAAGAAAATTTGGTTTATGAGGTCTTAAGAGCCTGAGTTAACCAGTCTTGGTCATTAGGATTTGAGACTTAATAATCAACACTTCCCTGTTTTGAAAGATATGGGTGTTGTATTTCACCCTCCATCTCTACCTTAAAGAATATGACCTGCACATCACATACACATCGTCATTAATGATGAGATGATTTGGGGTTTCACTTGAGGAATTGTGAGTTGATATTTGAGTATATACATGATCTTATGATACTCGATGATAGGATAAAATCAATGAAGGCTTCATAAAACCTGAGTGTCAGCAACTTAATCATGTATGACAACAAGTTCTCATGTTATCTCTTGATAGTGACCTATGTGCCAGGGTTTGATGAAATCTATAAATTGTTGATCATTGTGTGCTAACTTGGTAGAAGTAGTGGAGCTAGCCTATAAGAAAAATAAAAGAAAGAGAAGAAAAATCTCTCACATTACAAAGACAAAATACAAAGAGCTTCCACCAAAGGTGAGCGCTCCCAACTTTTTAAAAATGTCCACTTGGACCATCCTTTTAAGATTTTATGAGTCAGGCTAGCACCCAAAAAGGGTTCTACATTGTATAGTGATACAAATCTGTATGTCGAAGGTATCTTTGATACTCAAAATAGACACACCCCGATGCAATCCAAGGAAAACAAGTGCATGTGACCCAGTACTCTCTTGACGAACACACTGATCAACATCAAAAATATTTGTGTTGAGTAATAAGGCACTTGTGAAGACCCTTTGTTCCAATGAGAAGGAGAGAAGAAATTACATAAACCTACGCCCTCCATAAACCAGCTTTCCATCTTCGCTTTCAAAGTCTAACAACTAAAGAGATGGTGGATTTAGTGCAAGAATTTATTTATTCCCTAATGTTGAGGATTGGGTCCTGAGGAGGGTCTCTTGGACTAGGGCCTTGGCAGACACGGTGACATAACTCTCATGAGTACAGTGCACACTAAATGTCATATCCTTATACTCCATGTACATACTGAAAGTTTGGCAATTAGAGAAGGTGGATTCCATTTGACTAGATCATTAATGAATCTCCGATTCATCACTCTAAAATTCATGAATTAAGCTCAAATCCCTAAAATTCGTTGGTATTTCTTCATTTATTCTACATAATTAACATCCATGCACGTATTGATAATAATTGCATTTTATCACTCATTTTTGCACAAAATAAGAAGCCAAAAATCCCAACCAAAATAACCTGTAAAATAGCCTAACTTCCCTGATTTTTAAATAATTCATGCTAACTCCAATTGACCTGAAACCACCTCCATTGTGTTCATATTACTAACAAGAATAAATGAAAACTAAAAAAATCACTAACTGAAATAAGTGGACCAAAAATCCAAACCCTAGTTGTAGAATTCTCAGACTAAAACTTTGATACCTTCCTCATCCAGTGTCTGATTTGATCCTACACACTTTTGAACTAATGTACATTCAATTACCTTCAAAAGAAGATCAAGTTCAAGTGAATCGGAGCTCATATATGAAAGTTAGATTTTAGGTCTCTTTTGTACATTTTGTATTTTAGCAGTTTTTGACCTATTATTTTGTATACATAATTAACACATCTTATTTTATTTCTTTTTCATTTATTTTCTTTGATAAAAGTTTTATTAAAATGGCTAGAAATCCAAATACAAACTGAGCTTAAAATCAAAGAAATTAACTGAGTCTGAGTTTTCACTAACTGTTTGTACAAAAAATTTCTTTTTCGTGTTTTGTTTCTACTTTTTCTTACTTATTAAAAATACAAAAAAATAGATTAATGTGTAAATATTTATATTTGATTTTATCATATTTTTCTGGATTTTTATCTGATTTTCAAATAACAAAAAAATAAAAAAACCCAAATATCGAGGTATTCAATGTACATAGGATACCCCAAAAATATCACTTTATGCAAATGATCGATTTTAGCTTCAATCCCTTCATAAAATTTGTAGATCTCATCGAGATGAGCAACTTTTATGAAGCAACTTTTTTGATCCGAGATCATTTACTATTTATTTTTAATTTATCTTTATCTTTTATTTTCGATTTTTCTAGGGCAGACACGTGGCCGCTCTTGGATCCGCCATGTGTCACCCATTTTTTGGAGATATTTAAATTCGTTTTTATAAAAAAGTAAAATAAAATAAAAACATTTAAATAATTAAAACAGTGACACGTGGCACAATCAGGACCGTCTGATCTCGGTCGATCAGATAGCCCCTCTTCTTTCCCCTGTCTAGCCACGTGGAGGCACTAGGGCCATCCGATCTTGGCAGATCCGAAGGCACATGTGTGTTATCTTCTTCCTCCCCCTTTCACAATCGAGAGGCGGCGCCGCTCTGCAAATCTCGCCACTGCCTTCCATATTTAGCCATGTTGCCTCCTCCACGAATCGCGGAACTGCCCGCCCGCGAAAACTTCCTTCCATAGCCACCACCCCGATCTCGTCTCCTCGTCGAATCCCCATTACACGGCCTCACCCAATCTCAGATCTTCATCCTCGATTCCGTTCCATCCCGCGAATCACGAAACCACCGTCGCCTCTCGCCCGTTATTTAACCCTCGCCACACCCCCATGATCAGCATCCACTGACTATAGCTCTAAGGGAAGAACTGGCCGGAGGTGACAGCTCCTCGCCCCCGACGACCTGGCAAGATCCGAGGTTTCGCAACCTCGTTGCAGCTCTCTCCTTCGAGTGCTGCTATGCTCCAGCCTCCCAATGCCGTAGAGCCAACGATATTTCATCTCCACCACCCTGACATACATCTCCACCAACGCCTCTGACAACCAACGACCATCTCTGCCCTCGATTTCTTCGCCTCTGCAATTTGCATCATCACCAACTTCATCTTCACTGTGCAACTACCTTGACTTCAGCTGACCATCGCCATCAGAACGCCTCCCCCGACTCCAATCGTGCCACAAGCACGGCCCCGCTCCGACTCCAAGAGGACCAACACCACCAGGCTCTAGTAGCAGGGCCCCGCACTTCATCGACGCTAGGAGCAGCAACCTCTCTGGCCTAGCCGTGTGTATTACCAACACCACCACACTCTGGCACCACCTCGCTCCAAGAAGCCTCGGACTCCTCCGTCATCTCTATCACCAACCACCAAAGCCCAGCCGCCTATGTCTCGCCACCATCCACACTCGGCCCCGCCACCGGGCATAAGTCCTGAGGCCCCCACCCCCGTGATTGGCACGTGAGTTGGGGGAACTCCTACAAGGAAGCCCTCCCAAGCTCACCTTATTAACAGAAGACCCCCCCACCACCACGTGATACACACGTGCAGGGTGGGGATTTTACGCAAAAGCCCCCGACTTTCCACAAGATCCCATCCAGGCCCAGCCGCCATCCAAAGGCACGTGCTTCGCACGTGCACACTGGGACTTTTGCAGATAGCCCCTCTCTGGGCTAAGTAATTACTACTTAATCATGTTACTGTATTCCTATTTTATGCTATATTTTGTTATATTGCAAACAGAACCCTAGCTTTACTCTTTCAATTGAACCCCATTTTAGCATCATTTTATTAGTTAAAAATTACATTGTGTTTCTCAATTAATTCTCTACATTGTGGCATCGCTTGATATTTTTGTGATCAGTGGTTAGTTATTAATTATTTTCGTGGAAAATTGCATATTTTACCCATTCTGTGCTTGGAAATTCATATTAAATTAACCATTGCTCGAAAAATTACCGAAAATTCAGAGATCATAGAATTAGTTGTATTTAACATCGTGCCCAAAAAGAATTGCATTTGCTTGTATGGTTTGCCCTAAAAAATTATTTTGTATATTTCAATCTTTAATTTTAGGAGGCATTAAATCTAGTATTTTTGAGGTTTAGGATTTTTCTGAGGTTAATCACCTAGTGATAGATCTTGGATACTTTTATTCCTTGAAAATAAAAAAGTTTAATATTTATTATGATTAAATATTGAAATTCACTTTGTTTGCATTCATAAATTCATAAAATATTTATCTTGCATCCAAAAATACCAAAAAATTTGCAGTGCATGCATTTCATCATAATTGACATCTCGACCAAGTTTCTTATTTTTCGAACACGATTTGATAGATCTTAACATTTTAGTCCATAAAATTGGCCACATTTGCATTTTGCATCCCAAAATTGCATTAAAAATACAAAAAATGCCGTCTCAAAAACCATGCACGAACTTTGATAGATAAAATTCTAGGTTGTTCCTTTACCTCCTTGAGTTCGACCTTGGAACTTACCAAGTAAAATAAACATAAATTCACGCTGATTTAAAATTGAATAAATTTTGTGGTTATTTCTTGATCGATTTCGAATTACCGCCTACAACGAAATGACACATTCATCATCTTTAATTTTTAAAGCTTAATTCATACCAATTAACTTAGGGTTTTCACGACTCGTCAATCCTGGTTCAGCTTAGAATTTTAGGATCACTAAAACCAATGAATCCTAATGAATAAAGTTTCAAAAAATTAACATACAAGGTCAGGGACTAATCCAACTCTTTCATTCTATAAATGCTCGAGGACGAGCATGGTCTAAGTATAAAGGGGTAATGAATCTCTGGTTTATCATCATAGTTACCATATATTGTCCTCCTTTCTTAAACTTTTCAATAAAACCTAACATTAATTAACTAATATAAACAAGTGACATGTTGTACATAAATAACCCTTATTATAGTATATATTTAGCATTATTTTATTTACTTTATTCTTTTATTTTATTATTGAAAATCTAATAATTAGATAATTATTGTACATATTTATTTTGACATTATATATAAATTTAAAATATAAACAAATAAAAAAGAATTAAAAACAAGTGTTTTTATTCCTTAAAATTGCTTACAAAAATCTTTCTTTGTACAAATGACTTATTTTGATTTTTTATTCAACCTAAAACTTGTAGATCTTGTTGAGATATACAACTTTTCTTGTTTTGCATTTTTCCAAATCAGCTTGTATTTATTTCTTTTTTATTTTCCTTTATTTTTCTATTTTCTATTTTTCATTAGGCCACATGGCACCCTTGGACCGCCCACATTGCCCGACCCTATACTCCTTCCTGCCTCTCTCTTGGGTTGTATGATCACATCATTAGATCTAATCCCAATCGCCCATCTCCGCTTACTCCTTAACTCTCCGATCTATCCTCTGATTGCACCAGAATTGTTCATGACTGCCTCGCTCTCAGCCCATCGATCTAATCATCAGATCGAATCGCACCCGCTCATGTGTGCCCTCTTCTCGACTGTCGGATCTCCTGATCCAATGGCTATAAGTCATCGTCCACCTATGTAACCACTCCCCTTTCCATGCATACCTCTCCACCCCCTTCCTTCTCGCAGTTCTCTCACTCACCCCACGATCGTTCTCCTATCATCGATCACTCCTCGGTAATGCCCCACTACCCATCTTCTAGGGAAACAGACGATGGTTACGAAGCCCACGCTTGATCTCCTGAAATTGTCATCCACCTCCTTCAAAACCACCATCTCTGCCCACTTTATGCTTGTCCACCCTTTAGAGAGTGAGCCCCTAGCAATCTCCCCCTCCCCATGAGAGGGGGAGGAAGAATTGAGTCGTGAGCATGGAGGTTCACTCAAGTGAGACCCATGGCTGAGTCAGCCATGCCACGGCTGCCTCCACGACCATTTAAGTTGCTCCCCATGGCTGGGGGAGTTCAAAAAGATCATAGGTACAACGCGAGCCCCATCCCAAGCCCCTACCTCTACCGAAGACACTTTCCTATCTTCAAGTGAGCCGCCCCTTTGATTTTTATTTTGCTTTCTCGTATTTTATTTGCATGACACCGACCACTTCACTCTGATCAGACCTCACCCACACCCTTGACAGACTCCCTCCTCTTCGCGGTGGGTCTAGTTCATTCGCTCCTTGCCTCAAGAACCTTATCCACCCCAGCTTTCTTATCTGATCGGTCGAAGAAGAAACCATTCAAGGCTTTCCATTTCTTCACTCTGTTTCCCTCCATTCCACTTCACACACACGATCTTGCTTTGGATTGCTTCTTTAACACCTGCAAGTAGCTAACCCTTCAATGGTTGGAGCTTTGCGCGAACATCCTTTTTAGAGGTTTTCTCTGGACGAGCCTTCATTGACCAGAGCCTCCAGATACTTCCAAATCTTCTCGGAGGGGTTTGCTGCTTTTCCCAAGCCTTGCAGAGGTGTAACGACCTTCAACGAGGTGAGACGCAGCCGGAGGCGCTCACAGGAGATCGCCAGAGCTTCGCTGGTACTCCACCACATGCAGAGGAGGGTGACGACCCTTGACGTACATTGATGAGTGCACCGAGTGACACGAGTTTAGGAATCAAATAATCAAAGGGTCGTTGCTACTCGGATCACAATGTCAATGCTCAATCAAGAAAAATTGAGAGACACAAAATCAAAGGATAAATCAATCAAAGCACACAGAAAATGTTAATGGTCTCCTCTATTTATTTTAACCTGGTATAGCAACCAGAGTCGATGATAAGGAGCACAGAAATGTACGAAGTAGTCGAAATTCAAAAATTAAAATGCATATTTTTATTGATTTTTTTATTTTGCAAATTTTATATTTTTTAATAATAGGTAAATAAGAAAATAAAGCAAACAACAACCTTTTTGAATTTTATTTAAGGCTAAAAATGCTCAAAAATTCAGAATAAAAATATTTTTGTGTTTTCAAAAATTAAAGTGTTTTTTGGTAATTTTCTAGATATTTTCTGATGTTTTTGGAATTTTATAAAAATAAAACAAGGGCTAAAAATCCAAATAGTACTCAGACAGGACAATATTGTAAATTAAACATAACTAAAGTGCCTTAATGTCCTGGGAGCAATTTTATGATAAAATAGATAAAAAGAGCTACAAACTGGAACTGAAATATTTTTTATTTTTTTAGAATTTTTCATGATTTTTAGAAGTTTTTTAGTATTTTTTAATTTTTAAAATTTTTATAATGATTTTTGAAAAAAAACAGCTATGTAAGTAAAGCAGACAAAAATACACAATCAAAATTTTTTATAAAATTTTTAAATGATTTTTCGAATTTTCTAGATTTTTCTAAATAGATGAACCACTTTTTAGGGGTTTTTATTTTTAGAAAATAATAAATGATACTAAATTAAACCACAAAAATTACCATAAATATTAAGGGCCTGTTCGTTTGGAGAATAGGCCTTGGGATAAGGGGGCTATTCTCCATCTGTCACGGTTTCCCGTGGTACGATTATTCATTCTCATTCCATCTTATTTCACTCTTATTCATATCTTTATCCCACCTTACCTACCTTTATTTCACCTTATTCTCATTATTCCTATTCTCCAGCCGAACAAAGAATAGACCCTTATTCTCCTTATTCCCAATCCTTTTTCCCGCTTATTCCCGAACCGAACGGGCCCTAAGTGTTAGCAGAATCTAAGAGTAATTTTATAGAATTTTTGGACTTAATTTGGTATTTATTTAGTTAGCTAAAAGGCACACATATTGTAGTGACTTACCTGTAATTATAATGAAGTTCAGGGGCCACATAATAACACACTCAAAAAGCTTAAGGCCACGTTTGCAAATCATCCAGGAAAACACGCACACAACACGTGAACAAGCCTCACAGGTGTATAAAAGCAATTACTAAAAACTTTTCATTCAGAACATAACATCCAAAAAGTACAGGGAATACAATGCAAATAACCTAGCAAGTCACGAGGATTGCATGTGAGTTCACACAAATAGGACCTAAATGTAAATATAAGAAACTACAAGGGCCTAACTGCAAAATGTTTCAACTGTAACTTTTATTTACTGAACTAAATAGCAAAGCATAAATGTGTGGGATAAAAGATGCAAAATACCCTGAGGCACGTGAGGAGCATGTGGTGGCTCTGACGGTTCTGATTGTCCCCCTGCAAAAAGATATGACGGTCTAGGGAATGCAGGGGACGTGCAGCCGAATCTGATGTGTCAGCCCTGATCCAACGATCTAAAAGCTGCTCTGATGGTAGGCTCAGATGAGAACTAGCACTCTGTTCCTCATCCAACGACAGAGGAAGATGGTGGAAGAACTGATGGGTGGCGAGCTTCGATCAAGAACTGATGCTGCTCTGTTGGTCTGATCGAGCCTCCAAATGGTACAACACCTCTAGAAGGGTGCTCCGCTTTGAATGCCGGAGGCTGGTAAGATGAATGACGATCGGATGGCCAGAGCAAAGGTGCTCTACTTGGAGCTGCTCCGCCGAGCAACTGGAAGTCCAAAAGGGGCTCCTACCATGCGAGGGTACCTATAAATGAAGAGAGGACATGGGGCTATGCTTCGGTCCAGATTATTGCACCTGGAGATGAAAGAAGCAAGGCAAATGGGAGTCGATCTCCGGCAAGGGTGGAGGAAGGAGATCCGGGTCCTAATCTCGACTCGATGATCGAGGCTCAGTGGTGGAAGGTTGCGTGAGAAGATGCGGAATGGAGTGGTGATTTGATCCGAGCGGATAGGTGTGCGTAACGAGGCTCCGACTAGCTGGTCGGAGCAAGGGACTCGACGGCGAAGATGGAATGAAAGATTCGAATGGAATGATAAATGGAGTGGAAGGATAGGTTACCTGAGGGTTTGAAAGCATTCCTCTGTTTTAGGACAAGATGGTGGTCTCGTGGCCTCAATCGTGTTGCGACGGGTAGGGAGGCTGAACACAACAGAGAGCTCCGGCCACGTAGCTGAGCTGCGGCTACAAGCCACCAAACTCCAATCCAAAGAGACCCTCCGTCCGTTGTCACTCAGCTAAAGGTTTCTAGGGTTGAAGGAAGAGGTGAGGCATGAGATGTGGCACCAGGAAGGGAGAGAAGATTATTTATAGGTTGCTAGGAGGTCCTGAAAGATCGGTGAAAAGCGCAGAACCCTAGAGCGATCCGAATTAGCCACAGGACACGCGACGATGTCAGGTGAACGAGGATTATCAGGTCCAAATTTCGAGGCAAAAGCAGCTCGGAGTCAGATTGAAGAAATTCGAGAAAGAACTCCGGCGAGCAATATCTGGGTCTGACCCGGGAAGGAGGAGGCATTGACCGGGGGTCAACTGAAGGTCTGGACCAATCAAAAAATTAGGATTTATAAAATATTTATAAATTCATAAAAAATAGTAAATGATTTAAATTAAAAAGTGTACAAAATAATAAATGTTTATTATTTTTCAATCTATTTTTCTATAATTTTTTATTATTTTAATTAAAACTAAATTAATTTGTATACAATATATAGTATTATATACATGTATAATATACCTATGTATTATGTACATGTATTTTTATTTTTTTTACTTTTAAACAAATACCCCAATTTGTATTTTATTTATTTTCAACATAATTTTAGGAGTACAAAATAATTTTTATTTTATTTTTATGAATTATTTACATGTATAGAATAAATAGTGAATGTGATGTACATACATGTGTTTTGTATAATTGAAAGGAGGATTTTATTTTTATTTTTAATTTTTGTTTAATAAATTTTATTTTATTTTTATATTATTACTGGAAATATCTACAAGGGTATAAATAATAAATTTATTTTATTTTATTGAAAATAATTATATACAAATATAGGTAGTATGTATAACACAAAGTAGACCCTATCTCTCTCTACTTATTTTATTTTGCGATCAGGTCAAGGCTTGACCTTATCTTGGGGTTTGGGTCACTATGTATTTATTCTAAATACCTCCATCCTTTTTATTTTCCTTTATTCTTTTATTTTTTCACAAAAACATGCTAATTATGCAACATTAACAGATGCATGATGAACGCTAAGTTATTATATTTACACATATCTACATGATGTTTTGCCAAGATAAATAGCTAAAATAAAAGAATAAAGAGTGAGAATCAGGGATTCATCACCCCCCTATACTTTACATTTGCTAGTCCCTTAGCAAACACTTATTTGGAAAAGAAGTGAAAAGAAAAAGAAGGAGAATCAAGGTTGATTATTAAACTTATCTTCATTAAACTGAAGTATGGAGCTCAGTCAGACCCTTTGATTATTAGTTTGTCGGAACCTTATTGGGATATAGGTTTAAGACTCAACAACATCTAAGTTCCACCATTCCATGGTCAAGACTCCTCAATAATCCAGATCAGAACAAGTCAACATACGTAAACTCTAATGACTATGCATCATTCCTTATACTGTGTAAGTGATATGTAGCTCCCCACCTCAGAAATGACAAAGAAACAGCCTCCGTCAACAAGATAACTCTAATTCCTCAGTCTAGCAGCTCTTTCCTCGTGGAGCGGGGTATTCCCTTCTAAGTTCAAGTGCAGTCAGCTCAAGAAGAGAGGAAAAGAAGAGAATAGACCGTGGCCAGTGTAGCCACGTATCCCTGGGAGCCTAACCAGTGTATCTAAGTCTCCCGCTGCAAGCTTCATGAGATGAGAAGGTGTAATGCATAAGCTTTGCTTTATTTGGCTATATACACTCAGACAGGCATTTTATTTTCAATCAGGCTTGTCCACTTTTTTGGAGTTTTTCTTGATTTTGCACCTTTTTTTATGTGCAAATGTACAACAAATCTACATGGTGCAGCATATACATAAGGACTTTTTCTTCTTGAGCCAGTAGACTATCCCTCTTTTGAAATATTATTGCAACCCACAACTCATGTCTTTAGATCTTAATGCTACTAGAACAAGTTGAGATGCACATCCCTCCCTAAAGGAAGATGAGAGTTTCCTCCTATAAGTACTACCCTCGTATGCTACTCCAAGCCAAAGGAAACTGCCTCCTCATCACCTCATCCATGGAGAACTATGTGTAAGGTGATGGTCCAATTAAAGCCATTATCTGTGAGAGTAATGTGTGTGTTGTTAAATGTTCTACTTAGGCTCATTAAGATGACATGTGAGCATAGACTAGTGGACTCAAAGAATTAAGTCACTAATGGACTTGAAAAGTCTCAATCCCAAATCCTATAAGGTTCCTCTAAGAGTAAGGTGGATTAAGTCCTTAACCAAGCTCCATTTTCCAATTTAATTCCAGACTAGTTTAAATGTCAACTATGATTCAGAAGAATATACAAGAATATGTACAAAAATCTTTTTGATGCAAATTTTCAAGATATGCAAAATTTTTTAAAATGTTTGAATGCAAGAAAAATGAAGAAGTTTTGCAAACTATTTACACACATTTACAAACAGATTTTTGCAAACTTTTATTTTCCAAACATTTTTCAAAAAGTTTGTACTATATACATAATTTTGGTACAAAAATATTTACAAACTTTTTGAAAACAAAGCATTTTACAAACATTTGTACAAATTTTTTTTTTACAAATAGCTATTTACAAATATGTATGTGCAAGAGAGAATTTGGAAAATTTTAAATTTTTTGTGATTTTTAGCTTGTGGTTTTTAGCCATTTTATTTATAAACACACTCACGCAAAGTACGAGTTATGGATAAAGTGTATACAATACATATGACATTCCCCTATACTTTGCTCGAACAATGTCCTCAGAGTGATCAAAGAGCGATGAAGAAGACATAACTCGTGCTGAGTTTTGGGAAGTGAAAAGAAAGGCTATTCTGTAACGACAAATGAAAGAATAAAATCAATAGAAGTCGGTGATTCCCCCTATACTTAGCATCAAGTAATCCTATGTGTAGCAGTCTGTACACAAAGGGAAAACCGAGGGATAAAATGTACAGGGTTTACCTCCGCTATACTTAGGGTAGGATATCCTTAAGTATAGGCAGCAAGACAGAGGTAAAAATAATCAAAAGAATAATAAAAAATCTGGCATCCCCCATACTTAGGGTAAAGTGCACCCTAAGTATAGCATAATCATAAGATGAATATGGGGTGTTAGACAAAAGAATGTGCGATATGGACAACTGGATCTATACATCTGCATGAGAAATTGATAATCAGGCATGAGATGCAAATGATGTGAGTCTAAGACCACATCTCATGATGTCATCGATCAGCAGATCATGATTTAGATATGGCTTTAGGCACTGACCGTTGACTCGAAAGGTGGAATCCGACGATATCTCAGATATGACAATGATGTCATTGTCGTACACCTTTCGGACCAAGTATGGTCCCTCTACTTGCTCTGCAACTTCCCTGGAAATAGTTTCGACCTGGCATCGAATAGCCATACTCGTTGGTTCAGCTCAAACTGCTTATGGCTGATATGAGAATCATGCCATATCTTTACTCGCTCATTATACTGTAGGCTACTTGAGAAGGTTGTATCTCTAAGCTCCTCCAGGGCTTCCAACTCTTCCTTTCTCTGATCTCCTATACTCTCTGGATCCAATAATATCTTAGTGACAATCCATAGTGACTTGTGCTTTATCTCCATAGATAAATGGCATGGTTTGCCATAAACGAAGCTAAAGGGAGACGTACCTGATGAATCTACGATTCGTCATCTTTATTCATTTATTTTAGCTTAAAATCCCTTATAAAACACCTGCATATAACGCTAACTCCATATTCTTACTAACTTGCATCTGTGTAAATATTGCACATTTCTGACTAATTTTAACCTAAAATAAATAAAGAAAGAAAGAAAGGAAAAATAAAGAAAAGGAATTAAAAAAAAGAGAAAAATAAAGAAAAGAAATAAAAAAAGGAAGACTGTATACAGGCTGACCCGAACCCCGAGAGAAGGTCAAGACTTGACATGATCGAACAGGAATAAAGTAGGGGGAGATGGGGTCCTTAACCAGAAAATCCAAAAAAAATGTGTTCTCACCTATTTTGTATATCACTAAGACTAATTTATTTGTACCTTAATTAACTTCAAATCAAATAACATTCAAAATCAAAGTTGTAAATAAAAATGTGTTCTAATTACTAAAATTGATTGCACAATTAAATCTTGTACAGAATAAAAGTAGCCACACTTGGAAAAAGCCACTAAGCACTAATTGAAAGACCAATTCTGACTCCATATGAGCTCAAATTGAATCAATCTCAGTTCCATTGAACTCGAAATTAAATTATCTTTAAAATGGTTGTATTTTCATAATTTATGGAGTTACGGTTGAAAAGTCGGTTTTCTGGGGTGGTTTGTGCAATTTTCCCATGTATTTTTTGTATATTATATTTGTATATATTGTAAATTAATCCCACTGATTTTTTTAATAAAAATAAAAATAAAAAAAATAATAAATTCCTAAAAACACAAAAAAGGCTAATTTTGTCATTTACCCTTGTATATAGTGTCACATATGTATATAGTTGCTATTTTTGATTAACCATCAAAAAAAATAAAAAAATAACATTTTTTAATTCCAATAAATAAAGTGACGAAAATTCAAAAAAAATTAGATAATTGTTTTATTGTCTCTTTTATCTTCATTTCAAATTTCATCTCCCTTCCACCAAAAAATTCAAAAAAATTCATTTTTCATCTCTCTTTTTCAAAAATTCAATTTTTAATTCCCTCTTTCAAAATGTCACTTCAATTTTTATCTCCCTTTATCCAAAAAAAATCAAAAATTCAAATTTCATCTCTTCTATTTATATGGCTCCTTCTCCTTCATTCCAACTTGATCAATCTTTAGAGAGAGGAGCCCGATCTCCGAGAAAATAATTTCGTCGAGAAAAGGTGTCTAGCCTCCGAGTCGTCCGGTGACAGCGCGACGGCCTTCGTCGAGGCGATTACGATCCATTTTCCGCTCCTAAGGTGAGATTCAAATTTTCTTCGCACTTTATCTTAGTTTAATCGTAGGGTAGTTTTTCGCATTTTTTTCTCGTCAATTTTTTCTCTAGGTCTTAAAAAATCTCCATCTCAATTTTCATCCGCCACCGACTCGATTTTTCACCTCATCATCGTGATCTCTCCGCCTTCTATTTCTACCTCCCACGATCTCTCAACTCCGGCCATGTACGGTGGCCGGAGATCGGATTCGAACCCCTCATGTCCGCCGGATCCTCATTCATTTTTTTCGATTTGTAGATAAATAATTTTGTCTCCTCTATTTGTTCTCTAACGTTTGTTTTGCAGGATCACTAATATAAAAGAAAATTAAAAAAAATTCTCTATCCTTTTTATTTTCTGTTTTTCGGATTTAAAAAAATACAAAGAAAAGGTTTTTTTATTATCATTCACTGTTTACATAAGAAAACAAAAAAATATAAAAAAAATATAAAAAAATCAACTGCAGCAGGCGGACGGTCGCCGCCACCCCAGCCGCCCGCACTCGCCGCCGCCATCCTCAGGCAGCCCCGCGGCGGCCTGTCGCCCTTCGTCTTCAACAGCCCCACGGCGGCCCCGCCGCCCCTCCGCCAGCAGCGCGGCAGCGCAGCCCTTCAGATCCAACCGCCCAGAGCCGTGCATCCTTGTCCAGGCACCGCGGCCACCTCCGCGCTCCATCGCCTCCTCCTTCGCACGCTCCGCCGCCCAGCGAAGCCGCCCCATCGCCGAGCTCCTAGCCCCGCGCGACGCCACGCGCTGCATGCCACTGCCGCATCCCCACGCCGCCGCGTGTGTATCCCCGTGGCGGAGCGCCGCCCTCCCCATCTCCAGCGCCAGCCGCCGCTCCTCCCGAGCGCGCGCCACTCCCGCCGCCCGCGCCTTCAGCCGTGTGAGCCCCGCGCCCTCCTCTGAACCGCACGACCTCCAGGCCACCCGCCAGCGCGCCCTTCTGCCCATCTGCGCGCCGCCGCCCTTGCCGCCTGTGCCAAAGAGAAGGGCGGCGCCGACCTTGGCCATCCCCTTGTTGGCCCCCTGTAGCTTTTGAGATCGAAGAAGAAAAGCCCTAGGGCTCTCAAGATTATATTGGAAATTTTTAAAACAGGCCCTGGAAGTTATTGCAAACTACAGAAAGGTCCCTGCTAGAATTCAGAAGAAAAAAAATTAGGGCAAATTACATATACGCCCCTGAAGATTCCTGATTTTACAAAGAATCCCCTGCCTCCAAGTCAGAGCACGTGCACAGCACGTGAACATTGGGTAAATTGCGCTTTCTCGCTCCATATTTATTTTTATTATTCATTCAGTACAAGAACCTTGACTATTTACATTTTGGTCCCTGAATTGGAGAACAATAACTTGCTTGATCTTTTCATTGAAATAAATGTTATTTGTGATCCAAAAATTTTGAAAAAAATTGTGCTATGATCTTCATGTGATTGTTCAATTAGCATAAATTTTCCATTGCACTATGATTTTATTTGGTATTATTAAAAAAATCAAAAACAGTGTCTTTTTCATTGTCTGAAATTCGAAAATTCATAAAAATTCGAAAATAGCTCCAAAAATTCTAAAAACATTAGAGTAACTGTATTTCATTGTCTTTTAATTTCTGGCCAATTTTCACGTATTAATTATTTATAAAACCCAAAAAAATTGAAAAATATCAAAAATCTTCTAAAAATCATAAAAAATCTACAAAAATCCTGTGATTTCAGTTTCTGTTTGTAGATAATTGTTTTTAGTTTATCTTAAAATTAGTAGCCAAGAGTTTTGGGCATTTAAAAGATTTTTAAATTGTAAATTACTCCAGGCTGTCCACATTTTCTTGTTTCCTCATTGTCTGATTTTTAGAAAAATACAAAAACATCTGAAAATTCCACAAAAATTCTCAAAAACATTTCAAAACTTTTAAAACCCAAAAATATTTTCCTTGGATTTTTCTGAGTTTCTTTGATTAATTGAAAAATTGCAAAAAGAGTTGGTGTGCATATTTTCTGAGTTTAATCACATTGTTCGCATTATTTTTGAAAATTTAAAAAAAATTCAAAATCAAAATCACTAAAAATTTGAAAATCGTAAAACAAAAAAAATAAAAAATTAAAAATAAAAAAAATAAAAAAAATAAAAATCATAAAAACCAAGGATAGTTGTCCTTTGAGATTCCGATTTTCTCTTAATTATTTTCTAATTAATTGAATAACCATCGGGAATTGTAGCCTCCCTGAGTTCGACCCTGTCCGCTATACAGGTTAATAAGTAGCAAAAAATAGGAAAAACATAAAAAAATCAATCTTTTGTTGAAGCGGGTTTTGGGGATAAAAAGCAACGACCGATTATCATTAATTTTCCAACCCAACAGTTTCCGGCACAACAAAATTTTGCCGTTGCCGGGGATAAAAAGAAAAAATTCAAAAGTTCCTTGAATTCTCGTTCACCAGTACCCAAAGGTGTCTTGAAAGAAGTCTGATATGCCCACAAGACCGAGTCCAAAAGCTGTGACCAATCCTTTCAGTCTGGTCAGACGACATTCTGCAGTATCATCTTGATCTCCCTCTTCGATACTTCAGCAAGACCATTGGTCTGAGGATGATATGGAGTGGCTACTCAATGGTCTATGTTGAACTCGTTAGCAAGGGCATTTACCTTGTCGTTGATAAAATGAGACCCTCTGTCAGATATCAAAACTCTAGGCACCCCGAATCGTGAAATGATATTTTTCCTCAAAAATCGGCAAACAATCTTAGCATATGTGATTCTGGCGGGAATGGCCTCAACCCAACGACTCACATAATCAACAGCCAACAAAATGTACTCAAATCCTTGACTCTTAGGGAATGGACCCATGAAATCAATGCCCCCATGCGTCAAAAACCTCACAGAAGTGAATGGGTTGCATCGACATCATATCACGCTGTCCACAAGTGCACATCCTTTGACAATCAGTACACCTCTTCACAAATTCATCAGAATCCTTGAATAGGGTAGGCCACCATATGTTGGATTGGAGCACTTTCTATGATGTTCTCCTCCCAGAATGATGTCCTCCTGCCTCATGCTTGTGGCAGTATGTGAGGATGTTGTGGTGCTCCTCCTGAGGAATGCACCGACACCAGACGTTATCCCCTCCTTCATAATAAAGGATGGGATCCTCCCAATGGTACGACTTGGCCTTCGCAAGGAAGGTCTCAAGTTGCTGTCTGGGCCAACCTTGTGGAACTTTCTTGGCAATAAGATAGTTCACAATGCGAGCATACCATGGAAGCGAGGTGATAGCAAGGATCGCCTCATCTGGGAAGATCTCTATAATAGGCTCTATCTGCTCTGATTCCTCAAGATTTTCCAATAGGGAGAGATGATCTGCCACCACATTCTTGACTCCAGGCTTGTCCTTAATCTCAATATCAAACTCCTAAAGTAGAAGGATCCATCTAGTCAATCTCGTTTTGTCATCCTTCTTTGCCATGAGGTACCTGATGGTGGTATGATCAGTGTAAATAGCCACTCTGGATCCAAGAATATAAGATCTGAATTTATCCAAGGTAAAAACTATGGCTTGCATCTCTTTCTCTATAATAGCATAATTCCGTTGAGCGGCATCCAATGTACGGCTAGCGTAGTGAATGGCATATGGTAGTCCATCCTTCCTCTATCCTAGAACAGCCCCTATGGCAAAATCATAAGAATCCATCATGATCTTGAATGGGAGAGACCAATCAAGCGGTTGAAGGACAGGAGCCTCAACAACTATATTCTTGAGAGTCTCGAAGGATGTAAGACGCTTATCATCTATAATGAACGTGGTGTATTTCGTCGGCAGATTAGTAAGAGGTCGGGCAATCCTGTTGAAATCCTGAATGAAACGTCAGTAGAAACCGACATGCCCCAGAAAAGACAGCAACTGCCGCAGGTTTGACGGTGGATTGAGTTTCCTGATGATATCCACCTTGGCTGGATCGATCTCTATGCCCCTGTTGGAGATGATATGACCAAGCACTGTCCCCTGAGTTGCCATGAAGTGACTCTTCTCACAAGATAGAACAAGATGGACCTCAATACAGCGTTGAAGCACATGGTCTAGACAATCAAGACAAGCATCAAACCTGTTGTCGTAGATCGAGAAGTCATCCATGAAGACCTCTAAGCAACCACCCACCATGTCCGAGAAGATGGATAACATGCACCTTTGGAATGTCGTCGGGGCGTTACATAGACCAAAGGGCATCCATCTAAAAGCATAAGTCCCAAACGGACAAGTGAATGTCGTTTTGTCTTGGTCTTCAGGTGCTATGGCCACCTGATTATAACCGGAGTACCCATCAAGGAAGCAGTAATGACTCTTCCTGGCTAGCCTCTCGATAATCTGATCAATAAAAGGTAGTGGGAAATGATCCTTCTTAGTGGCATGATTCAATCGTCTGTAGTCCACACAGACCCTCCAAGAAGTGGGTACCCGGGTAGCGATCTCCTCTCCAGACTCACTCACAACTATTATGATGCCCTTCTTCTTGGGAACCACATGTAATGGACTAACCTGCTTGGAGTCGGAGATGAGGTAGCTAAAATCGACGCTCCACCATTTAGATATCTATTTCATGACCACTTCTCGAAGATTCGGGTTCAGCTGTCGTTGGAACTCACGTGATGGCTTAGCATCCTCTTCGAGATAGATACGGTGGAAGCACAGGGCTGGACTTATCCCCTGGAGATCAGATACGCTCCATCCTATCACCTTGCGGTTCCTTTAAAGAACCTCAATCAAACGAGATTCTTGCTCTCCTGTCAAATCTGCTGAGATAATGACTGGGTACATCTCTAGATCGCCAGCAAGGAATCTATACTTCAGCAACTGTGGCAAGGGCTTCAACTGTGGGCAACTGGGAGCTAGCAAATCTTTCTTCTGGAATGTCTACGTGAAGGCAACATGATCTGAATGGGAGAACTCTCGCTGATCATGAATATCTGGTGAAGACGATCGTGCTGGTGTGTCTGTAATCAGTGTTGGCTCATCCTCAACCCTAGTCGTTGTCTCTGTATGAATCAGACAAGGTAGAAACTCATCAAACTCTGCCCAATCAATGTCTGAATCCGAGGGATCTGAATCAAAATCACAAGAAACATAATCTGCTTCGCTTTCCATGGCGTGATCGTCAGCCTCGAATGTGTCCTCTACTAGGAATGTGCTCTCTGAACTCTCATCTGCTAGAAGCTGTAGATATGTAGTGTTTGAAGGTGAGATAAGGGCTCGTGAAACGGAGTCAGACCAAACTGCTTCATCGTCTGTGATCACAAAATCACACTCCTAGTGGACGTCTCGTTCTGCCTCCATCATCGGCTCTGTATCAATGAACTGCTCTAAGCAAGCTGAATATCGCGCTCTGGTCTCGTCGATCATCTCTATTTGTACACTTTCACCCTCGACACGAAAGTATACCTTCCCACTATCATGATCGGGCACTGCCTTGGCTGTGGCCAAGAATGGACGTCCAAGTATGATGGGGGTATCTGTCACAGACTCAGGGATATCCATGTCCAAAACAATGAAGTCCACGAGGAATCTTAGACCCTGAATTGTGATGACCACGTCCTTTAATAACCCCTTCGGCCTCTTGACAGATATATCAACAAACTGAAGGACTGTCCAGCTCTGTCGAAGAGGGACAAACTCAAATCAGTCGAGTAAGTCTGCCGGAAGTAGGTTGATGGAAGAACCACTATCTAATAGAGTCTGATCGCACCTCTGCTCATGAATATGGCATCTGACATACGAAGCTTCTGCATCTAGCCACTTGGCTGGTAAACGGTTCTGAATTGCAAAGCAAGTGGCACGGGTGAGCATATGGATCTCTGCATTGTGGTTCCTTCTCTTCCTACATATGGTAGTCTTCTCTCTCAAGTTCTTCAGGAAGAGAGGGATGTGCTCAAGTGCCTCATTTAGATTCAGTTGTATCTGAAATATGTCTATCATCTGTTGGTTGAACTCTAACTGTTGGGTCTTTTTAGGATTTTCTTTTTCATTCCCCTTCGCCAAGCGGAGTGCTTGAGGGAAGGGGATGGTTGGGCCCTCCTCAGATAGAGGGATAGGAGTAGGTTCCTATGTTTGCGATGGAATGGAGTCCATACCAAGATCAGCATGCAACATAGATGGACTTAAAGTAGATGAAGAAACCTTTCCTTTATTAATATTTTGGTCTTTTTTAAACTGTCCTGAGATACAATAACAGGGGGAAACACAACTGGAATAGAATTGGTGGCGTTATTACCACCCATGGCATCAGTCTTCACGGCATCAGCACCGCGCTTTGGCTCAGCATCAGGTAGAATGGTGGCGTCAGTACCACCAACTGCATCTGGAGGATCGATGGCCTCAGTACCGTCAGTTGCATCAACGTCCTTGGTGGCTTCATCACCACTTTCATCAACATCATCAGCAACATCAGCACCTCTATCCTCCTCGTCTGATGCTCTTGGATCTTCATGTGATCATCGCTCAGATGAGGCACCACTGGCTGGCATCCTACCGCTCCTAAGTGTCACAAAATCAACATCAAATATATAGGAAGAAATATCACCCAATGAATCACTAGGAGTGATGGTCTCTGTGAACAGTACCTGCTCAGATTTCCTCTTCAGATCATTCGGATTTGGCATGATCTGAGCGAGTATGGCGGCCTCGCCCTCAATGATGTCCCTCATCTCCTGCCTGAACTCGTCCATCTCCTGCCTGAAAGATGCTTGTTGGTTTGAGAGAAGGCGGGCTATATCTTCAAGGGATGGGTTCTCATAGGCTAGTCCATGAGAACCAGATGGGTTGCCTTGATGGAAATGAGGTTGCTGCTGGAACTGGTGAGGGGGAGGCTGAGTGAACTATTGAGGCTGTTATTTCTACCTCCACTGTTGTCCCTGATGGTAGGGATGAGGACCCGACTCATAATAGTGTGATGGCTGGGAGTACTGGGGATGTTGCTGTTGTGGCTAGTTGCTCTGTCTACCCTGAGTTGGAGGTTGTTGCCGGGATGAGGTGCCTCCAGTAAACCACCTGAATCTGGGATGGTCACGACGGATCCCAGGCTGCTCTTGGTCATACCAAATCTCGTTGACTTCCATCAACGGCTCCTGCTCGTACGGGGAAGGGGGAAGAACTGATAGGGGTTGATCATGATGATACACCACCATCTGAGTGTCCTGATATGGAGATGGCTGGGAGTAATACCGCAACGACTGAACCGGCTCTACCTGAATATGGTGGACTTGTTGGCACTGGGCAGGTGACTGGGAAGAGTTGTTGTTGTTGTTGTGATAAGCCCGTGACCTGAGACAGGGCTGAGAAGCCGTCTGTACCTCCTGAAGACACATGACTTGGGTCTTCACGTCACTGAGAGTCTGTGCCAACAGGTCTATCTGTGTCATGCCCTAGCACTTCTTCTTCTATATGATTTCTATGCGGTCCAACTTCTCACTAATAATCCCCATGTCAGCTGTTGAAGACTCTGTCAGTGCTACTGCTGCTAACGAAGTAGCTGGACCTGCATCAACCTGTGCTATCCTCTGATAGGACACGACATGTGGAAGGGGCTTCCCCTGTGTGTAGACTCGGGTTTGGGGTGTCACTGTGTAATTTTCAGCCATCTCCTCATGGATGGCCCAGACATGGTCCACATCCTTGGAGAAATAGGATCCCCCACATGAGGCATTGACAAGCCCCAACAGCTCCGGTGTCATCCCACAAAAGAAACTCTGCACTAAGTTGGGCTTGGAAATCTCATGGTGGGGACACCGGTCGATGAGCTCATGAAATCGATCCCACGCCTCATGAAACTGCTCGTTGGGGATCATGGTGAAGTTGTTGATCAGAGCTCTAGTTGCATTCATCCGGGCGAGTGGATAGTACTTGTTCAAGTACTCGGTCCAGAGCTGCTCCCAAGTAGTAACATATGTCCCCAAATGCTTCAATCAGTAGGTTGCTCTTTCGACCAGGGAGAAGGGAAATGCCATCATCTTGATGGTGTCCTCATCCACAAATCTGTCGTAGACCATACTGCAGATCATCTCAAATTCTCACAGGTGCATATGCAGATACTTGGTGGCTAGCCCATGGAACTTGGGCAATAACTGGATCATCTGGGGGACGAGCTTGAAGTCACCCAGAATCTTAGGGAGCTAAATCCATCGGTGGGTGAGTGTTGCATCAGGGTTGTGCAACTGCCTCATCGGTCGTGGTTGTATCACTGGCTCCGGCTGATCCTCTGGGTGTCTGTCTACTCCTCCTCCAGCTGCTGGTATCTCTCTACCGATTGGTCGTTGCGGCTCTCCTCTGTTGGCTCGCATCTACGCTAACTCTCGGTGCACCTCTGCCTTAAATGCTCCATGATCTCTAATTTGTCTCCACATCATCTCCAGGGAGGCTAGGAGTGTGTTGTTGATGGTGCCCTAATCCAGAACGTAAGTAGAATCCTGGGGTTGCTCATCGGTGCATCCTTCTCTGCTGGGCATCTCACAGGTCACTGCAAAGGCAAAAGACCCGAACTCAGGTGCCATCAAATGAACATGAATCTGTACTGGCCTCTTCTCGGGTACCTCAAGACTGATGGGAGAAGGGTGGTCGAGGGGGAACAGGGCAGTGGCGAACTCAGGTTCAAAGAGCGAGTCTGGGCTCTCCGAAACTATCCTAGATGAATGGAAAGGCATGCTCGAGAGCGGTGCTGTCAAAGACAGCCTAAGGGACCTCCTTCCCATCATCGTGATGAACGGATAAGTACGGATGAGATCGGGAATGCAAACAAGATCAGCAGTCAAACCCCCAATTCATCTACGTGACACTGAGCTGATGATCGTAAGGGCTCGGTCGTTAGTCTTATCAGTTTTATTTTAGGTGAACAATCAGTCTATAAGAGCGATTAAGCAAGCTGTTGGGAACCCGATTCTCCCAGGAGACTAGCCCAATCCCACAGTTAGATATTTCCCAGCAAGTATGGGTGTGAACCATTTACCGGATACCTGATCTACCTAATCTTCTAAGGAAGTCTCGGACAGATTACTGGCTACCCGGTGAAATCCTCACTGGAGAACGACTAACCACGAGACCAGTAGTCTGAAGGAAGTTCAAGTATGTCTCTATCCTAATGTGTGGCTCACTCTCTTGCTACATACAGACCAATCAATGAGGGAGTGACTCTATCCAAAACAAATATTTTTAAGTGAGGTGGGTTTTAGGGTCAAGTTTGCATTAACAGTCCTGATTTTATTATTTTCACTTTTTTAGGTATTTTTCAAATAAAAGCAATGATCTCCTGAGTTATTTTAAGTCCAAAATCAGGGGGACAAGTCGAAAAAGCTGATGCATGATTCAAACACTATGATGCATGCAAAAACTAGAGATGCATACCTGTCGCCAGTACTCTACATGCAGGGTGATCCATGCATAAATTAAAAGACTGAACAGAAACTAACTATATGATGCACGGAGAAACTGACCTTAAGACGAGCAATTTCTAATGATCGTGAAGAAAAGTAGCTAACTGATCAAAGAGAGGTCGATGTCCGATCTCGGATGTCAATCGGTGTCCACCACAACGGATCCTACACGCGCTATATACGACCTCTAGCGGCACGTGACATCGCAATCGATCGAGTTAAGTTTTTATTATTTATTTTCAGCTAGGTCCAATTACGATCTATATGTGCAGGCAAGCAATCAGGGATTGGGCCGTAGCTAATTACGTCACAATCAATCGAAAATCCTAAGTCTAGGGGCCAAAACTTCAAGAATCAAATAGAAATAAAAATGCGATAAAATCAAAACTGCGAAAAACTCGGTGAGGTCCCCCGAGGACACTGGTGCTCGGTGAAACAGACCCTGATGGTTCAAGTGTCCGAGAAGAGTCCAAGTGTCCCAAAATTATTACAACAATAATAAAAAGTCGGCTGAAAAGGTAAACTAAGTACTCTACTCTACTCTATCTAATATAACTAATTCCTGCTCTTTTCTTGCTGCTCCTCGGGTACGGGTCTCCTCCAAAGTGTCCTCGGGTGGTTCCTCGCACAAAAGGTGAAACAGAAATAGGTCAGAAAATATTTATAACAAATAGAGATAAAAATATACAAAAATCTGAAAAAGAGACTACTAAGCCATTCTCCCGGCAATGGTGCCATTCGGATGAGCGCACCGAGCGACACGGGTTAGGGAATCAAATAATCAAGGGGTTGTTGCTATTGGATCACAAGGTCAATGCTCAATCAAGAAAAAGAGAGAGATACACAATCAAATGATAAATCAATCAAAGCACACAGAAAATGTTAGCGGTGTCCGCTATTTATTTTAACCTAGTATAGCAACCAGGGTCGATCACAAGGAGCATAGAAATCTACGAAGTAGTCGAAATTCAGAAACTAAAATGCATATTTTTATTGATTTTTTTATTTTGCAAATTTTATATTTTTCAAATAATAGGTAAATAAGAAAATAAAGCGAACAACAAGATTTTTGAATTTTTATTTAGGGCTAAAAATGCTCAAAAATTTAGAATAAAAATATTTTTTGTGTTTTCAAAAAAATAAAGTGTTTTTGTGATTTTCTGAGTATTTTATGATGCTTTAGGAATTTTATAAAAATAAAAAAGGGCTAAAAATCCAAACTATGGTCAGCCATGACAATATTGCAAATTAAAAATAATTAAAGTGCCCTAATGTCTTGGGGAGCAATTTTATGATAAACTAGATAAAAAGAGCTACAAACAATTACTGAAATTGTATTTTTTATTTTTTCTAATTTTTTTATGATTTTTATAAGTTTTTTAGTCTTTTGTAATTTTTAAGTTTTTATAATAATTTTGAAACAAAACAGCTACTGTAAGCAAAGCACACAAAAATACACAATTAGAAATTTTTATAGAATTTAAGTGATTTTTCAAATTTCTTTGTATTTTTCAAAACAGAAAGAACACTTTTTAGGGGTTTTTTATTTTTAGAAAATAATAAACAATAATAAATTAAACCACAAAAATTACCATAAATATTTCGTGTTAGCAGAAGCTAACAGTAATTTTTATAGAATTTTTGGACTTAATTTGGTATTTATTTAATTAACTAAGAGGCACACAGATTATAGGTACCTACTTGTGATCATAATGAAGTTCAGGGGCCAAATAAACTCAAAAAGCTTAAGGCCTCATTTGCAAATTATCTAGGAAAACACGCGCACAACACATGAGCAAGCCTCATAAGGGTATAAAAGCAATTACTAAAAACTTTTCATTCAGAACATAACATCTATAAAGTATAGGGAATAGAATGCAAATAACCCAGCAAGTCACGTGGGACTGCACGCGAGTTCACACAAACATGACCTAAATGCAAATATAAGAAACTACAAGGGCCTAACTGTAAAATGTTTTAACTATAACTTTTATTTACTAGACTAAAAAGCAAAGCATGAACGTACGGGATAAAAGATGCAAATACCCTGAGGCACGTGAGGAGCACGTGGTGGCTCTGACGGTTCTGATCACCCCTTGCAAAAAGATCTGACGGTCCAAGGAATGTCGGGGATGTGTAGCCAGATCTGACGTGTCAGCCCTGATCCAACGGTCTGAAAAGCTGCTCTGGCGGTCGGCTCAGAAGAGAACTGGCACTTTGTTCCTCATCCAACGATGGAGGAAGATGGTGGAAGAACTGATGGGCGGCGAGCTTCGATCGAGAACTGGTGTTGCTCCGTGATCGAGCCTCCAAATGGTCCAGCACCTCTGGAAGGGTGCTCCACTTCGAATACCGGAGGTTGGTAAGATGAATGACGGTCAGATTGCTAGAGCAAAGGTGCTCCACCTGGAGCTACTCCTCCGAGCAACTAGAAGTCCAAAAGCGGCTCCTACCGTACGAGGGTAGCTGTAAATGAAAGAGAGGATTCGGGGCTACGCTCCGGTCTAGATTATTGTAGCTGGAGATGAAATAAGTGAGGCGAATGGGAGTTGATCACCGGCGTGGGTGGAGAAAGGAGATCTGGGTCCTAATCTCAACTCGATAGTCGAGGCTCAGGGGTGGAAGGTTGCATGAGAAGATGCGTAACAGAGTGTGATTCCATCCGAGCGGATAGGTGCATGTAACGGGGCTCCGACCAGCTGGTCGGAGCAAGGGACTCGGCAGCGGAGATGGAATGAAAGATTCAAATGGAATGATAAATGGAGTGGAAGGATAGTTACCTGAGGGTTTGGAAGTGTTCCTCTGCTTCAGGCGAAGATGGTGGTCGGGGTCATGGCCTCAACCGTGCTGCGATAGGCAAAGAGGTTGAACGCGACGGAGAGCTCCGGCCACATAGCTGAGTTGCGACTACAAGCCACCAAACTTTGACTCAAAGACACGCTCCGGCCGCTGTCACTTAGCTGAAGGTTCCTAGGGGTGAAGGAAGAGGTGAGGCACGAATTGCGGAGCAGGGAAGGGGGAGAAGATTATTTATAGGTTGCTCGAGGGTCCAGAAAGATCGGCGAGAAGCGCAGAACCCTAGAGCGATTCGGATCGACCACAGGATCCATGAGGATGTCGGGTGAACGAGGATTATTGATGAATCTGTGATTCATCACATCAAAAGTCAAAAATAGAGCCTTGTTCCCGAGAAAATAGAAGCATATTTCCTTTTATCTTGCATAAATAACACTCATGCATGCATCCATAATTCATGCATTTTAGCAGCTCATCTGCATTTAAATAAGAATGCCAAAAATCCTTTGTAAAATACATCTTCATCAAATAACCTCTTCTCTATAATATATATGTATATACTCCTTAATATCATAGGGAAGAATGCCTAAAATCAACCTTGTAAAATAGCCCAAATACCCTGAGAACCCTTGTACATTAAAACACACATAAAGCCCTCATACAAACCCCTAATTAGGTCTACTCACTCTTAGAATACTACTTATTAAAAGACCTTCAAAATGAGACTAATTTCATTGAAATTGGAGCTTGTATGAGGAACTTGGGTTTTTGGGTCATTTTGTATACTACATATGTATATTTATGTATCTTTGTATTTATGTACCATATTTGACCTCATCTCCGTCTTTGGTCAACATGAAACTTGTAGATCTCATCAAGATCTACAACTTTCATGTTTTGAGTTTTTCCAAATTCGGCCTCCTCTTCTCTCTACACGTGTTTTCCCTTCCAGCCATTCACAGCAGGCCACGTGGCGCCCTCTGATTGCGCCACGCGGCCCGTTGCCCTTTGTCTGATCCGCCTTCGCCCCCCACCGTTGGATCGCGCCTCAGATCCAACGGCCCCTCTGTGACCACGTGCGCTCACTCCCTCAGCCGTCCGATTATCTCCTACTCCTCATCACCACCATCCGTTAGCGCCGCAATCTCAGCCCTCCACGTGGCGTCATCTACGCCGCTCGATCGCGCCCCCGATCCTCTCATCACAGCCGCCCACCTTCCAGCGAGTCTCGACCATCAGATCGACTTCCCCCCTTTTTATCTGAACCATCCGCTCGCACCGCTCTACAACGCGCCACGTGGCCCCCGTCAGAACCCTTCATCTGGGCATCCTTGATCTAATCCCAGACGTCCCTTGGCACTTCGATCTGGCCGTTGGATCACGAGATCCAACGGCCAGGACCTCGTCTCCTACCTCTGGCAACCCTCTCTCCCACGATCTCCGCCTTGCGGGAGGGGCTGCCCCTTCCTATTCTTGGCCGCACTCTAGCCACCTTCTTCGACCACCATCACCTCCACGTTCATCGCCACTCGTCCCTCTCCCTCGCCAGCTCCCTCAAACACCACCATCTCCGCCACACTCGCCCCACGACAGCCACCAACTTCGCCACTCACCCACTCCAGCCGTCACCTTCACCCTTTAAATACCCCCCCTCCGGCCACCTTCATCCGCATCCGCCACTCCAGGAGAAACCCCCGAGCTCAGAGCTCTCAATTGGTGACAGCAATTGGTCGTCTCTTCGAGCGAAGACCGGCGTCTTCTCCGGCGAGATCCACGGCATCTCCGCCGTGTCGCAGCTGCCTTCCGTGACGCTGCACGAGCTCGGGCGATCACCGGCCCTCGAGCGACGACCTGGACCTCAAGCAGGAGGCCCCATCCCCAGGTGAAACTCCCTCCATTTCTTCTCCGATCTTGTTCTTCTTTTTCCTCTATTTTCTCCGCTTTTATTCGCCGTCCACGGTCATCTCCGCGCCTCCTCGACACTCCGATGAGCTTCGCGATGAAGCTCTGATCTTCGCTGGCATCTTTACACCTTCAGATACCCTATTTCACCAACCATCGACCTGCAGCTCCACCACCTTCACCGGAGCTCCGACACCCGACCACCTCCCTTCGCCGCAGGCCTCTCCGATCACTCCAATCACTTCCACAGACGCACGCACGAGCCTCGGCTATACGTCTAACACTTGCAGGTACGCCTTTGATCATTGGCCGGAGCCTCGTCGGAGCTTTCCTCGAGCTTCATCGACTCAGAGCTCCAGCCCTCCTCCAGTCATCCAGAGACCACCGGAGGCTTCGCCTTTCACTTCCGAGTCTTCCGAGCTCGGTGGGAGCTGACGGAGCTCATCACCTGAGCTTGGCAGCCGAGGCGGAGCTCAGCAGCCTTCACCGGAGCGCAGCCATCTCCTCCGCAGGCGGCGGAGGCCCGTTGAAGGAGAAGAAGCAGTCGCCGTTCGATCATCTGATCAAACGGTCCTCGCCTCGCCACGCGTCCCTTCGCCGCCCTCGTCCTCGACCGTCGATCACACCTCAGATCGGACGATCCTCCCGCTGCCACGCGTCTTCACCGACACCCCTTGGATCCATCTTGATCCAAGGGCCTTCAGGCCGCCACGTCGCCCTATCCGAGCCTCGGCCTCCAAGCCTAGGCTCGGGTAACCCGAAGCTGCTCCGAGGCTATCCCGAGCCTCCAGAGAACCCGAGCCTCACTCCGAGCCTGCGACGCCATCCGAACCTAGGCCGCCTCACGTGAGGAGCACGTGCGGCCTGGGTTATTTGCACCGACGCCCCTGGAGCTTTCACAAATTGCAAAAAGGCCCCTGTGAAGCAGACAACACGTGAGGAGCACATGCTTCGTGGAAGAATTGCATAGAAGTCCTGCATACTATTGGTAATTGCATTTTAGTCCCTGTCAGCACGTTTACTTATTGAAATTTTATTTTCCAGTATTGCATTTACACCCTTATGTTTGCACGTGTCCATAGCATGCATTTTTCATCATTTTGAAATTCTAAAAATTGCAAGTTGTTGAGAATTTTGTCCTCTATCAGTTTGTACACGTGTCTAATTTTTGTTGGCTTAATTGAATTATCAATGAATTAATTGGTTCATTTGTGTCATAGTTTGCCCAGTGATGCCTTTTGATTTTTAATTAAATATCAGTGCCTTCAAAAATCACCAAAAATTCACAGTAGCTTAAGGACACCTTTTTCAACACTCCATAAAAATTTCATGTCATTTGCACGCATAACGAGGCCTCAATAAATAGTTTAGTGATTTTCTTTAATTAATTTTAATTAATTCATTTCACAATAAATTTAAGTTCTGTCAATTTTCCTAGGTCCCTGATCATTAGACCTTCCTAGGATAATTTTAGTTCTTGGAGAAATTGTGGTTTGATATTTATTAAAAATTAAACACTGAAAATCACTCTGTCTGTTTGTTTAATTCACAGAAAATTTATTTTGAGTCGAAAAATTCCAAAAAAATTAGTGTAGGTCATTTTCATCATAAATAATCTTCTGGCCAATTTTCATTATTTTTGGACTTCGTTTGACACATCAATTAAATTTAAAGTTAAATTGGCTAAGACTTGTCTGCATATGTCTGCATAAGAAATAAAAAGACCAAAAAAAATTGACCCTCGAATATCAACACTTGAAAATTGCTGTAATCCACCTAAGGAGACAGTTGCCTCCCTGAGATCGACCTTGGACTCCACCAAGTAAAAAATATCACTGCTTAAAATTGACCAAAATCTGTCTTAAGTGGTTTTTGATCAACCTCCCGCATCCGACTGCAACGAACACTTAAAAGTAATTTGGACAATTAATTTGACCGAATTAACTAAGGGTACGGGAGCGCCCATCAATTATCAGTCCAAATTTCGAGAAAAAAGTAGCTCGGAGTCAGGATGAAGAAATTCGAGAAAGAACTCTGACGAGCAGTATCCGGGTCTAACCCGGGAAGGAGGAGGCATTGACCGGGGGTCAATGAACGGTCTGGACCAATTAGAAAATTAGGATTTACAAAATATTTATAAATTCAATAAAAAATAGCAAATGATTTTAAATTAAAAAGTTACAAAATAAAAAATGTTTATTACTTTTCAAACTATTTTTCTGTAATTTTTAATATATAGTATTATATACATGTATAATATACATATGTATTATGTATAGGTATTTTTATTTTGTTATATGTACACAAATAACCCAATTTTGTATTTTATTTATTTTCAACATAATTTTAGGTGTACAAAATAATTTTTATTTTATTTTTAAGAATTATTTATAGGTATAGAATAAATAGTGAATGTGATGTACATATATGTGTTTTGTACAATTGAAAGGAGGATTTTATTTTATTTTTTATTTTTATTTGATAATTTTTATTTTATTTTTATATTATTACTAGAAATATCTACAAGGGGTATAAATAATAATTTAATTTAATTTATTGAAAATAATTATATACAAATATAGGTAGTATGTACAACACAAAGTCGACCCTATCTCTCTCTACTTATTTTATTTTGCGATCAAGTCAAGGCTTGACCTTCTCTTGGGGTTCGGGTCACTCTATATTTATTATAAATACCTCCTTCCTTTTTCTTTTCCTTTATTCTTTTATTTTTGCACAAAACATGCTAATGATGCAATATTAACATATGCATGTTGAATGCTAAGTTATTATATTTACACATATCTACATGATGTTTTGCCAAGATAAATAGCTAAAATAAAAGAACAAAGAGTGAGAATCAGGGATTCATCACACATGCATCATTAGATCAAGATGATCTAATGATACGTATTCACCCCGAAGCCGCACGCCAAACCAGAAGCATCTATGGGATCGGGGCTATGCCCGAAGCATGGAGGCATGCCACGTGTACTCCAGACTTGCATTTGACCCAAGCCACCCCCCAAGCCTCCGCCCACGTGCCTGACACGTATAACCTGGGTTAGTTACATCCACACACTCAAGTTTCTCATGTATTGCAAATAGGTCCAAGCGTACGTGCCTCAAGTGGCGCGCTTGGGTTAAATTTCAAGGAGGCCCCTTTAGATTTTTATTATTACATTTATGTCCTCCAAGGACTTGTTTGTAATGCTTTATTTATTCATTTCCATGTTTTTATTTGCATTTATGCCTATGGACCTCTTTTCTTATAACTTGAGCATATGGATTCCAATTCAATGATATCAGTTTGCTTTCGTTGCTTATTTAATTCTCTATATAATGGCATCAATTGTTTCCAATTTTGACACTTAGAAGAATATAATTAATTTTATATATAGAGTGTCTCTTCATCGTTGTTTAAAATGCCATCTGTCTTTATGTGATGTTTCAATTGATCCTGAAATTGAATATACATTGATGGCCCATTTTATTAATTATCCATGGGCATATTATTGTTGGCATTGCATTACATCCTGTTGCATGTTTTTTTTATTTTTTAACTTGCATAAAACTCGAATAAAAATGTATCTTGTTCATTCACTTTATTTATACATTCCATGTCGTTTCGTGCATTGGTTTGTTTGTGTCTTGTTTCTGTGTTGGCCTAAGTAGAAGAAATATCGCTTAATTTGAACGTTAGTTTTTTATTAATCAACCAGGTAGCTCATGTCCTTATGTTCGACCTTGATACACTTATCAAGTTATAAATATTCCACCTATTCAGAAGGGTGGTTTTTTATCGAATCGTTTTTGCCTCTTATGCTATGATAATTAAATATTATTAAAAGAGGCGAACATGGATTCATCAGTTCATAAAGCTCACATTGTTTTCAGGCATATTCTAGACATAGTGAGGCATGTCCATAGGAAATAGAGCCAAAATCCTGGTCTAGATACTGCCTTGTTGATTGACTAGATTCACGAAGTTTTTGTGCGCTTCTATCGGTGCATGGGTGAGTAGGGTTGAGTCTACTTGCATGCTTGGTCTAAAGTACTGAGCATAGGGAAACTGTGACGACGGGTCCCTGAATCGTCATATCACGGCTGAGTACCCCGCATGGGGGAAGTATCGGCTTCCTCCTCTTTTCTTTGGCTGAGTAGTAGATCCATGCCCAATCACAAGGATTCTTAAAAAAGTACATGCTACATGTTACAAAGAAAGTGAGAAGTACATGACACTTGTCTGGTTGTACTCACTCTCCTATAGGGTTAGCCTATAAGGACTTGATATAAGATTGCATGAAAATAATAATAACTACAAAGATAATAGACGAATATGATGGCTTCGCTTGTGTCGTGTTGGTGAATCCATTTGCTTTGGTGTCTTGTTTGGATCTAGATTAAAGTCAAATATCATAGTCCCTCGCACTTGTGCCTTTCCTTTTCCACTTATGGTATCACTTCCTTTTTACTTTGCTCATTTGAGTCTTTTCTCACTTTTCTCTTCACTTTATTTCTTGTGTATCTTCATGCTCGTTATTTTTCGTCTCATTTCCTTTTGTCTCTCAAGATGTCGGGTCTTGGATGGCTTAGTATGGACTCCGTAAATGATCACATCAATTCCATAACTTCGACATCTCTAATAATTTGAGACGATTCTAGAGAGACCGATTTTAATTTTATGAGCCACTCTCAAGACTCCCCATCTTCTTCATTCCAAATAAACTGGGATCACTCTTGTCCCGACATTCCCCTTTTCTGGATGGAGATCGACCTGTCTCCATACACATTACCAAGTTCAATAATGTTCGGAATTGACTCTAATTCCGAACACATCTCTATATCCGGTGCACCATTCAAGATTGATTGGGATTCATTTCATTAGCAGATACGTAGCTCGATCAAGATTCAATTCACTTTGAATCTGATTCAGAGATGTCTCCACCGAAAGAGAAGGCAATGCAAGTTCAGCAGAATGAAGTGAATGCTCATACGCTTACCTCTATACAGGCGATTCAGATACAACTGACTGCACAGATCGAAGCTTAGACCACCTTCCAAGAGATATTAAATGAACTAAGGAGAGATAGAGAGAATAGAGGAGGAGGAGGAGGAGGAGAAAATGAAGCACATGTATATGGACCCTATGGAGGGGAAGAGGAGGAAAGAAGAGAGGCTCCCAAGCCTACCCTAAAAAGAAACTTATGATCTTGGCTCTAGCCAGATGATAGAGTGGATCCAGACTCCACCAATCCACACATTTTGAGTTGAAGTCGCAGCTCTCGCCTCTTCTTCCCTCATTCCACAGGAACACAAACCCTCATTCCACAGGAACACCAATGAGGAATCGTATATCCATCTCTAGCAGTTTGGTTGCATTTGTGGCATCACTTACTACCCTAACATCCCATTAGGGGTGGTCAAGAAGACTACCTTTCCCTTTAACCTCCAGGACAAGGCTTTATACTAGATTAATTATTTAGGGAAGGTAGTACGACTTGGGAGGATCTCAAGGCAGCATTCCTCCCCACGTTTTACCCTCTCGATCGTCTGAACCAAAAGCGTGCACGCATCTCGAACTTCTACCAAACACCGCACGAGTCCACTCATGAATCCATGGAGAGGTTTAAAGAATTGCAAGAAAAGTTCCCCCATCACGACATCCTGAGGACCAGCCTAGTCCAACACTTCTTTAGGGACCTGAACCAGGAAAGACAGAGGTTGTTAGATGTTGCATATGGTATCTCTCATTTAAATAAAGATGAATATGTTGTATGGCTGATATTTGAAGAAATGGTTGAAGGAGAGGCTACATTGTCTTCCTCTATAGCATACTAGAAGTAGTCATAGGTCCACCACAAGCCCGTCAACATGGTAGAATCTCATGATGAGGACAGGGATGAGAGCTCCAATCTTAGCATTATAGGGAGATACCTATCGAAAGTGAATATTATTGAGAAGTGATCCCATGATCTTGAGAAGCTAGCTATGATCGAACAAAGAACAAAGAACCTAGAGAAATTGGACTAGATAACAAAGCAGTTGGAGCTCTTTGTGAGCACCATCAACTCCTTCCATACCGCAAGTGCATCTTCCATGACTTCTACAAAGCTGAAGGAATCATCATCTTCGCATAGTCAAGGGCAATCGTCGTTAGTCCAGCATGTGTACTACGTGCTTGCCCTTGATCAAGCACCACCGTCACTATAGCTGCAACATCATATGATCGTGTACCATTCGGAGCCCTGATCTTTTTCAGAGTCATTATTCCCACCTCCACCTCAAAGTCAAGAGGTTAACATCGTTTGGAGTAATGAAAAACAATTGACCCGTCCAGGCAGACATCAATAGAGTCAATATTTTTACATTCGATTGTACCACCAATCACAACGTGGGAAATTTGTCCAGAGTCAGCCTCAACAGCAATAGTCTCCACCACATACACATACTTGGAGACATTCCTACCATCAATTGGCGTACCACCAACAATAGTCATATTACCATTACCAAGTTTCTTCATATGAGAATCAGTATCCACCTCCTCCATATTACCAATAGCAACTTCCTCCTCGGTATCATTCTCAGAATAATTAGTCGCAGCCTCCTCAGCATCATTACCAACCTCAACGTGGTCAACACGTTGAATCTTCTGAGGATGTGCTCGTAAACCCCACTCTTGATTGTTTGGCTCAGCTGGTGAAAAGCCTCAGTGAGATGAGCCGGAAACTTCATGACCTCACCACCACCAAGATGATCATTCTACCACAAGTTGAGGTCAACCCAATAACCTCAAACGTAAAGAGAAGGCAGTCCGCAATGAGTCCTCCAAACCCGATGAGTCATGTATCAATTATTTTATGATGTCTAATGTTATGAGTCTCAGGAGCAGTAGGACCTTGCAGCCATCCACCACAACAAAGGGGAACAATAAAGCAATCACTGGTGAATCGTCATCTTATGCATCGATTGATCCAACAACCTGGCCGGTGACAAAAAGAAGAAGGAGGAGTTGCACTAGATTATTCAAAAATCCAAAAAACTGAAGAAAAATAACAAAAACAGAATAAGAGCTCAGGCAGTTGCAATCCAATCAAGGAGAAAGTTGTAGCAGTAGCCGATCCTATGCAGATTGAAGAAACTGAAGCTCTTGTATTTTTTCCACCTGTTTTGAATGATTGTGTACCTTCTAGACAGTAATTTGTACAAAATGATTCAGTGGTGAATAATAATAATGATTTTCAATATGTAAATATTCCTTTTCCAGATGCTTTGAAAATTTTCAGAAAAATAGAAAAAAAATAAAAATAGCATTGTCTGATTCGGTAATTGTTGAGATCTTACCAAATATTGTTCTTGAAATGCCTTTATGGAAAGCCGTGGAATACATGCCTTCTATGAAGAAAGGATTGAAAGAGGTGTATACATCAAAGCATCAACCCTGCAAAAATACACATCAGATTAGAGAAGCACATCCTGGCCATGCATACAATGAATGTGATCAATGACCTCCCAACCAAGAAGAAAGAAAATGGAGCACCTTTAATCAGATGTGAAATTTTTGATCAAATATCTAAGTAAACTCTGATTGATATAGGTTCTTCCATAAACCGTATGCCCTTCTCATTGCTTCAAGATTTCAGGTTGGCTCTGCTTAAACCCACATGCATGATCCTTCAGCATGCTAATCGATCCATTAAACGACCTAGAGGTTTATTGGAGGACGTTATCGTAGTAGTGTAGGACATGAAATTCCTAGTGAACTTCATTGTCTTGGGCATGGATTCCCCTACACTGTTACTCTAGACCTTTATTATTCTAGTCGATTGTTACTTTGAACAGCCGAAGCAATAGTTAATTATGGGTCTGTAAAGATCATGCTCCTCTCTTGCAGTGTGAAAGTCGCCATGGAAATGATCACAAAGCCGAAGGCTGCAGAGTGCACATCTGAGAGAAAAGGTCCATCACTACCTATAGAAGACTTGAAATTGTTGAGTAGATAAGAAATCCAAACTTATCACTGCATAACATTGAGACACGGAAAATCCACTTTCCAGAGTAGGACCTGGACAACACATTCTACTCCTGCTCCATTACCAATGGGGAGGATAATGCAGAGGCACTAATTGAGTTATTCGAAGAAGATTCATGCCAAAACAAACAAGAAGAAATCATTGCAGACATGTTCGGTACATTATTGTCAGAGCCAAGAGTGATAGAGGTTAACAACAACATATTGTTAGCAGAATATTCACCTACCCGAAAAATTTCATAAGTAGCCGAGAAGCTGACTCAAAAATTCCCAAAATTAGAGCAGTTTCAGTAGATCTTAAGTATGTGTTCCTTGTGGGTGAGATGAATTTGTATCCGATCATCATCGGTAGCATATTCAACATGTATCGAGAATCCTTCTTGCTAGAGATTCAAGAGAAAACCTGTAAAGCACTTGGTTGGAATGTTTTGGATTTCTGAGGGATAAATTTGGCATTGTGTTCACACCATATCTACTTAGAGGATGATTGTTAACCATCTCGTGCATTCCAGAGAAGGTTAAACCCTAATCTTTGGGACGTCGTCATGAAAGAGATTACAAAATGGTGTGAGGTTGGCTTCATTTATCCTATCTTTGACTCGGAATGGGTGAGTTCATTTCACATTGTTTTGAAGAAATCCATAATTACGGTAATCACAAATGATTAAGAAGAGGAGATCTCTACCCAAGTACCCACTTCTTGATGTGTTTGTGTTGATTACAAACACTTGAATTCAACGATCAAGAAGGATCACTTTCCTCTTCCTTTTATTTATTAAGTGCTTGAGAGGTTGGTAGGGAAAGAGTTCTTTTACTTCTTCGACTGGTAATCTAGGTATAACCAAGTGGTAATTGCTCTTGAAGATTAAGAGAAGACTACTTTTACATGTCCATTCAACATATATGCTTTCAAGTGGATGCCCTTGGTATTATGTAATGCACCCACTACATTCCAAAGGCACATGTTAGTTGTTTTTACCAATATGGTGGGTAGCTTTCTTGAGGTTTTCATGGATGATTTCTCAATCGATTGTGATAGTTTTTATGCTTGTCTTGCACTCTTAAATCAAGTGCCTACGAGATGACGTGAAGTTAATTTGATTCTATCATGAAAAAAGAGTCACTTCATAGTTTACATACGGAATTGTGCTGAGCCATGTTGTCTCCAAGCGAGGCATGAAGGTCAACCTGGAAAAGGTGGATTTATGCTAAACTTGAGCCACCTCATACTTTAAAGAATGTGAGGTCATTTCTGAGGCATGTAGGATTCTACGGAAGATTCATCAAAGACTTCAACAAGATTGCCCGACCTCTTATAGAAGAGTTATGCAAGGAAACCGATTTCATAGTAGATCAGAAGGTTCTCCAAGACTTCACACAATTTAAAGAACTCGTCACTCAGGATCCCATCCTACGGCCACCAGATTGGTCCCTCCCATTCAAGATCATGATGGGTGCTTCTGATTTTACCATTACGGTTGTACTAGGACAAAGAAGCAATAATTTGCTCTATTCCATCCATTATGCCAGCAGAACACTTGATGACACATAAAAAAATTACATAGTTATAGAGAAAGAGCTACTGGTAGTTGTATTTTCCCTTGAGAAGTTCATATCATATCTTCTCGATTCTAAGGTAATTGTCTACACTAGTCATTCTGATATCCAGTATTTACAATAGAAGAAGGATGCAAAGTCACATCTACTTAGACAGATCTTTCTCCTCCATGAATTTGATTTGGAAATTAGAGATAAACTTGGAGTTATGAATGTGGTAGCAGATCACCTATCCAGAATTGAACTATCAGATACTCAGCAAAGTAGTGTTCCGACATCAGAAACCTTCCTCGATGAATCCATTCTAAATAGTGCTTCTCTCCCCGGTATGCCGATATTATGAACTATTTCGTTTCTGAGAAAGTTCCACAAGATTGGACAAGAGTACAGAAGGATAAATTTTGTCAGATATTCATTTCTACCATTGTGAAGATCCATACTTTTTTAGGGAAGGTGTGGATTGCATTTGGCATCAGCGCATTCCTCAGGAGGATTACACCAGTGTCCTCGAGCGTTGTCATAAGCTTGAATCTAGACGACACCATTATGGAAATCAACGATAATGAAAGTATTGCAGTGTGGACTTTGGTTGCCTACACTATTCAAGGATGTTGCAGCTTATGTGAAAGGTTGCATTGATTGTCAGAAAATGGGAGGAACCCTTAGTCCCAAAGATTCAATGCCCCTTAAGTTTATTCAGATCTCAGATGTTTTATATGCTTGGAGCATTAATTTTCCATTTCCTAACAATCAAGGATTCAAATACATCTTGCTTGTCATTGAATATGTGAGTCAATGGATGGAGTATATTCGCTCGATCCCCTGGTAGTCGTACCATTTGTCGCTTTCTCAAGGAAAACATTATTTTGCGATTCATGATTCCAAATATTTTAATTTCAGACGGGGTAGCCATTTTGTGAATAAGGAAGTCAGAAAGCTTATGATGGAGTATGACATCAATCATCGTATCGCATCTCCTTGCCACCCAAAATCGAATGGCTTAGCTGAGTTATCCAATAGTGAGATTAGGACAATCTCCTAGAAACTCGTTGGGACGAATAGGAAGAACCGGTCCCGGTTGTTTGACTCAGTTCTATGGGCTTATCGAACCACCTACAAGTCTCCATTAGTTATGTCTCCCTATCGTCTAGACTATGGAAAGCCATGCCATTTGCCGGTTGAATTGATTCATTAATCTTTATGGGCAGTTAACATCTGTAACTTAGACTCACATAAACGTGGTCATAACCAAAAGATTGATCTGAACAAACTCCTAAAATTCTGAGCCTCTGCATACGATAACAGCCTTATTTAAAAGGAGAAATTCAAACATTGGCACGACAAGTACATCAGACGAAAGACTTTCGAGTCTATATAGATGGTATGGTTATTTGATGTGAAGTTAAAGATATTCCCGTCTAAACTAAAAAGTAAATGGATAGTTCCATTCACTGTGAAAATTATGCATGATAATGGTAGCATACTCATATCAAAATTGTCAGCGGACGCACAATCATGTGTAGTCAACAAACAATTGTTGAAGCCATATTTAGAGCATGATACATTATATTTGTTGTCAAGTCAATTCATGTGATTTTCGATGATGATCTCTCAGACACAATAGCACAGGATTCAGATCATCAAAAAACATTTTGGTTAAATCTTTTCCTCTTTTCATTTCTTTTTCATTTCTTTCCATCTTTGGTTTTATTCATTTATCCCATTCATCTATTCTATACTTAGGATATACTTCATCCTAAGTATATGGGGGATGAGTGCCTTCGGGTTATTCTTCATTTATTCGCTCGCTTGTCTCTCAACTTGTTGATATTCTTTCTATAGTTAGGGATATTTCACCCTAAGTATGGGGGGCAAGCCAAGTCATTGATTATTCCGTACATTCTATTCCTCGATCATCCCTGCATTGTTTATAGTCTTCCATAATTAAGATTAGTTTATCCTAAGTATAGGGGATGATTGACTTCCCATTCTTTGAGTCACTATAGTATAGACTTTTTTATACTTAGCATGACTTATGTCTTCCTTTTTGCTCTTTGATCACAATGAGGACATAGTTCGAGCTAAGTATAGGGGGCATATATAAGTATATATACACACATTAGCCATAACTCGTACGTTCGGATTTTCAATAATATGGCTAATATACTATGTTTGATAAATGTATACAATAAATCAACCAAAAATAATAAACTCGTGTAAATATGTATTCAACTTTTTTTGAAAAATTGTTTGCAAAAATTGGTTTGAAACGATTTTGTAAAATGATTTGGAAAATTATTGTAAATTGTATTAAAAAAACTTTTGTAAATCTTTGTTATATGTTTTCAACCCATTTGAAAAATAATCTCTTTGTAAAAAGTATGTAAAAAATTGCTTGTAAAATTATTTTTAAAAAATTCTTTTGTCAAATTATTTGCAAAAAAAGTTTTCAAAATGTTTGACTAATGTTTGCAAAAATATTTTCATATTATTTTGAATACCCTATAAATAATATCCTCATAAAATTCTTCAAATAAAACATGTATATATCTATACCAAATTCTATATATACTTATGTAAAAATCTATACATACCTCGTATAAAAGTCTTTGTAAATCTTGTGAATTCAGTAACTCCTTTGTTTTCTCAAAAATCCATAAAATTTTACAAATTTCTAAAAATCCTAAAATTTTGCAAAACTTTTTGAAAAACTCCATAAAAAGTTCAAAATCAGAAAATGGTTACACAATATATTTTCTTGCATTTGCATTTGTATTTTTTCTGAATGATTTTGACAATCGAACAAGTTTAAATAAAATTTTTAAGATTAGAGCTTGGTCTAAATCTTAATTCACTTAATTTCATAGGAACCTTATAGGACTGGAATTAATACTTTTCATGTCATAAGACTTAATTTATTGAGTCCACAAGACTATGTTCACATGTCATCTTGATTAGCCTAAGTAGAGTATTTTGAAGTGCACGCATGACTCTTGTTTATAATGACCTAACTTGAACACCACACTTTACACGTAGCTCAACTCTGAAGAGGTAGTGAGGGCATGATTCATTAGCTTGAGGAAGCACACGTGTGGAAACATACGTTGTTACCATAGGTGGCCAGTGCCCCCAACCCGGTCTAGTGGTATGGACGTCAAAAGACAAGACATTGTGGGTTGCAATCTTCAATAGAGGGATAGTCTACTGGCTCAGGAAGAAAAATTATTTATTTAAATATTATTGTATATAGTATCAAAAATATGGAAAATAAAAAACTATAAAAAGAATAGATGGGAAAAGTCAATGAAAAATCCAATCCCGTCGGAGTATGTATGAAATAAGCAAGGCAGAATGCTTCAAAGTCAAATATCTCAAGCTTGCATGCAGTAGGAGACTTGGCTACACTGGTCAAGCTTCATAGAATATACTGGTCACAATACATTCTTCTTTCTACCCCATCTTCTTGTGCAGGTTGCTCTTGAACTTAGAAGGGAATACCCCGGTCCTCAAGGAAATATTAGCTAGATTGGGGTATTAGGGTTATCTTATTAAGGGAGATTGTTCCTTGCTATTTATGAGGAGAAGAGCTACATACACTTACACTGTACAAGTAAGACTCATAGTCATAAGAGTTTGCGTATGAAGATACTTATTCTGACACGACTATTGAGGAGATCTGAACAGAGACTTGTGGAACTTGAGGGATGTTAAGTTTTAGATCATTTCCCCAATAAGGTTCCAAATAAACTAACAATCAAAAGATCTTAATTGAGATCTAAACTTTGATTATGTGAACACAAGTATAAAAGTTATAAGCATTCTACATTCTTTATTTTCCTTTTTTTATTTTTCTCTTTTGCATCACATATTATTCTAATAAGTGTTTACTAGGGACTAGAAAAGTTAAGTATAGGGAGGTGATGGATAGTCATTCATCTACCTTTATTCTCCCATTTTGTATTTAAATCGCTATCAAAACACATGTAAATACAATCAACTTGTACAAATTAACATTCATTATTCATATGTAATTAACCTTTAGTTACTATAAGAATATATGTATTTACATACAAAATAAAGGAATAAAGAAGATAAAATGAAAATAAATGAAGCATCAAATATATTGAATGTCCCTAAACCCCAAGATCAAGTCAATATTGACTTGGTCGACAAGGAATAAGGTAGGGGGATATAAGGGTCTGACATTGTATATCAAAACCCTAATTTTAAACCTTTAAAGCAACCACTTTTATATCATATTTATTCTTCATTTTATACATCTCAAATAATAAATTGATATATTTAAAACATGCATATAGAAAAATGTAAAAATAGTTGCACATAAAAATAATGCATCATGCAACTGAGACACGCAAATGAAAAAGTTGTAAACAAAACTTCATAGATCAATATCTTCTCCATATGAACTCAAAATTCATAAAACTCACCTCCATTGTATTTCAAACTAAATTATCTATCTAATGAAGGTAGTTTCATTCAAAAAGAAGTTAAGATGCAGAAGCCAACTTTCTAGGGATCCATTGTACTATGTATCTGTATATTTTATTCATATATTTTATTCATTATATTTTTACTCGTCTTATATTTTTAGATAAATTTAAATATTATTTAAAATATATTAAAAATATAAACACAAAATAAAACCATTAAATACTTTAAAATATATATTATAAACAAAATATATAGGTATACTATACATATAATGTATATATACACAATTATTTTGGTATGTAAATAAACTCAGAAAACTAAAATAAAAATATTTAAATGTGTATTTAAATATATTATAAATATATATAAAATATATGCATATGATAATGAAATTTAAAATACAAAATAAAAATAAAAAACCTAAAATATAGGCAAATATACCTTTGTATATACTTGTAAAAATAAACATCTAATAAATAAGAGTGTAAAAAATAAATAAAAAAACTATAAAATAGTTTATAAAATTAGAAACATTTTTTATGTTTTGAGTTTTAATAAAGTCGTCTACTATATATTATTGAATTAATAAAGATTTTGTATATATTTTGTCTTGATTGGTCCATGTGGACCAATTAGAAATCGGGGATTGTTGACCTGCGGGTCAACTGTCCTCTCCTCCCCTGACTCTGTCAGAGTCACAAGACCTCCCCATCTTCTCCATTTTCCTACTCCACCTCCACTCCCCCCTCTCCCTTGAGCTCCTCTCTCTCTCTCTCTCTCTCTCTCTCTCTCTCTCTCTAGAGAGAGCCCATCTCCCTATTGCAAGCCCTGCATCTAGCCTTCACCAACCCCTTCTTCTTCACATGCAACCCCCCTCCAAAGTTGGTCGGTCGCTTCTATAAATAAAGACCTCCCAACTTCCTTCAGATTTTTTATCCTTTTAACTACATGTAACCCTAATCCCAACAGCAAGCTTGATTCCTAGAGACAGTAGGCGATCCTTGCAGGTGCAACGAGGAGAAAGGTGGTTGAAGGAGCAATCCAGCCACCACCAGAGATTAGCTCCGACGATGCTCCCCAGCTTCCATGTAATCCCTATTGAGGCTGAGATTTTTAATTTAATTAGAATGCATCTTCATTCCCTAGCATAATCTAGCATTTAAATTCAGTCATTTCCTTTCAAGTAGCGTATAATCACATATCGTAGTTCACTAGAGCTCAATTCCGGTGATCTATTCCATCATGGATATGTTCTTCTTCGGTCCATCTAACCATCCCACTTCATTGCCTTTGCTCTTCTCCACGTTTAGTGCCACCCAAACCTCCTCGGTTCTTCCTAGATCGAGCAATCAAGGTTTCCTCCTCCACCTTCATTAGAACCTCTCTCCCCACTCCATCTTCGCCTTATTTCTCCCAATAAGAGGGTGAAACCTTAACCTTCATTCCCCCTTGCTTCATGTGCAGGTCATAGCTTTGAAGACCCCCTTCTGGGGTGTATGTGACCTATATTAAGGGCTCTAGATGCAGGCCTCCTTCTTTGAAGCTCCTGACCCCCATCTCTAGGGCCCGAACCTATTTTATCGCATCCACATCTAAGGAAGACCACCAGGAAGCTTTTGCCTACGTCGACAACTCGTTGGATCATCAGAGCGTGCAGAATCAACGAATCAAAATTGATCCACGATGACTTCTTCGATTGTCCTTCGTGAAGCCTCCAACATCGTTGGATGATGAACTCAACCCAGATCTATTTTGGATCATTGGATACAAAGCGAAGCGGTACTCATCGCCATCCGCTTGATTGACTTAAGTGGCAAGACGTGGAATGGTCTCCACTGCTTGATCGCGTGCTTGTAGGGGTAAAATAAAACAAAGTCCTCTATCTTTTGTATTAAGTAGTTAGTCCTATAAAATATTTTATTAATGCAATAATTTAGGTAAAAATTGCAACTAGAACTCTATGCTTTATTATAATTACACTTAGGTCTAGTCCACATCACCTCACATGGACCCCCACGTAAGGCACCTTTTGAAAAATTTACATTTTATATCTTATACTTTCTGGAAATGTTCAGAAAAGTTTCCATGTATTGCAAATATAACCCTGCTAGTTTAGCATTTTATTTTTGTGTATATTTGTCTTATTAAATACTTTTCTGCATCAAAATAATAAGAAATTAATTTAAGTGACTGATATTGTGCTTGACCACATCTTATTTTTATTTGGTATTAAACTTAATATTCCCATTTATTAAAAATCCAAAAAGATGTTATTATTCTTTGTCAAAGCATAAAAATCCATAAAAATTAGAAAAACACCTCCAAAAATTCCCAAAAAATATACTTTTATATTATCTACCATATATACAAAGATCACTAAGAATTAAAAATATAAAATCAAGAAATCACAAAACCCTAAATATCTTATAAAAAATAATAAAAATTAAAGGAAATACAAAAATATTTCTATTTCTGAATTTTCAATATATTATATACTTTACTATTTTCTAATAATTTTTGTCATTTTTATCGAATTTTTATTATTGTTAAAGATTTTAAAGCAATAAAAACTCAATATAATGAATAATATTAATTCACAAACTAGTTTAGGGTTTTAAAATATATAAGTCCAGATCTAACCCTAAGATATTTTAAATATATAATATATAAATATAAAATTTAGATATATAAAACATTATTTTTGGATTTTATAGAATTTTTGTAATTTTTACGAGGTTTTTATGTTTTTTGTTTCATATTTTTTTGTGATTTTTGGATGTGTGATACAATATACAAAAATCTAACTAATATATTTTTTCTGGAATTGTTGGGCACATATTTTAGTTTTTATGGATTTTTAAATACTAAACAGGAAAAATATGTGGGTTTTTGAATTTAAAAAAAGGAACATTAATCTAAATGCCTAACATAAATTGTACATGTAAGATCAAGGTCTCATACATCTATCCCAATTTTCCTATTATTTTTGGAATAAAAGAAACAATTAATAAAAATAAAATACATTAAATAAAATAATACAACAGAGAAAAGACCTAAATGTAATTTCTACAAAGTTATCATGCATTTCATAAAATTTAATACAAATCTAGGGCCAGACATGCAATGTTTTCAATTAAAATACAAGTTTAAATGCATCTAGCAGGGGTATAAATGTAAATACAAAATGTTCTAGGTCAATATGCAAAAGATCCAAAAATAATTGCACATAATTTAATATTTACGGAACTGAAAAAATATAAAAGGCAGAGGTGGTGGGGTGCAAAATACCCAAGCGCAGGGTATGCGTGATGTGTGTGGGGATGCTTAGATCCAATGGTGGAGGAGGCATCACTTAAGTGTGATCAGATGGTCCTAGGTGCATAATGCTTATCTTGGAATGAACTGCATAGATTAGATTTGGGGTTGTGCCTTCATTTGACGACTCTAAGGGTGCCTAGAAGAACGGGGGATAACATTGTTCTCTCCAACTTTGATCCGATGATATTCCATCCTCTGGCCACAGCTCGAGCTTGCAGGCGGTTGAAATTCTTCTTGGGGGTTGTCCACAGCTCCTGGAGGTCTTAGATGGGTCATGGCCTTGTTAGAGGAGGCCTAGAGCTCAAGAAAGAATGGGGCACCTGGGCGTGAAATTCTGGGTTCAAATTGGCAACAAATGGGCCTCTCTGGTCCAACTACCTGCACGTAGGGATGATCATGGGTCGGGCCTAGGCTGGGCCCTTCAGGGCTCAGGCCCATTTATGTTTGTGGGCTTTGGGTCGGGCCTAGGCCCACTAAAATTTTTTTTTAAGGCCCAGGCCCAAGCCCAGTCCAATTATCATGGGTCGGGCCTGGGCCGGGCCGGCCCATAATGTCTCAAAAATCAATTGGGCTTGGACCGGCCCAAAACTTATGAGTCTAGACTTGGTGGGCCCATAAACTTGTCACACCCTCATTTGGTTATTTTGATTGTAATCTTCGTTATGAAGTATTTATTAGTTATTTAGGTGATTATTATTTAGTTATCCTACTGTTTTGCACAGATTTGGTCATATCTATGATAATATAGCATCTATTGGAAAGAGTTTCATAGAGATATTATAAAAACATGTGCAAATAATAGTAAACAAACAGATTGAAAATGTACCTCATAAATCTAGATGAATATATCAAAGTGAGGGATCAAAGTTCAGACACATATGGGCTCTATGCGGGCTAGGCTATCGGGCCTAACAGGCCTAATTTTGGGCTTCTATGTGGGCCGGGCTATCGGGCCTAACAGGCTGGGCTGGGCTAAGCTCGAGACCGGTCCAATTATTAAATGGGCCGACATCTTTGGCCCAAGTCCGGCCCATAAATAATTCGGGTTCGGGTAGGGCTGGGCTATGCGGGCTGGGCTTCGGGCCGAGCTGGGCCGGCCCAGCCCAATGCTCATCCCTACCTGCACGAGAAGGTTCATGGCTTGAGGGCGATGGTCCCCTACCCAGTATTAGATAGAATGAGGCTCTAAATGAGCGGGTGTGCGATCTCCTACGTACGACGGAGGACAAGACCTGGGGAGTCGTGTAGAATTAAGGTGATCTAGACACGTGATTAGATGGAGAAAATAAAGGGGAAGAAGGTGGAGTGCTTTGCGAGTCGAAATATGGGCTACTGTACAGTGAATAGAGGTCGAAGCCTAGTGCTCTGATGTATAAAATTTTTGGATTTTACAAAATAAAAGACAAAAATACTGGAAATAAAGGAGAAATCTACACTAGAAATTGAATTATGAAACTAATCAACTATGTTACACTATGCCTCGACTAGTAGAGTGCTGAGAATCAGACCTTCGCCTGAGAAGATTTTCGGTGATGGGAATCAGCCGCTCACCCGCCTTCTCCTTGCCGCGAATTAGGGAGCACCTCTTCCCGTCACAAAGGACATCGCTCCGGTTATGGATCCTTGGGGTTACGATGGCTCGAGAAGGATTAGTTAGGGCTGGAGGAGATGGTTTAGGTTTTGTAGTAGAGGATGATCGGGTGCCTTCGATCGAGGATAACACATGAATCGAGGGAGCTTGGTGGAAGCTATATATAGGGCGAGATGGAGGATGATTGTGCAAACAAGTTTTGTGAAGGGCTCGAGGCAGTCAGAGGCATGGTTTATGCATGAAAAATTGGAGAAGAGAAATGGGTTGGCATGTACAACAAGTCTAGAGTCATGGAAGGGAGAGTTGACTGGGGGGTCAACACTCCAAGCACCCTGATTGGACCACGTAGGATGCTAAAAGATAGAATAAAATATCAAAATGAAGATTATTCAAAATAAAATAGTAAATTATTTTATTTAAAAAATAGAAACATGGAAAATGTGTATTATTTTCTAAATTATTTTATAGTGATTTTTATTTTTATTTATATAGTGATCGAGGATAACACATGAATCGAGGGGGTTGGTGGAAGCTAATTATAGGGTGGGATGGAGGGTGATTGTGCAAACAAGTTTCTTGAAGGGTTTGAGGCGATCAGAGGCGTGGTTTATGCATGAAAAATTGGATTAGAGAGATGGGTCAACATTTTCAACAGGTTTAGGGCTGTGGAAGGGAAAGTTGATTGGGGGGTCAACACTCCAAACACCCTGATTGGGCCACGTAGGATGCTAAAAGACAGAATAAGATATCAAAATGAAGATTATTCGAAGTAACATAAAAAATAATTTTATTTTTTAAAAAAAAAACACGAATGATGAAAAATGTGTATTATTTTCTACATTATTTTATAGTGATTTTTATTTATTTTTTAACCTTATTGAATAGAGTTTTTTTATTTATAAGTTATTATTTACAGGTATTTATACATGTATATAATGTATTTACATTTATATTTTGTTATTTTTTATATACAATAGCATATTTAAATATTTTGTTTATTTACAACATTATTTAATACATATTTACATATTTTTATGGTACTTTTGTGGTTTTGTTTATATGTACAAATAAATACATGTAACTACCACATAGGTGCATTATATCTATATAGTAGAGCTTTTCAATTATTTTTGGTATTTTTATGTTCTTTTAATTTGTATTTGTATTTTGTGTAGATGTTATATAATATGTACAATGATTTAAGAATATACAAGAGATAAAAAATATACAAAATAAATTACATTGGCTTATATACATGTGTACAAGTACCTGGATACCCCAATTAGTCGACTTTTGCATCTTGATTCCAATTTAAATGAAACCATTCACTTTAAAGAAAATTGAATTTCAAATGCAACGGAGGTGAGTTTGGTTCATTTTGAGTTCATATGGAGAAGATATCGGGCAATGAAGGTTTGCGGTGTTTTCAACTAAGTGTACTGAGTGACTTCAGCATGATTTATTTTTGCCAATAATTTTCTTATTTTTTTATACATTAATAGGTGCAAGTTTTATGTTGAACACATTATTGTTTGGAGTGTGTATGATGATGAATAAAATAGTATAAGTTTGAGCTATTTACACTGTTTTTTACTTATATGTTCTAGGGTTTTCTTTGTATTCCTGTATATTATTTCACCCTATCTCCTCCTATTCTATTCCTGGTCGATCTAGTCAATATTTGACTTAGTCTCGAGGTTCAGGGTTAGCTAGTATCATAGATATTCCTTTATTTACTTTTCTTTTCTTTATTCTTTTAATTTGGGTTTAAATACAAGTATTTGTACACTATTTATACATCAATGTTAGGATGTTAATTAATGCAAGTTAGTGATGTTTACATGTATTTTACTAAGGATTTAAAGCTAATATGAAAGAATAAAGGTGAATGAATGGCTATTCATCACCCCTACACTTACCTTTGCCGGTCCTTAGCAAACACTTATCAGGAGAATAAGTGTTGGAAGAGAAAATAAAGACAAGGAAATAAAGAACTTAGAATAATTATGACTTTTAAACTTATCTTCATAAATCAAAGCGTAGAGCTTATTCAGACCTTTGGATTGTTAGTTTGGTGGAACCTTGTGGGAATAGGATTCAAAACTTAACAACCATTAAAATTCACAATCCTATATTCAGTTCACCTCAATATTCATGTCAGAACAAGTCTTTCTGTATGCAAACTCTTATGACTATGAAACTTACTTGTACATTGTATGTGAAATGTAGCTCTCCACATCTAAAGTGGCAAAGAAATAATCTTCCTCGACAAGGTAACCCTAATTCCCCAATCTAGTTATTCTTTCCTCAAGGAGTGGGGTGTTCCCTTCTAAGTTCAAGTGCAATCGTCTCAAGAAAGAGGAGGTAGAGAAGAGAATGAACCGTGACCAGTATAACCACATATCCTTTGGAGCTTGACCAGTGTAGCCAAGTCTCCAGCTGCATGCAACCTTGTAACTTTGACTTTGAAGCATAAGCCTTTCTTATTGATACATAACTCCGACGGGAATGAGTTTTCATTGAATTTTTGCCCATCTAACTTTTTTAGAGTCTTTATTTCATTTTCTTTTGAATGAATAGAATAGAAACATTTACCTAAGGAGTTTTTCTTCTTAAGCCAGTAGACTATCCCTCTTTCGAAGCTATGTCAGCGCCACTAGATTAGGATGGGGTGCACTAACTTCCTATTGGGGTGGCGTTTGTTTTCATATGTGTGCTTTTCAAGCTAAAGAATTTTACCCTCCATCATCACATTTGAGTTGAGCTATGTGCAGAGTGCTTGTCCAAGTTAGGCTACCGTCGAAAAGGGCCATATATGTATATCATGAAATGTTCTACTTAGGCTCATCAAGATGACATGTGAACATAGTCTTGTGGACTCAAAGAATTAAGTCACATTGACATGAAAAGTCTTCATTCCAGTTCCTATAAGGTTATTGTGAAATTAAGTGGATTAAGGTCTAAACCAAGCTCCAATCTTCAGATTTTTTCCAGACTAGTTCAATTGTCAAAAACATTTTGAAAAATACGAATGTCAATGCAATAGTTTTTTTGTGAAGTAGGTTTTCTGGTTTTTAAACTTTTTATGTGGTTTTTGGAGAGTTTTGCACATTTTTATAAGTTTTGAAAAAAAAATATTTTAAGGCTTCTTTAAAAGAGTTGGTGAATGTACATGTATTTACAAGTATTCGCAAGGATTGAGTATGTATTTACAAAGGATTTTATATAAATATATACAAGTTTTATATATGATTTTTTACAAAAAATGTTTTATTTGGATAAGTTTACAATAAGATTAGATATAAGATTTTCAAATCCATTTGGAAATATTTTCGTAAATATTTTACAAACATTTTTTAAAACTTATTTTGCAAATAATTTTACAACCAGTTTTTCAAACATTTTACAAAAACTTACAAAGGGATATTTTACAAAGATTTGCAAAATTTTCACAGTTTTTTCAATGATTTTCAGTATATTTTTCAAAATCATTTATAAAATATTTTCGAACCAGATTTTATAATTATTCTTCATATATTTACATGAGTTTTTTAATCTTTCTATTTATTACCATTACCCATTATATTATAGGCATATTATTGAAAATTCAAGAAAGTACGAGTTATGGATAAAGTATATATACTATATATATGACCCCTTATACTTAGTTCGAACTATGCTCTCATAGTGACCAAGAAGCAGCAAAGGAAGATATAACTCGTGTTATATATAAAAGAATACTATAGTACAATGACTCAACAAAAGAATGAGAAGTTGATCGCCCCTCCCCCTCCCCCCTCATACTTATGATCAATTAATCATAAGTATAAAAGATTGTACACTAAGCGGGGAAGATTGAGGGTGAGAATATACAAAATAAACAACTCGGCATGTCTCCACCTATACGGGTAAAGAGCCCTAAGTATAGAATAGAATATCACCAAGTTGAGAAACAAGCAAGAGAACAAAAAAGAAAAACTCGAGTCACTCATCCCCCCTATACTTAAGATATAGTTATCCTAAGTATAACACTGTTACAGGGACGAATGAATAAAATGGAAGGAAAAAAAGAAAAAAAGATGAAAAGAAATAAAAATAAAGAATATTTTTGTAGCTTAACTGTCTGAATCTTCTGATGATGATGATGGGAGTTCTGCTTAAAAGGCTGCATCAATTGAATCGACAATAGATAAGAATGTGTTATGCTCTAAATACGGCTTCAACAACCACAAATTGACTATTAACGAATCTACGTCAGATGACAACCCAGATATGATAATGCTACTATTGTCACACACAACTTTCACTAAGAACAGCCCAGTCCATTTGCTCTTTAATTTGCCTGGGAATATCTTCAACTTAACTATACCTTATGACCAGGCTCGAAAGTCTTTCGTTCGATATGCATGTCATGTCATAGTTTGACTTTATCATGTACATCAGACTGTTATCGTATGCATATTCTCAGATTTCTTGGAGTTTGTTCATATTAATCTTTCGGTTCTAACCACTTGCTTGTGAGTCCAAATTGCATATGTTGACTGCTCAAAGGGATTTATGAATTAACTTGACAGGCAGATGGCACTGCTTTCCATAAACAAGATGATATGGAGACATAACCAATGGAGTCTTGTAGGCAATACGATAAGCCCATAGAACAGAATCAAGAAGTTGAGACCAGTTCTTCCTCACCGGTCGTACAAGTTTTTGTAGAATATTCTTGATCTCCCTATTTGAGATCTCAGCCAAGCCATTAGATTTAATGTGGTAAGGAGAAGCGACCTGATAACCAATGACATACTCCTTCACAAGTTTCTTGAATTCTCCATTTATGAAATGGCTACTCCCTTTTGAAATTAGAATTTCAGGAATTTTGAACTGTGAGATAATGTTGTCCTTGAGAAAGGGACAAATCGTACGACTATTTACAGATCAACTAGGAATAGGCTCCACTCAATGATTCACATAATTAAAGGTAAGCAAGATGTATTCATATCCTTGATTATTAGGAATGGGCCCATAAAGTCAATACCCCAAGCATCAAATACATCAGATAATTGGATGAACTTGAGTGGCATTGAATCTCTGAAACCAATGGTTCCTCCTAGATCCTGATAGTCAATGCAGCCTTTCACATATGTTGTGGCATCCTTGAATAGTGTAGGCCACTAGAGGCTACACTACAATACTTTCACCATCGTTCTACTTCCAGAATGGTGTCCTCCTGCTTCAAGCTTATGATAGTGCTCGAGGACACTGGTGTACCCTCCTGAGGAATGCACCGATGCCAAATGCAATCAGCACCTTCCCTAAAGAGGTATGGATCTTTACACTGGTAGAAATGAATATCGGACAAAATCATCCTTCTTTACTCGAGTCCTATCTTGTGTAACTTTCCCAGAGATGAGATAGTTCACAATATGGGCATACCAGGGAGTGATACGACAATCAAAAATGATTCATCAAGAAAAGTCTCTGTGATCAGCACAATGCTCAGTGGAGCCTCTGAACTATAAATTTTGGATAAATGATCTGCTAACACATTCTCGACTTCAGGTTTATCTCTTATTTGCAAATCAAATTCCTGAAGCAGAAGGATCCAATGGAGCACTCATGACTTGCTATCCTTCTTTTATTGTAAGTACCAGATATTAGTGTTCGGTAAATATGATAACTTTGGAACCGAGAAGGTGAAACTTGAACTTCTTGATAGTGAAAACCACTATCAGTAACCCTTTTTCTATAATGTATACTTTTTCTAGGCCTCATCTAATGTCCCGATGGCATAATGTATCACATAGGGTAATCCATCCATGTGATGTCCTAACACAACCCCAATAGCAAAGTCAGATGCATCCGTCATGATTTCGAATGGGAGATATTAATTGAGAGGCCATAGGACCGAAACTTGAGTGACTAGATCTTTCAATTAATTGAAGTTTTGGAGGACCTTGTTATCCATAATAAAATCAGCCTCCTTGCTTGGCATCTCGGTGAGAGGTCAGGCAATATTGCTGAAGTCCGTATAAATCTTCTATAGAATCTGATATGCCCCAGAAAATACCTCACGTGCTTCATTATTTTAGGTGGATCAAGTTTAGCAGTGACATTCACCTTAGCCTGATCGACCTTCATACCTCGTTTAGAGATCACATGGCCCAACACAATCCCTTCAATAACCATAAAGTGACTCTTCTCCCACGAAAGCACTAAATTCACTTCACATCATCTCTTCAACACTTGGTCTAGATGAGAAAGACATGCATCAAAACTATCACTATAGACCGATAAATTATCCATGAAAACATCCAGAAAACTACCCTCCATGTCGGTGAACACAACCAACATACACCTTTGGAATGCAGCAGGTGCGTTACACTATCTAAATGGCATCCTTTTGAAAGCGTATGTGCCAAAAAAGCACGTAAATGCAGTCTTCTCTTGATCTTCAGGAGTGATTGCCACTTGGTTGTATCCAGAGTACACATACAAGAAACAAAAGAACTCTTTCCCTACCAATCTTTCAATAACTTGATAAATAAAGGGCAGAGGAATGTGATCTTTATTGGTTGATGAACTCAAGTGTCGGTAATTTACACGGATGCCATGGCATAGGTACGCGGGTCAGAATCTCCTCTCCTTGATCATTTTTAACCATTGTCACTTTGGATTTCTTTGCGACCATGTTGGTTCAACCTGTGCTAAAACTCGCAGGATGGCTTGTTGTCATCCTCTAAGTAGATATGGTGTAAATACAAGGTTGGATTTATCCCTCAGAGATCGGAAACATTCCAACCAAGAGACTTGTTGTTTTTCTCTAGAACCTCTAGCAAGAGATATTCTTGATCAACGGTCAATCGTAAACTAATGATGACCAGATACTGTTCATGCTCACCCGCAAGGAAGGCATACTTCAGATTTGCCGGAAGTGATTTTAATTCGGGTGGAGTCTGATTCGGCTTTTTATTAACCTTTGAGACTGGGCTGGGGCTGAAGTATAGTTTTCCAATAATTTGATGTCCTCCTCAGTCACTCTTGACTCAGACAACAAAATATAGAACATGTCTGAAATGATTTCCTCTTGTTCGATCTCGGATGGATCTTCTTATTCAAATAATTTGATCATCTCTTCTTCATAGATCTAGTTGACGGCAATGGAACAATGTTCGATTATGCTTTCCAAGTATTCTAATGAGAGGAGGAATTCCTATGTCAAAATATCATTCAAGGACAAGCTTGGATATATGATCTCATCAATGATATCACAATCTTATGTGTGTGGTGTATCTGGTTTACTTTTATCAGATGTGTGATCCGTTGATTTGGGATCTACGATCATCTTTATGGTAGCCTTGTCGCTACGGGAGCGAAATGTATTCTTTCCAGATGCATAATCAACTACCGCTTCAGCAGTTCAAAGGAACGATCGATTAAGTATGATAAGGGTTTGGAGTAACGACGCAAAAGATTCCGTGTCCAAGATAATGAAGTCCACTGGGAATTTCTTGCGTTGCATTGTTACAATAGCATCCTCCAATATACATTGTGGTCGCTTAATAGATCGATCAGTAAACTGAAGGATCATCCTAGTTGATTTCAGCGGACCCAACCTGAATTCTTTGAGAAGAGACGTGGGCATGACATTTATTGAAGAGCCACTATCAAGTAGAGCACTTAAAATTTTGGTCAAAGATATCACATCTGATTAAAGGTACTCCTATGTCTTTATTTTTTGTTGAGTGATTGTTGATGTCATTCACAATGGTCATGGTCAAAATGTTTTTTTCTGCTCGGTTGCGTTCATTCTTGCAGGGCTGATACTTTGAGGTACACGCCTCTTTCAATAATTTCTTCACACTAGGCATGTATTCCATGAATTTAACAACAACATTTCTAGAAATACATTCTATAATATTTGTATATAATATTTGTACAGCTCCAGGATCAAATAATGTTGATTTCAATTTTCTAATTTTTCATTATTTTTCATAGCATCGCGAAAAAGGAATATTTTACCAAAATCAAAATGTTCTTGGGAATCAACTTTTATAAATGAGTAATTATAAGGGATACAATCATTCATCACATGGGGAGAACTAAAAACAGAAAAGTCATCTTCATTGGCAGGCACGTGATCGGCTGCTGGTGCTGGCATCTCCTTGGCTTGCACGGCTTTGCCTCAGTTGTTATTCTCTTTTTGGTATTTTGAGTTTTCTTGATTTTTTTTGGATTTTTGGATCTAGTGTGGCTCCTCTCTTTTGTTCTTCTTCTTCCCCACTTGATGCGAGATCAACAGCTGCAGAAGTTGACGACAAGCCCTCTGAATATTTATTTTTTCGCTTTCACGTTTGCATTTCATTGTAATGCCCTACTTCTCTTGAGAGTCATAACATTAGATAATATAAATGGAGTATTCATACTTGACTCAGTGGGGGAGAATTCATTATAATCTACCTGCTCCTTTTAATGAAAGTTATTTGGATTGGCCTCAACCTATGTGGGGATTATGTTCTTCGCAGTAATGAGGTCATCCAACTTCTAGATCATCTCTGTCATGTTCTTCACAAGCTGAGCTAATTAGTCAAGTGCAGGGTTTATTGATGTTTCCTCAATCGATTTGGCATGATGAGCTCGTGGAGACTGATACGAATACGGAGGATGTGACAAGTAATTCTGGTAAAAATGATGAGATACTGTTGATAATGTAGAAGAGGGGGATAATAATTCTGATATTGAAAAGTCAGTTGTTGATGATAAAACTATTGTCGGTATGCTGGCTGCTAATGGTTTTGTCTCCAAGTGTAAGCGTTTTGTGGAGACTGACGTTGAGAAGGCTGATGCTGGACTGTTCTTCCACCTTAATGTTGGTGGAATGACAAGATGGTTGAAGATTGACCCTGTTGTTGTCCACCTAGATGGGACAACTACGGTTCATTACCCCAAATGCCATTCACCTATTGGATTTGCAGTGGAGGTGGAAAGAATGGCTCGGCATCCGTTGGGGTCTCCGGATGGTACACAACCATCTATGTCTACTGAGGCTTTGAAGGTGGACCCTGGTTGGGTGCATGCACATAGTATACGTGTTGGAAGGACTAATGTTGCCCTGGACTCTACTGATGCGGTTGGTCTTTCGGCTCGATGGTAGAGCTCTCGGATAGTAAACCCGTAGACTGACACGAGTTGATCGTGCTCACTAGAAGCTCCACCTGCTTTGTGATCTAGTCGAGCTCATCCAGGTTCTTGGTTCTTTGTTCAATCACATTTATTTTCTCAAGTTATTGTGATCACTTCTCAATAATATCAACATTGGACATGTGGTTTCCAATTATGCTCAAGTTAGAACTCCCATTCTTGTCCTCTTTGTGAGATGCCTCCATGTTGCCGTACTTGTGAAGAATCTGCGGGTTCTTTTGAAATGCACAGGATGAAGATAATGTGACCGATCCTTCAACATCTCCTCGAAAATTTGCCAAACAACATCTCCATCCTTGTTGAAATGAGACCCTCCATAGGTGACAGCTACCAACCTCTTACTATCTTGATTCAGACAACAACAACAACAACAAAGTCTTTTCCCACATTAAGTAGGGTCAGTTACATGGATTTTGGCTATCTTGATTCAGACCCCCAAAAAAAATCTAGCCCAATCTGTTGCATTGTTCATTCCAACAGCTATAGTTCTTTGTGTTCGATTCTTACGAGCATTCTCCTCGCTCTGTAAGATTGTTTTAGTTTTGCCTCTTATTATTCATTGCATATTTACTTTGATATTGAGGTTATTATGTTTGTTTACCTACATACTATTGAGATGACATTGCAATTAACTCAGTTTGTAATACGGTTGGATTGCCTACATAAGCAACTCAGGTTATTGGAAGATCTGTGTGGGTTAGGCTGAAAGCTAGAATCAGGAGACTCATGTCGTGGTTTTTACCTAGGAGGGTTTCCACGTTAAATAAATGTGCACTTAAGGATTAATTGCTTATCTATGATTGAAAATGATAAGTAATGTTGTAATTGTTTGACTTTATTATTTGCAACAATCCATATCATACTGTTCGATCTGCACGTACCCATCAGACGGTATACGTAGGGTATAGGAACTAGCACATGCGCCCCATGACTCAATGTCAATGGGCAAGCTGACATGGTGGATGAGACCCAATGGCAAAGTGTCATGTGAGTTTTGACTGAGGGGTTGACCAAAAAAAGAAATAGACAAATAAAATAAAAACAAATAGAAAATAAAGTCAAACAACAGAGTAATCAAAATAAAAATGTAGATCACCTTTGTCATTAAGACCTCAAAAGTAAAATGGGCCATTTACACACAAATATAAATTTTTGGGTATTTTAAAGGTATAAAATACCAATTTTCATAATTATATATTTTTTATTTTTATATTAATTAAAGATATATATATACACGAATGTAACTGAAATAAAATATTAGAAGACCAATTGCGCAAAAGTAAAATAAAAATGAAGAAGGAGATATATATTAAGTCAGAAATCAACTTTCTTTAATTTTTAATTTTTTTATGTTAAAGTTTATGTATTATATTAAAAGACAACAAACAAATAAAATATATGAAAACGAGTTAGTTAAGTACATAAAATATAATAGTCTAAAGTTATTAACTAAATACAGTGTATAATTCCATCCCAAAACCCAAGTTTAACACATGAACTCCAATTCCTTTGAATTTATTTTGCAAAGAATTTAATGTGAATTAATTCAAAAGTGAGTTTGGACGCATAGGAGATTATATGGAGAAGATATGCATTTTACAACTTTTTATCTAAAATCTAGTGTATGGGTTTATTCATCGTATGTACGAGTTAGTATTTTTATCATTTTTTATTGATTAAGGTTAGTGATACTTACACAATATAGTTGATTTCATGTTATTTGGGGTTAAAAATAATTTATTTAATAGGTTTCAAGTTTGAACATACAATATGTTACTACATATACGATTCAACTCCTTATTTTTATATATCTTATTTAGAATTATTTCTTGAGCTTGTTTACAAGATAATTATGTATAACTAGTCCATATATTTTTGCCTAGTGTATTTTAGTAATTTCTTGATTTTAAGGGTATTTATTGTGTGTTTTAACAAGGATTCAAACTAAAAATTTGATATTAAGTTAATGAATCTAAAATTCATCAATCCCCTATACTTAAATTTTGCTAGTCCCTTAACAAACAAATATTTGAAGAATAATAAAATGAAAGATTTTAGGGCCAAATTCCTGACTGTGAAAGTGATGACAAGACTTAATTATTAGGCTTCAAGTTTTGGGAACTTGTCAAAGTCAAGTCTCACTCAATATCCACTCAAAAGGAACCCAAAATGTATGATTCTAAGAATCTCGTATTCTACAATGTAACGGAAGGGGTCACGATGACCAACGGAAGCATACGATAATAGATCACGCTACCGAACCATTACCGATAACATGCATGGCAATTGAGCAGAGATAATATCAATTCCATAAGAAGTCCATTCAACAAAGAGTTCCATTATTGTACTCCAACTGGGGTATTTTTGCAAAACTACTCTAAGAATTTAAAACAATATCTCAACAGTTCTTATGGCATATAGATATCCTTAAATCTTCACGAGTTGAATCATACCACGTCAGGAATCCCGAGGAATCTGTAGCATGATCTGGAATATACAATCAACCATGTTCTTCATCAGAAATTGACCGATAAAAATTTGCATGAGCCTAATGCCCAGTATGTATCGAGGTCCATGCGTGGGAATTCTAACTATCTTTGAACACATTACAAATCTTGTACTTGAGTTTCCATGGCAAAACATAATTACGAGCCTAATCGTTCCCATGCATGTCTAAGTCCATTACTTAACATGTATAATTTGGGTTCTTTCATAAATGTGAGTATAAATACGTAATATGCACAAGAATATATAACATACATTTCTTTCATCGTATGGGACATATATCATAAGATACAAAGCAATTACATAATTCTTCAATCATATAAATCACTTTCCATGTTAGTCCCCATGACTTTGATGGTTTACATTCCTTAAATCAATTCTTGTATGACATGTAATGGTTTGTTCTTTATTAAAACATTCCTTGTATAACATATAATGGTTTATCTTTAATTAAAACATTTTCTTGTATAACATGTAATTGTTTACCTTTACAAACCATTTCTTTCATAACTTGCAATGGTTTACCTTTATAAACCATTTCCTTGCATACTTGTAATGGTTTACCGTTATAAACCATTTGTTTGCATACTTGTTATGATTTACCTATATAAATTGTTTCTTACATGACTTTTCAAAATATTTACACATATACCCTGACATTAATATAATTACTCATATGTCATGACATTAACATAATTGCACATATAGCCCTAACATTAACATAATTGTGTATATACCTTAGCATTAACATAATTTCATATATGATCTTAAACTCATAACATTTGTACAATGCCTTAACATTATTATAATTGCACACATATGCCTTAGCAATTCCAGAACTGTACGCATACCCTTGATTTGTTTAGTGGTTAAAGTTGTCTTAATTGTTAAATCCGTAAAAGGCTTTGGTGGCTTTGCTGGCTTTGGTGGCTTTACCGATGGCACAAGCGGTTCATGAACATGATATACATGACAGTGTAACTACAACTGTAGAGGACTTAGATTTTATCTCTGCGGTTCCTTGTAACCATATGCCCCTTGCGGTGTTGTCCCTTAGGCTAACACAATAATTGGACTCTAGAGGTGGCTCCCTCCATTAGGTGTAGCACTTAGCTTCGCTTGTCGCCATAGAGCCATTATTCATTTTACAGACATTCCAATCCTTGCAATAGCCTTTCCTTTTCCATGCAATAGTTATATTGGGCAGTCAATTTCTTTGTAATTGTAAAACATAAGCAACAATTATATTGTTTGTCACCTTTTATTTTAATCATCCATCTTCGTAATCATTGTATTCTACAATGCCACATATTGCCATTGTTATCCCATTCAAGGCATAAACTTATAGTTAACCAACTCTGCATTAGCTTACACAATTTTGTATTGAACACGTAAATGTAGTTAGCTCAGTATAAACCAGGTACGATTAAGTTTAAAATTCGCATCCTATATATAGTATCTAATATAGTTAGGAGCATATAAAATGTTGATTCTTTCTCAACAGGCAATTGTGTGTTTCCAAAAGAAACGATTTGTTTCCAAATAGTGTGTACGCATGTGTACATTATCTATTTTTCAAAAATTAATTTGGATGCAATAAAGTTATCATTAGGATATCAACTAAATACATGACTTGGAGGATTCACAGTAATATGGTTTAATTAGATTCCTGAAACTTATCCTATGATACCGTAGCATATTAATGGTTGATTTAATGAATTTGTGCATAAGAGTACTTCCTTGTGTAACATGCATAAGTATGTTTTGAAGATAAATAAAATATATAAGCTACCCTAGACTAAAAGAATCCTTCCTCTTCCAATCACAGTTATAGAAATAAACATTAAAAATATTGATTTGAATGTAACCCAACGGTCTACTCTTTACTGGAAGATAATCATAGAACTTCTACATAATATTCATAATATGGGCTCAATGTGCACGAGCATTCCCACTTAAAATCAAACGACGTCACATGAATGTATATATGAATAAGGTGTTAGCTCTATAAATATATTCCAAAAAGAATCAATGATCAAGAAGATTCAATATTGCTGAAACGACCATCACTCAATGATCCGTAACTGCTCCTGCTACTTTTGTCATGAATATGCTGCAGAAATCGATTAATGCAGCAAGGAAATCATCTGAAAATAATAATATGCATACCTATTTGACTCATTGTCGGCTCATCTATTGATAAGATGGGATCAAAGGTTTAGGTAGGATGGTTTAAGATATTTCTCTAACATTGTATGAATTCAAGTCCTAAGTATTCGAAAATACAATCATAGATCGTATTTGGATTTGATCTTTGTTCATACATAATCCTAAACCGATACATACCTCAAATTTGGCGCATAACGCTCCTTGACGTAGTCATCGCGCCTCCTTCTGAACACGGATCTGCACTCCTCTCCTCCGGTTCGATGTCGCCTTCTCCTACGACGAAGATCAATCTCTCTCGTAAGCCCCCCCCTCTCTTCTCCTCTCTCAAAATGCAAGGGAAAAGTGACGTGAGGAGTGGGATTCCTTGGGTCTTTAAAGTCATGAATGAGGGAGCAAAAGGAATGTAATATTAATCCCATTCAATTGGGTAATAATATAGGCAATAATGATTTAGTGGAAATGTTATTGGGATTTTTTCCAAAGAAAACTCCAGCAATTACAGTCTATCACCCTAAAAAAATCGTCCTCAAAATTTATTAGTAAAGAGACATGATGTAGATTCATGTATTTCCTTTGCATCTCCTTTTTTTGCTCAAGACTCATCTTAATGGCATGGAGTAGCTTTGACTCCAAAATATGTCCTGACTACATCATTCTAACGCGAGAGTGATCTGCAAGATCTTCTATATAATCTTTCATAGGGAGTCATCTTGATACTCAAGTGATATCTATTCATATAAGATAGCTCATCGAACAGAAGATGTCTATCCACACCATATGTGACAACTGAGGAGCATGTACTAAACATATCTTCTGATGTCATAATGATCCATTCTAAGTGATCGTTGGATTCCAGATGAAATTAAGTGATAAAGTTCAATCAAGTACCCATAACATCTTGAAAGCTTTTCCATAATTGCATTGTGTATCTCATATCCGTTCGAACCTAATTGATGTGGAATACAATATATGCGGGTGTTGCCATTCACTTATAATTTATCCAACCCCATGACAAGTCAATCTAAGTAAATGTAAAAAGTGAGACAATTTGGTCAACAATCAATGCGATAGTATGATAATGATGTATCCTTGTCTTCGGTAAATTGTTAACAAAATCCATTCTGATATATGCTTTCGATTTCAGCATCTCACATCCTTTCCTATGAGATTTGTCACTTCCATTGCAATATTTAAGAAAATCCTATGTGAACCATTGATTAATTTGTCATTCCAAAATTTATAAATCTTTCTCAACTCACTCCAAGGCAATAGAGCTTTCATTTTGATTAGGTCAACTTCAATGTCGTCCATAAATGTGACATAACTAGAAGGAAGATTTTGTTCAACAAGAAGTTACAATTAGAGAACACTGCATAAATTTGATGTCGGAGTAGGGTCTTGAATATAATGATGTACTTGATCGTTCTCCATATCACAAGAGTATATAATATTATCATCCATAATTGGGATCACAAGGCCATCAAGATATCCTGAAAATACCCTATTCATAAACTCCACAAAAGCTACAAAAGTCCTTAAGAGATCAAAAGGCCTGATAAAATTTCACAATGGTATAATCTTATTCTGAAAGGTATTTCCGAAATGTCATCATCCTTTATTCTAGGTTATTGGTAAATCATATGTAGATTTATTTTAGAAAGATCAGGTTCCTTGATAATCAAAATGAACACATCATCGATCAAAATGATAGGTATTAATCCCTCAAAGTTACCTTAACCACAACTTAATACCTAATCTATAGATTATGTGACATGCCTTACCTTTTACAAAGAGAAAAATGCTTGTTAAGGAGGAACAATAAATCATTAAAGAAAACTCCCTTATCCCATTGTCACTATAACAGATTTCCAGTCTCTTTAAATTCAATATGTGTCATTTGATCAGGAGTTCTCGAAGTCAATCTATTTATAATATAACATTGATGGAGAGTCCACTTTTCAATAAGAAAATCATCCTGAATGACCACATAGAAAGTCATACTAAAAAATCGACAACATCAACTTTTACGGTGTAACTGAGATGATTATGTCTAAGTACTAATTAGGTATGTTACATAATACTTAGCTAATAGTTCTTGCTTCTCAGTTGTACATATCTATTCTCATTCTTCTCTACTCCATGACTTTATTTCACTCTTTAATAATCTTATAACAACATCAAAGATTTAAGAGTCATGATCTCTTATAATCATCAACATTCTCAAGGGTATGAGGGTTCAATAAAGTCACCTCATTTAATGGAATACCTCTCAGAAAGCTAGATCATTTTGCATTCACTCAATCACTCATTAGTTATATCTTTCAGATAAAATATCTCAAAATTATTTATCCTTCTCATGATAGTTTGTAGCTTCAAAAGGCATCTCCATCTCCTATATTCAATGCTTAATTTCTCAATATCTGTTTATCCTATAAGATGAATGGATTGTTGAGAATAAAGGTATTATGTATAATCCACCAAAGCTCTTGCATGATACTTCACTGTTGACTCATAATTGTCATCAACTATAGAAATTATTGGTGTGAGTCCTAAACAATCTCATTGTCCGATGATGACTTGCGGTCTCTGAACATTTTAATTCCTTAATGATGGGTCATCTGATTTAGAAAATCAAAGGATCAACCAGTTATATGTAATATCTAGGTTTGAGTCTATTCATCTCAGTCTTAGGTAATTATCTATTGTGGATATCCTACACCTAGAGGAACTCCTGCTCTGATACTATTTGTAACGGAACGGGTCACGACGACCGGCGGAAGCATATGATAATAGATCACACTACCGAACCGTTACCGAAAACATGTATGGCAATTGAGCAGAGATAATATCAATTCCATAAAAAGTCCATTCAACAAAGAGTTCCATTATTATACTCCAACTGGGGTATTTTTGCAAAACTACTCTAAGAATTTAAAACAATATCTCAACAATTCCTGTAGGCATATAGATATCCTTAAATCTTCACGAGTTGAATCATACGACATCAGGAATCCGAGGAATCTGTAGCATGATTCGGAATATACAATCAATCATGTTCTTCACATGAAATTGACCAATAAAAATTTGCATGAGCCTAATGACCAATATGAATCGGGGTCTATGCATGGGAATTCTAACGGTCTTTTAACACATTACAAATCTTGTACTTGAGTTTCCATGGCAAAACATCATTACGAGCCTAATCGTTCCCATGCATGTCTAAGTTTGTTCTCTAACATGTATAATTTAGGTTCTTTCATAAATGTGGGTTTACATTAACATACATTTCTTTCATTGTATGGGACATATATCATAAGATACATAACGATTACATAATTCTTCAATTATATAAATCACTTTGCATGTTAGTCCCCATGACTTTGATGGTTTACATTCCTTAAACCAATTCTTGTACGACATGTAATGGTTTATTCTTTATTAAATATTCCTTGTATAACATATAATGGTTTATCTTTAATTAAACTATTTTCTTGCATAACATGTAATTCTTTACCTTTACAAACCATTTCTTTCATAACTTGCAATGGTTTACCTTTATAAACCATTTCCTTGCATACTTGTAATGGTTTACTGTTATAAACCATTTGTTTGCATACCTGTTATGACTTACCTATATAAACTATTTGTTACCGCCCAATATAACTATTGCATGGAAAAGGAAAGGCTATTGCAAGGATTGGAATTTCTGTAAAATGAATAATGGTACTATGATGATAAGCGGAGGTAAGTGCTACACCTAATGGTGGGAGTCACCTTTTGTTTTAATCATTCATCTTCGTAATAATTGTATTCTACAATGTCACATATTGTCATTGTTATCCCGTTCAAGACATAAGCTTATAGTTAACCAACTCTACATTAGCTTACATAATTTTGTATTGAACACGTAAATGCAGTTAGCTCAGTATAGGATCGGGTACGATTAAGTTTAAAATTCACATCCTATATATAGTATCTAATATAGTTAGGAGCATATGAAAACGTTGATTCTTTCTTAGTACATTATCTATTTTTCAAAAATTAATTTGGATGCAATAAAGTTATCATCAGGATATCAACTAAATACATGACTTGGAGGATTCGCAGTGATACAATTTAATTAGATTCCTGAAACTTATCCTATGATACCATAGTGTACTAGTGGTCGATTTAATGAATTTGTACGTTAGAGTACTTCCTTTTGTAGCATGCATAAGTTTGTTTTGAAGATAAATAAAATATATAAGGTACCTTAGACTAAAAGAATTATTCCTCTTCCAATCATAGTTACAGAAATAGACACTAAAAACATTGATTTGAATGTAACCCAAAGGTCTACTCTTTACTGGAAGCTAATCATAGAACTTCTACATAACATAATATGGGCTCAATGTACACGAGCATTCCCACTTAAAATCAAACGACGTCACATGAACGTATCTATGAATAAGGTGTTAACTCTATAAATATATTTCAAAAATAATCAATGACCAAGAAATCAATATTGCTAAAGCGACCATCACTCAAAGATCCGTAACCGCTCCTGCTACTTTTGTCATGAATATGCTGCAGAAATCGATCAATACAGCAAGGAAATCATCTGAAAATAATAATATGCATGCCTATTTGACTCATTGTCAGCTCATCTATTGATAAGATGGGATTAAGGGTTTAGGTAGGATGGTTTAATACATTTATCTGACGTTGTATGAATTCAAGTCCTAAGTGTTCAAAAAATACAATCATAGATCGTGTTTCGAATTTGGTCTTTGTTCATACATAATCATAAACTGATACATACCTCAAATCCGGCACGTAACTCTCCTTGACGTAGTCATCGTGCCTCCTTCTGAACACGGATCCACACTCCTCTCCTCCTCCAATTCGACACCACCTTCTCCCACTATGAAGATCAATCTCTCGTAAGCCCCCCCCTCCTCTCTCTTCTCCTCTCTCAAAATGCAAGGCAAAAGTGACGTCAGGAGTGGAACTCCTTGGGTCTTTAAGGTCATGAATGAGGAAGAAAAAGGAATGTAATATTAAATCCCATTAAATTGAGTAATAAAATAGGCAATAATGATTTAATGGAAATGTTATTGGGATTTTTTCAAAGAAAAATGCAGCCGTCACATACAATATAAGTAACATATATTATATTGAGTATTGATTGCAGTACAAAGTGTACAATTTGTATTTCACCCAAGGATAGTATATGAGGCTAGTCAGTGATCTAATTCTCGGCTCTAGTTTCAGATCCAAGTTTTAAGTCAAGTAACCGTCTCTTTAATTGTCAAACTAAAAATGTAAGCATGAAAGGTCAGTAATGGAATGAGTATGATCGTGTCTTATTCTTCTCTCCTCTCATTGGACAGAAAATCACTCAGGTAGCAAAACTTACGCATGAATTTTTTTGGGGGTGGATCTACCTTCCCATCAAGGAGTTCAAACGATCTACACTTATTTTTCCTAGAATGCACCGAGGCATGTCCTTTTTTATACTTTTTGGCACTACACCCAGACTTATAGCATTTACAACACAAAATCCTTTTTTCATGCTCGTTTGGTTCTTATTTGATGGTCTATAATAGTGGGAAGAGACGATATTGTGGCCTACTTCATCTTGATCTAAGTGAACACTGAAAGGTTGGGAGCATTTCCATTTATTCATTTTTGGTGGATATTTTTAGAATTTTAGGTTTTTTTGGATTTTTGAGATAAATAAAGGGAAAAGTCAAGTTAGTATATGGAAACTTACCCCATACTTGTTATATGCTGATACTTAGGTTTCGTAAGATGATTAAAAGCTCCCTCTCATACGAGAATCATAAGATGTCTCAATTTAAGCTCTCAAATTTGTGGTCCTTAGCAAAAACCTTGGCTCATCAACAAGTACGTGCAATCACACGAAATGACGTATTGGTCATCTTCGGTTTAGGTTTAGAGATTAGATATATCCTTAATCCATGTACTTTGAGTACTTGAAGTACAAACCCTAATGACTAAGAGTGATGAGGATCTAAGTTGAGAGTCACTCCCAATCAAGTAGCCTAGACTACAATGAGTATTGTGTACGGTGTACCTGCCAAGAATAAAACCTTATTTAGTGGATCTTATAGTTTTTTTTGAAGTTCTTAATTTTTCAAAAATATTTTACCCCTAATTTTTATTACAAATTTTGAACATAGAGTTATAAGGTAAGACAAAAAATTACCTATTTTACACAATTTATGCGCATTTTATCGGATTAGACATATTCTACATATGTTACAAGTTTTACATGTTTCTACCCATAATCCCATATTTATTGAGTATTATATACATAAAATAGGTGAAAAGATTAGTTATGGGTAAAGTATATAGTAATATAAATGACACCACCATATACTTAACTTGCACTATGTCCTCACGACACTGAGTAAAAGGAAGACATAACTTGTATTAAGATTAAAGAGGTGCAAAGAATTTAAAGAATAGACGTGGATTGATCCTCCTATACTTAGTCTCTAATCAATCTATGTATGGAAGAAGAGAAAATGAGGTAGTTGATGCAATAGATGGATAAAGAATAGAACATGTATATACATAATAGGCACCGGTCCTCTTTTTTTAAGACTCTAGTAAGTCTAAGTATGGGAAAGAAATCGAGGAAAGGGGGAAATGGGATCGAAGTGGAATACATAAAAAGAAAAAGAAAATGAATGAATGTCTGCATGACTTTCCCACACGTCTATATGAAGTGATAAAGGAATCAAGAGACATATATGAAAGAGATCGCATGCACTCCTTTTCCACTCAAGTGGGTTACACATGTTTAACCTAGCTGGACTCGACTAACCAGGTATTGGGATCCGATAACATCCACGATGGTTATACACAAATCTCCTTGAAAGAAATCACATGCATCCCTTTTTCCACTATTGTGCATCTCAAGCATTCTAAAAACACAACCACTTCCAAATCTTTTTATAGAAACAAAAAACACATTACCCAGCTCCAATCATTTTTGTTCATCTTCAATATAGTTTTGACCCCATGCATCAGTTCTATGAAATTTTAGTTGTATCAATTCACCTTTTTATATATGCCCTTTATCCAAAAACAATGTAGGTTTAAAGCTAATGTTGTGGATGTTTTATTCAACCTTTAAAAATGCACTGTCTTATAAGGATCAAATTATTAAGAGAAGTTTCATTCTTACGCTCTTAGGGTACGGTAGTTAATTGCAACTTCTTATTAGAAATAAAGTCCTCTCATGTGACAAATAACTAGATTTTGTATGCAACATCACCTTGCTGTGAATTAAAACTCCATTTGAGATTCAAATTTAAAAGAAAACCACCACCTGTACATCTCCATTATTAAGAATATTTTGAGCTTCATGTATTCGTGAATGTTGCTTTGTTCAAGGACATTTGTTGCTTGTACAATTATTTCCTTCAATGCCACGATTAAATAGTTTATTTATGTGCATCTGAGTTTATGATATGCTATTCTTATATTACAGAGGTTTCATGTAGCTCTTCTCATCTTTCTCATAATATAAATGAAGACTAATTCTCTAAACTAGAATTTTGATATTGTCACCTATAATTGTCATCAAGGGAATGCATCAATATCCCAAGAAAGTTTAATGTCTAGAAATACAACTTTGTACACCTTTATGTTTGTTATAGCCTTTGTACTTGTATGACTTGCAATATTACCTTAACTGTCATGTTATACATCTCTCATATTACAGAGATTTTTGTAACTTAATTAATTTCGTCAGCCTTAAAAAAAGTCCATGTCACATTGGACCGTCCCTTAATAACGAATCAGAAAATTTGTCCAACCTCTATATGGTATCAAACGAGGCATGCACTGTGTCATCCAGATCAGTAACACATTTAAGTAGGGAGAGCACCATTTTACCTCCCATTTTAACTCTACTAGGGAGGATACCCGCGCTCCGTGGCGGGCTGTTTGTATTCATAATAATAGTAATAAAATATGTGAAGCAACAATTAGTAATTTATCCCTTTTATGTATAAGATTAGTCTAAATATAAAAGGGAATATTGCGCATAAAATAAATAATCGAAACATTACTAATTCATATATAATGACATATTTAACTTCACTATTATTATCATTGTTATATAAAAAAATTAATGTTAATAATTTTATTATCAATCTACCGTGATAATGCAAACAACCTCAAAAATCAATTTAGTGATGATGGTGGTGGGAAAACTTTAGTATGTATCATTATTTACCATGCTCTATCTTTATCGAAACCTTGTATAATACAATGTTAAAATAATTTCAATAAATGTAAGTTCCTTCTTCTCTAGCAATTACGACTAACATCTAAAGATATTTATCTCTCTTAACACATACCTTTCTTATTGCAAACATGGAGGTTAATGGATTTATTATATATTTTAAGAAGTGTGTTGCCATGGGATAATAATGAAAGAAATACTATAAATTCTGAATAGTTGTCATAATTAAAGAAAAATCAACAAAATTATAAATGTTAGGCCTTGAATTAACATGTGATTCAAAGCTTAATATGAGAAAAGTTAACGCTTACTTTATACTTGTATAATATACCTCGATCATCGAATTGTATCCCTCTTTACACCGTTAGTTACTAAATATAATTTCATTTAAGTTTTTCTATTAGTTATAACAACGACGTACTTACAAATATGATTGCATAATACGATTAAAAAATCTTTAAATAAATAGATCAAAGTAATTAGCTCATATTTGTGAAACTTCAGATATAGAATGGAGTAATGCTTGGGAGGATTAACTGGGATACTTTTGCATCTATTTTTTCATCATTATTAGATTGATATGGTCTCCTGTATATAAATTAATTAAGGACGGGTTATGGGTATTCTTTAGTAATGATCCTATTTAAAATCCACGAGGGAGAAATTAATATACATGATGTTGACAATGATGTCAAGAGTAGTTTAAAAAAATACAATTACTTTTATCAAAGTAGTAAATTTAAAAGGAAAATAATAGTTTTAAAAATTTTTATAATATATACTTCAAATTTTGTAAATGATATAGATATACATGAGTCTACTTTTATTTAATTAATATTAATATATTTTTAAATTTAGGAGGAGGAAGTGAGAGACAAAATGTAAGATTCATTAAGAGAAAAAGGGAGGGAGAGAGAGAATATGAAGAGAGAGATTGAGTGGGGAGGGAGAGAATATGAAGAGAGAGGGAGAGAAATCGAGGTTGGAGAGAGAAAGGATGGAGAGAGAGAATATGAAGAGAGAGAGAGAGTTAGTGGGGTAGGAGAGAATGTGAAGAGAGAAGGAGAAGTGAGCGGAGAGAGAGGGAGGGAGAAAAGAAAGGGAGAACGAGAGAATGGAACGAGAGAGAGAGAGAGAGAGAGAGTAAGCGGAGAGAGAGAGAGATAAGAGGGAAAAAGAGAGAACCTAGGAGTAATTGGAGGGAGAGAGGCCGGGTGCGGGGGAGTAAGAAAGATGGGGAGGGGAGTGACATATGGCAGGAGTTGGGAAAAAACCCACTATTAGTAATATTACTAGACAATGGATTCGCGCTTCGCAGCGGAATAGGAATCGATTGTATCATATGCACAATAAGCATACATTTTGATAGGAAAAATATTAACAAAGCATTCAAGTAGTTTTAAGATACAAATTAAAATTACAATTTTGTCCCTTAATTTATTAAAGAATATGTCAACAATTTGAATTTAACAGAATTATTTGACGTAAAATTTATATAATAATTTATTTATATAATAACGACTAAATTTCCTTTCAAAAAAATAACGATTAAATATGTAAGCCTAAATTTTAAAAATCTAAGATACTTACACATGGTATTTTTATTATGCAAATAAAATCGTAATTATAGATCAATTATTGAAAGAAAACATGCTTGAAATTTAAAAATCCAATGCATAGTATAAATTATTTTAGGCTACCTATTCTTTATATATTTTGAAAATCTCTCTATAGGTTGTTTTTTTTGAAATTTTTATTATTTTAGAAATGGTATGAAAATTATTATATTAAATCTATATCAAATTGGAAAAATTACCTTCATTTTTTTACATTTTTTCTAGATTATTATTTATATCATAAGAATTCAAATTGTAGTTTGAATATTTTTAAATTTTTCTAAAATTTGTAATAAATTTCACATGAAGCTGGTAAATTACATATTATATCTACTCTGATTTCTTTATATATGTAACTTTGTTTATGCCTCTTAAAATAGACATAAAAAACATTGCTTATTTCATAAAAGTTTAAAATGTAATTTCAATCATATATTTCATAAATTTTAAACTATCTATAGTAAAATTGAAAATGGAAAATTATATTTCATATCCACGTCAATTATTTTATACTTTTTTAGTCCTCTTAAAATAAGTCCATCGTTTTAATTAGTATCAAGCCAAATTAAAATCATCGTTTACATTCGAATCAAGTTACGAATAAAATCAATAAAATAAATCACCATAATTTATTAAATGTATCAAGTCATATTATGTTAGTGCATAAAAACCATGGGAGAGTGATTAATTATTGAAGAGGCATCGTACGGAGAAAAAATAGGAAGGACATAAATGAATGAGAGAGAAAATGTGCACTTCATAAGTTAATATAGATATATGTGTGGGTGGAAAGACATATGCGAGGGAAAATGTATGGATGGAGAGATGGAAAGAAGGATCGTGTTTTGAGGGAGAGATAGAAGATTCCATGTGTTTGGATGGAGAGAGAGTGTGTAATGGATGAGGATTGAGGAGTGTGTAATGGATGGAGAGGGGGCGGTTATTTCGTCAGAATTGGAGAGAGGCGGGAATGGCGCATGAGTAGGAGGGAATAGGAGGGGAAGAAAGGGAAGTAAGTCATGTGGCAGTAGAAGGGAGTGGGTACCTAAAAACCCATTATTAGTTAGTGCTATAGATAGATATGGTATCATAGGAGGCCTTCACTGCACGACGCGTCCACGTCTTCCAATGAGCTCCCCTGCGTATCGGCTCCCGTGGGGGGGTAACCGTACCACATCCCGCCTACTTGCCGACGTAGTTCCCCAAAACATCATCACCGTCCGATTCAATCCCATCGTACTCACGTAATACATCCTGGCCGTGGAATCCTGCAGACCTCGTATCCGCAGGTCTCGAGTCGGACCCCGATGAGATTTGTGTCTATATATATGTCTAGCGGCGCCCTCGCCTGTCTATTGTTTTGGATTTGGGTCGTCGCTTCGAAGGCAAGGAGTGAGCGAGAAAAGGTTGAAGGAGCAGCAACGAGGTAAGGATTCAATCTCCCGTCGCTTAAATTAGTCGAATTTTGTTCTGAAAATTGATTTTCTGCTCGCTGGAAGCCCCTTGGATTCCTCGCTTATCTAGGTATTGGATATGACGGTTTAGATTTAGGGTTAGAAAGAACTATATTAATTATTGTGTATTTGCGTTTGCCATTCTTGATGGGATCGACGACGATTCCTTTTGTTGGATCCTTCATGGGTTGTTAAGACTGGTAATTAGGGTTCTGTAATATTTGTGTGGGAAGAGAATTTTTCAGTAGTTGATTTGGTAATTTGAAGGGTTTTGATATTAAGTGGATGCTGTGAATGTTTGGCAGTTGGTTTGTTTTGTTAGAAAGGATGGTCCGGCCAGGGCGTCTTGGTTGTTAGTTGGATCCTGTTGCCCATGGATTGTCGTTAGCGGCTGGGCATGGCTTACGTTGGCTTCTTTCACCATAAGGAAAAGATTGTTGAGAAAGTTGTCCGCAGATTGTGTGGCCTCGATTCTGCAGCTATGCCATCAATGTCTGGCATACAATTCCATTAATACCATATTCTTATTCGAAGATTGCGTTGCCATATATTATAATATTAAAACAGATTGATGGACTGGATACAGATGGATACGAGTATCATTTTTTAAATTTGCTAGTCTGATGGATTGTTTAATATCCTTGAGTTTTAATTGAGGGATTGGGTGATGTTCAGGAAGGGTGACCGGTGGGTAGGGGTGTGCATGGTGCACGGGTCAGGTGGATACCCGACCCCCATTCATTTGGGTCGATCCTATATCCAGTAATATCCAGCAAATCAATTTGGATCGGGTTCCTGACCCGTGATGTACGTTGCTCCAATCCTATTCACTATGGTAACCCGTGGATCGACCCGGTTCCCCAACCCATCCAATCGCCCCTCCTTCTCGCCCGTAAAGCTAAAGCTCACGCCCCGATGCCTTTTTCGTCCCTCCAACCCGGTAGCCCCTTCTTCTCGCCCCTATCCTCTTTGAGCGGTTCATGCATTCTGCCTCCGAGCGTCGAGCGGCATTGCCTCCCTCAGCCGTCATATGCGACAGATGCTTCCTTGGAGCAACACCCTCTCCTCTCCCTCATCTGTCATATGCGACAGATGCATCCTTGGCGCAACACCCTTTTCCATAGCCATCAACATGAGTCACACGACGTCGCCTCCTTCAAGTTTGACTAACCGATCGGCTCCCCCTCCTTCGATTAGCCATCAACGCCAATGATCTCCATCTCGATCTCACTTTCAAGTCCCTAAATCGCATTCTTTTCTCAGCAAACATCTAATCTTTGCAGATCGATATGCTCCATTCTGGTGATCTCGGTTCGGATCTGTCAAGGCTCTCCAACTATGTTCTAAATTGATGTTATCTTCCTTTTTTCAGTTCAATATTTTTTCTATGTCTCCGCTCGTGAATGTGATGACTGATGAGCATAGTTTCGTAGATTTCATATGAGATTGCTTCCTTTTCTTCGAATGCAATTCTAAATTTGTGAATTAGAATTCCGATGGCAAAAAATGCTGAGATTTTACTGTGTATTCGTGACTTTTTTTGTTGATAAAGTTCTCTATTTAATTAACTTGATTATACATTATAACGCGCATGTCGCTAAATGTGTATATTATATTGAAATATGAAATATAACATTGTCATTAAACGTGTGCCTTGTCATTAATATGTCAATAACTTACTGGAAGTCAGGATTGTGTTCTGGAATAACTGCAGTCAGGATTGTGTTTTGGAATAACTGCTATAAGATGCTGATTTAGTTTCTGAGTTTTGTCCAAATCGATATGTTCACAATATTTTACGGATACCCGCGGGTATCCGTGGTCCATTTAAGAATTCCGGGTATCCATTAGAAGTGGATATCTGTTGGAACGAATTGGGTCGATCCGTGACCCGTTAACGATGGGATGGGGCGGGTCACGATCAAATGGATCGGGTACCCGCACCATGTACACCCCTACCGGTGGGTTGTTGCTTGGTGTTTACATGTTCTCTTGAACGGTTCTTCCTTGTTTACTTTGTTTCTCTTTTTAGATGCTGGTCAGGTGAAGCTTAACTTATACTATGCGTATTGAAGCATTTATAATTGTGTCCTCAAGTTAAGTTTCCAGAATGAGAAATTCTGGAGATTGCTAGCTAACAATGTTAGCAATTTCAATTTGATGGTTTTTATAGATGTTTTGGAGGGCAGACGGTTTGAGATTCAAGTTGTTAGGCTAACAAATTTCACTTAATAGCAATTTTGAATGCTTTACATGGAGAACAGCTTTTGAACTTCTTAGATTAATTGTGGGAACTACCACTTGATATGATGCCTATGACATTTGATGGAAGACTAAATGTTGTTGGTGACAAGTTCTACCCACAAGGTCTAGTTGTTTTAGCATATATTAGTTTCATATTCGCTTTTTCTATTGCAGTGTACCCAAATCATCTCTTTCATGCACTTCTCTTCCATGTTATGATTCTTCTTTTGTGTGATCGTATAAGCATGTTTGCTTTTAATATTAATGCTAGCTCTAGACAAGGTTGCAAAAATCGGTAGTCAGTACTCGATTGGTTGGGTCACTGACTAAGGATTAGTCAATAGTCGGGCGACTAATCGGATTTAGTCGAGCTTTAATCGACTTTGAATTTTTTAATTATTTTAAATATATAAATCATTTTTATATGTATATTCTTATATATTTACATAGATTTGTACATTGTTTATATTATCATCATAAAATAAATGAAGAAATTGAAATTAAATAAAAAGATTAAGCGTATTAGAATAAGTTTGCTTTTAGAAAATCACAAAATAAAAAATATGGTATCTCCAAGCAAAAATTGATCGACTAGTCGACCTCGTCAGAGTTAGTCAATATTCGGTCGGCCACCCCATTGACTAGACCAGTCAGACCTACTAATCGGGCCAGTCGGAGGACTTTTACAATAGTGGTTCTAGAGATAAAATATAAATGCACACTTGTTGATAGAAATTTTTAGGACATGGTACAAATTCTACAATCCCTCTACATTTGGAATGCCATGGAGTTGGATGACTTCAATGTGTTCCTTGCCACACTAACTTCAAGTGATTTTGGTGTTCAGTCCCATACCTTGAAGATGAGTTTTTTAAGTATTCTGAATCGTATCTTCATTACCAAGTTCGTCTTGCGATCTACTTTATATAGGTTTGCTTAATTCTTGCCTTAAATGGTCCAATTATATTTGGTAAATTTCTTTGTGCAACAAATATTTCTTTACCAAGTAAGGATCTTCCTATTATCATATTGTTATCATGCTTTTTATCGGCACGGACTCATGTTTTTATCGATCTCCCCCATCAGAACCATTTTTATTGGAAAATATAAGGGACTTAGGTGAATAATGATTTAAAAATGAAGTGTGGCAAAATAGTGGTATTGGATGACATTCTCGTAGATGTTTGATAGATGTTAGGGGATGAATGCATTACTTAGCTTATGATTTAATCAAACATTATGTGGTGAAGTAAGAAAATATCAAATGCATATAAAGTATTGTCATATCTTTAATACTAGAAAAGAGGAAATGTACAAAATTGTGCAAACTATAACGGTGTCAATTGATAGCGGGTTCAATTGATGAGTCATATAATGAAGTTATGGGTTTCTTGCATTATAGATCTCAATTGAGGTCATGTGTTCCAATTTGAAAAGGCTAGCATTGGAGCAGCCAAGACATACGAATCAACACGAGGCATGGCTTTTTAGCCTCGGGGTGGATGTCTTGGGTATTTTTAGAATGGTATGTTTCTCGAACATTTGAGGCAGTCTTGAGGTGGTGATGTGAGGTGTTCACCTTAGAAGCAGTATTCCTTCTTTTATTTTCACCTAATAAGTTTGAGCCAATGTACCATTGCTTTTTTTCCTTTTAATGTTTCTTTGATTTAAAGGAAGCTGGAGATGTGTTTCTTTGGGCAACAACTTTGCATGAATTTCTTATTGAACCCACAAGTAAAGGCCCTCTATAAAATAATTTTGATTATCAAGTTCTTAATTTCTTTCAAGTATCAAATATGATATATAATATGATATTGTAAGAGCTAATTCTTGAGTATAGACTTAAGGGATTTCACGCAACCACATCACTGACCATACAAGTATTTTTTTAGAAGTCAAGAATAGAAGTAGATGCTTTCCATATGAGACTTAAGGTACATGGCTATTGCAAGCCAAAATATTTTACAGGACCCAACTCTTAGCTAATGTCTTAGCATGCTCAATTACATATTTACGATAAAACGGTGTTGGCAAAAGGCGTCCCATTTTTGGCTAGCCATAAAGCACAAATCACATTCACACACATGTATATCTTCTCCTCAATGCTACATCAACCCGAATCAATGGAGTCCTTGAAGCTTGCAACTCCACTCGTTGCAATCAAAGTGCTGCTAAAACTTGTCAAACACCTGAAAAGCTCCCACACATGAAAAATAGATGATCTGCATCTTTGATACCTTTTAGACATCGGGTGCAAGCATGCTTAGCATCCTGGAAGAAATGTGTGAATCTGTGTCTAGTTAGCAGTTGTCTTCATTTAGAGACCCACATAAAGACTTTCCCTCGCAGGGGAATCTTCCACTTCCATGACTTTCTACGGTCCACTACACATCCCCCATGATCAAATGTCATTACTTGTAAGCCTTACTCACTAAAGATCTACCATCAAATTAGCACCAGCATTCACATCCCTCAGAAGGACCTTCCATGCTTTTTAAAACCTCTAACATTGCAAGATTTTCACCCATTTGTTGATCTGAGAGCTCATATCTAAATTGTTGGAAAAAAAGAAGTGCAATCCCAAACATCACTCTTGTAAAAGTCGAGCCTCGGCTAGTCGAGTCGAGGGGGTAGCCGACTCGACTAGGCCAAATCGGTCTATATCTAGGTTGACCCGATTAGTCGCCTGAGTAACCAGCCTAGTCGGCCGCCTAATCGCCCAACTTTTGCATAGTCGGCTGACTTTTGCATAGATCTTTTGAACCCCAAAAAAATTCGAATTCGAGAACCCGTTAGGAGGGATTTATGGTTATTTTCGAACAGTAACCTTCACTCCCTCAAACCCATTGGTCGAGACCTCCTGGAACTCGAGCTCTCCGCCTAGCTGCTCTACCTCCTGGTTCCCGAGCTCCTCCATATCACCGCCCCTCCTACATGTCGCTGGCGACGAGTTGGCAACTCCTCTAGCGTGCTTTTCTTGTTGTTGACTCGCAACTTCCTCTTCTCCACCTCCTTCCGTCAGGAACTCGATTATCTTTTTAAAGACTTTTTGTATATTGTACTTCTGCCTTGGTTAAATGCATCACCATTGCTGTTTGCTAAGTTGCTCTACCTTTATTTTCATAATGAAGAAGCTTGTTAGGGTTTTCTTTGGAGTGAAAACTTGATATTCTTGCTTATTTGCATGTTGTTAGCTTATATACAGTTAGCTTTGTGTTAATTATGCTAAATGTGGTACATCTAATTTGCTTTCTTTGTAGCTCTTGCTCTATAAGATCAAATTTTTTTGAACACTAGCTCTTGCTATGTAGCAAACATTTTATTCTTAACTTGCTTCATTTTTTTTCTTTTGCTACAATTACTTTTTTAAGCTCTTATAAATATGAAAATTGCTAAAATCTATGAATATATATGAGAGTGTATGTATTAAAAATTGATTTATATTTAAAATAATTTGAAAAAAATCAAAATCGACTTACACCTGACTAAATCCGATTACTCTCCCGACTTTGATTAATCCATAGTCAGCGACTTTGCCGATCGAGTACCAACTGCCGACTTCTGCAACCTTACCAAACATCCGCCATAATACAATCAGGATCACTTGCCAATGCCATCAAATGTGGAAATCTTGTACCAAATGTCCCGCCTTCCGTCCAGTCATCATACGAGAAGCGGCATCCTTTCACATCACCCACAAAAGGTCTCAAAAAGGGTGTAATTTCTTGCAACACCCCACATACCCCTCTCCAAAAGTAAAAATGCGCATGACCAAGTTCCCCTAGACCTGGTAATGCAGACCATACTGCCACAATCATCCCAAATTTGGGTGATCATTTGGAGAATTCTAAAGAAAATCTGCTTATGATATTATATGCAAACAAATCATTTGGAGATGTGCATGTAGTGGTTTGTGTGAGGACTCTAATATGTTGATCTTTTGAGTGGATGGAGGAACTGATAGAGAAATTGCTGATAGAGCTAATGCATGTTGGATGAAGTTAAGATGAATTTCATGTATTCTTTCTGATAAGAAGATATCTTTGAAGCTCAATGAAAGTTACTACGAAGCTATAGTGAGACGTGATATTTTATGGTAGCTAGTGTTGGGCGTTTTAATAGTAAGAGAATTTTTGTAGGTGAAAAGAAGATGCTCCAGCAGATGTGTGGCCACACAAAGAAGGTCCAGATCTACAACATAAGTATCAGATGGAAGCAAGGTTTGAAAAAACGAAAGGCGGAACGAGGCGTTTTCCCTGGAGGCGAGGCGAGGCGTAGCCTCGAGGCGTAAGACTTAGTTTGTATAGAAAAATACTTACAAAAAGTATAATAAATATATTTATTGATGAAATTATCTTAATTGACATACGTATAATATATAACATTGTAATATATAATGAAATTATGAAGATAAGAACGTGAAAGAAAGGATATGTAAATTCCATAATCCTATCTACTAAATTTGTACTCAATCAAAAATAGAATCATTAGTAGCTATAATTGTCATTAAAATATCAAAGACAACATATTCTTTTGCTAAAAATATAAAATATGACAACACTGACATGCCTTGAATCTAATCTTGTTTTTTTCTAGTTAGTATATTACGTTTCTCGTTATGTCACCTCACTTAACACTAGATTTTCTTTGAACTTCATGGATTGTGTATTTAAAAGTGTAATATTAAGAATTTCTTGGAAAAATTAGACAAGTTCAATGCTCAATATGAATATAAACAAACTTAAAATTCCAAGCATTCATCTTGTAAATATATATCCTAGATAACTATACATTTATAAGCATCTAAAACTACTAATAAGACAATTTAAATCCTTAAAAAATGCTTTAAATTCCAGAAAACGCCTCACAGACTGTCTCGCCCGGCCTCGACCGCCTCACCGCCTCGGATCACCTCAACCTTCTGAGGCGTACACCTCATCAATTCCATCTAAGGTGTACGCCTCGAGGCTAAAAAGCCCCGCCTCCTTCCGCCTCGACCGCCTCGAGGCTAGCCTTTTAAGAAGGTTGACGAGGCTCGTGTAGAAGATTAAATGAGAAAAATGGGCTAATGGTTTGGACATGATCCAAGATCATTTAATGCTCCAATTCTTGGATTTGAGAAATCTGAACAAGAGCTTTATAACAGGGAGAGGGGTTGATGAAGACCAAAGAAATGTTGGATTGAGAGTTTTTAAGAAAGATTGGATCTAAGTCAGGGTATGGCCCCAAGATTAAGAAAGATATGGCTTTTTTGGTTCCAAGTTTGGCTAGACCCAAGTTAGATTTGCTTGGAAGCAAAAAGTTCGTGTAGCAGATTCCACGCAAATTGGGAAGAGGCTTAGTTGTTGCTGTTATAGTTTTCGACATTCCCACACTTGCCATACTGTCTTTGTTTTACTTTTCTTCATGAATATCATAGTTATTGCATGATTAATAAAAAAAGTGAGTACTGTTGTAGTACACATCTTGCTAAATTTGGTTCCGTTTCTTTCATCGTTTGTAGGTACTGTTCGTATGCTCAAGGTATATACTTCCCTTATTTAGAGAGCTGAAATCACCTCTTGTTATTGGGGATTTAACTACACAGTTCTACTCCATAGGGTGTACATGCTTAAATAGTGTTTTCCATATTACTTAGCAGGTCATATTGGTTAGTAAGTAGGGATACAAACAGTTGCAGAGATACAGATATATCCGCATCTGATTGGCTACCTTATCTTATATGCAGATATGAATGTTCATATTCATTTTAGTATGAATACAAATATTACTTTGATATGGATCTTTACAAGTTTGTGTATCTGCTTAATGCATAGCAATACTTCTTTGACCATATTTGGTATGACCACTCTGTGTAATAGATACTCCTGATATCCTTCATATGCAGGCCATCCAGTACACACTTTTGGTGTTTCTTTCATATACAAACCATTCAATATCCACTTACACGTTATTTTTTCTTATATCCGTTTGTGTATTTGCTTTAAGGATATTGTCACTTCTCTCGTTTTTCCATTTTCGTATTCAATGGGTACATATACTTAGCACTGTGTCCATCCATCTGTTTGCATTCCTGAATTTGTTCTGGCAAATTAAATTTTTCGGGAAAAGAATGGAAGGGCAAACATCTTCTTCCTCCATTCCCCTAGTTCCACCTTGCTAGCACACCATTGTGTAGATTCTTGCTCTCTTATCGGAGTTTGGTTCAAAAGATTATGCACATTTGTGCCCTGGTGGCAGGTTTTTCTCCCAGCAAGAGGGTGGGATTGATGTGTTAACCATCCATCTGTTTGCAATCGTGTGTCTCTGCCTGAAAATGTCGAGTCAAATTTAATTTGGGGAAAAGTAAAGGAAAGGCAAACGTCATCTTTCTCCGGAATCCAGGTTCCACCTTTGCTTATCTACCTTTGTATAGCTTGTTGATGCATCTTATTGAAGTTTGGTATTAAAAGGATATGCAATTTTGTCTCCTGGTGGCAGGTTCTTGCTCCTAGTGAAGAGCGTGGGACTGCTCTGAAACGCAGCCTTATGCAAGTTATTACTTGCTTTTTTGTTATCTCTTCTCTACACTTCTGCCTCTATCCCGTTTTCATGCCATGGGAGTTCCGTAATCTTCTTTCTATCTATTTTATAAGATCTTTGGCTCACAAGTTAGCACACCCTCATTGGGTGTTTTGGTCCACAGGTTAGCACACCCACATGGGTTGTTCACCTAACGCTTTCCCAATCTTTTGGTCCCCCAATTAGGGATGAACAAGGATACAAATATATCCATATCCCTTTGTATCCATATTCATCAAATAGAGGATATGGATGCCATCACGAATACGAATACAAAAGTTCAACATTTGGCGAACACGAATATGGATATGAATTTAATATCCTTATTTTTGATGAATATGAATATGAATGTTCAATTTTTAGAGGATACATATATGATATTCATTCTTTTAAAGGATACGAATATTTATACGATACAGATATGAATAAGAATGTGCAAATTTTAGGGATACTAATACTAACATGATACACACACAAATAAGTATGGTAAACATTCTTTATTATTTACTTGCAGTGTTGCAATAGTCGGCCGACTATCCCGAATAGTCGGTCCGACTATGCGGTGCGGGGGGGTCCCCGACTGAATAGACCCCCAGTCGGTCAATAGACGGCCCGGCCGAATAGTCGGCTGACTATTCGGCCGACTGGCCCGACTATTAGGCCGACTGGAGTTTGACTTTTGATATTTTTATTTTTTTTATTTTCAATTTTCAATTTTTATGGATTACATTTTACCACGGTATCGTCACAAATGTCAAATTCTATATATCTATTATATTGATTGGTACTTTTATCTTGGATTCATGTTAAATAATGACCATATATGTATAAAAATATAAGAATATATGTATTATAAATAATTTTTATATTAAAAAATACAAAACCGAATAATTCCGAATAGTCGCCCGAATACCGATTATTCTCTATTCAGTGACCCCTCCGACTGAATACCGAATACCGTCTTCTGCAACACTGTTTACTTGTCTTTTATGTTATTATTATTTAATTAGTTTTTAGATCCATATTCATTATTAAACCATTTAATGTACTTTTTATACATTGGACATTGTTGTGAACCTAAAATGCTTATATATTTTAAGTAAGTTTGGGCATGTCTAATATTGGTAAATTAATTTACATTAGTTTGTCAAATATCAGCATCCAAATTGTCAATAACAATTTTGCATTTCTATTTGTATTTTGAGGATATGATTACCAATTTTACACATTTGTGTGATATTCGTATTCACATCTGAACTTTAAAAACGATAAAGCTATGATTACACATATCTTCGTATCTGTATATGACCGTTTTCATCCATAGTATCAATGCACCTGTGGTTTTTTAAAAATGCCCCTCGAGGCACTGAAGTGTATGTCTTGAGGCGTTTTCCATGAAAAACACCTTAGGGCTATATCATCGAGGCATTCTTAGTGAGGCGTGCCTCGAGGTGTATCGATGCAGTTGAGACGTTAAGGTGGTCACCATGGCTCGAAATGTCAATAAAATTCGTCGATATTTCGTCGACATTTCAGTTTCATCAAGCTATCGAAATGTGAGTGCAATGGCAAATTTTGCCCAACCTCCGTACATTTTCGAAGCTTGCTACATTGATTTTAGGATGATTTTGGTGATATGTCGGCGACATGTCATCGATATGTCATTTCACGAGGTCATCGAAATATTGCCGAAAACGACATCGTGGGCCATGGCGCTCACAAGGCATCGCCTCGAGGTTGAGGTACTTTTTTCAGTCATTCTTTACTGTGGATACTACATGGATACTACATATGTACATTCCTAATTGGTTTAATAAACCATGAAAGTTCGTTTTTTCTTTGAAAGTAGACCAGAAATAGTAAGTGGTATAAATATAAGAAAAACTAAGCCCAATTGAATTTGATGATTAAATATTTCAATGGAATTCAATGGCAAGGCTATAGGTTTAGTTGGAAATTTGCGGTTGGTATACTAGAGAAGTAAACATCGACAGTTGCAAGATTGCAATTGAGTTAGCATGTAACGACTCGTTAAATCCATGTTGAAAAGACTCGACTGTCATGAGGCAACTTCCTAAATAGTATTTTTTTAAAAACTAATATTTAGGAAGTTGTCTCTAACTGTTTTATGCTGGCTGTCGGCTACCTAACGCAACCCTCCTCATTTACCCGGGCTTGGACTGGCCATAGTTGGATTTTGTAACGACGTATGATCTTTTCATAGCAAACACTCTCTTCAAGAAGAGGGAGGAGCATTTAATTACTTATAAGAGTGGGCCAACTAGAACATAGATAGATTACTTTACGTTGAGGAGAAGAGATAGATTGTGTTGTAAAGACTGCAAAGTAATCTTAGGAGAGAGTTTGACAACTCAACATCGATTGTTAGTCTTGGATGTGCAAATAAAAGGGTTAGTAAAGAAAAGGAGGTTTCCTAGGATCATTAGAACTAGATGGTGGAATCTTCCACTGAAACAATCGAGCTTCATGGAGAAGGTTTTAGAAGACTTATCTTGGGATTGTAGCGGAAGTGCAAACGAGATGTGGGAGGCAATAGCATCTTGTATCCGAAAGGTAGCCAAAGAGATACTAGGCAAGTCAAAGGGAGGAGTTCCAGGTCAAAAAGAGGCTTGGTGGTGGAGTGAAGGGGTGCAAGAGAAGCTAAAATTAAAAGAGCATGCTTTAAAGCTATGCCTAAGGATAGAACAACAGAAACTATCACAAACTACAAAATATCGAAGAAAGAAGCAAAGAAGGTTGTAAGTGAAGCTAAGTCAAAAGTTTATCAAGTTTTTTATAAAAATCTTGACTCTAAGGAGGGCCAGAAGGATATATTCAGGTTGGCCAAAGCAAGAGAAAGAAAGACCAAAGACCTTTCTCAAGTGAGATGCATTAAGGATGAGGAAGGTCACATGCTTGTTACTCAGAAGGACATAGAGACTAGATGGGAGCAATACTTCCATAAACTTTTCATTGGGGAAGGAAATAGAGAGATCACTCTGGGTGACTAGGTAGTAGTGAAAGTTACTTGAATCGTTCAAGCTATAGACGAATACAAAGAAAGGAAGTAGATGAGGCTTTGAAGGTTGTGAGACCTGGGAATGGTGTAGGACAGGATGACATCCCTGTAGAAGTATGGAGAGTTTTAGGTTAGCGCGGTTTGACTTGGCTTACGAATCTATTCAATGTTATTTGGCGAAGCAAGAAAATGCATGAAGATTAGAGGAGTAACATGGTGCCTCATTATAATAATAAAGGAGACATTCAAAATTGTTCAAATTACAGAAGTATCAAGCTGATGAGTCACATTATGAAAATTTGGGAACGTGGATCGAAAGAAGGCTGAGGCAAGTTTCCAACGTAAAAGAAAACCAATTTGGATTCATGTCAGGTTGCTCAATTATTGAAGCCATCCATTTGCTGAGGAGAATGGAGATTTATAGAACTAAAAGGAAGAATCTCCATATGTTCTTTATTGATTTGGAGAAGGCTTATGATTCTTTCCCACGAGAGATATTGTGGAGAGCTTTGGAGAAGAGATAAATACTTAAAGGACATGTATGATAGGGCTTTATCTTGTGTAAGGACCCCGTCAGGAAAAACTGACTATTTTGACATCGACATTGGTTTACATCAAGGTTCAGCTTTGAGTCCATTTCTTTTTTATTTTGATTATGGACGAGTTGACAAGTCACATTCAGGATGAGTTGCATTGGTGTATGTTATTTGCCGATGATATTGTGTTGATTGACGAGACTAGAGATGTAGTAAATGAGAAGCTTGAGGTCTGGAGACATGCATTGGAGACTAAAGGATTTCGTATAAGTAGGGCTAAGACGGAATATATGGAGTGCACCTTTGATGGAAGTAATGGTGAAGGAATTGAGGTGAAGATTGGTGACAATAACATTCGGAAAATAGATTCTTTTAGATATATGGGATCTATTTCCCAATAGGATGGGGAAATTGATGGAGATGTTACTAATAGAATAAATGCAGGCTGGTTAAAATGGAGAGGAGCCTCTGTTGTTCTTGTGATAAGAAAATTCCTTTAAAAATTAAAGGAAAGTTTTACAAAGCAGTCGTGAGACTTGCTATGCTCTATGGATCTGAATGTTGGCCTGTGAACCATAGACATGTGCAGAGAATGGTTGTAGCAAAAATGAAAATGCTAAGGTGGATGTGTGGACACACACACACGCACACGTAAAGATCGGATTTGGAATGATGCAATCAGAAAGAAAGTTGGTGTAGCTCCGATCGAGGATAAGATGCGAGAAAACTGCTTAAGATGATTTGGTCATTTGCAAAGAAGATCAACGGTTGCACCGATTAGGAGATGCGAGTGTTGGGATGTTGAGCCGACTAAGAGAGGGCGAGGGCGGCCCAAGAAGTGTTGGAAAGAGACTATACGAAGGGATCTTAGTTTTTTGGATATAAGCCTGAGATTGACTCAAGATAGATCTGAATGGAGGCGAAGAATCCATGTAGCTGACCCTACTTAATTGTGGAAAAAGGGCTTTGTTGTTGTTGTTGTAAGGACTTGTTAAATGGGATTTATAGCTAAATAATAATACAATTAGGTAAGTCACTTCAATCCCTTTATAAGTCATGATTCACATCAAGTTGTCAACATATATACAATGCACGTAGGTTAGTCGCATGCAATGTATGATAATGTTTGTGTTTATTTTTTGCGTACAGTATTTGTATTAGTGATGTATGATTTTCATTTTTCATTTTACGTTTCTTTTATGATGATGATCATATAAACTATAAGGATCACTCTAAAAGTCCTTCAATATATAAAGCTTCTTGACCGCCTTAAGGCTTATGCCTTGCCTCGTATTAAGAAAACTGTATTGTTCCGCCTTTCCTTTTTTTAAAACCTTAAATTCACCAATTCATCTCACCCTTGGCAACACTTTTTACCCACTACTGCAACTCAAAAACTAGCTGACTATTCTTTATTGTTGTCCCTCTTTCTAGTAAGAATAAAATTACCGCCACCTCATATACAACTGTGCATGCCCCATAGAAGAGGCAAGATATGAACGAATTTTGATTCTTTAGTCAAAATGCGTGAGAAGAATGGCACAAAGGTTTTGAAAATGATTTGTGATGGGTTGCAATGTTCTTGCAGTGTGTGGTGGTGGTATCCATTGGAAACAATTCATTTGGGCAACTTTAGTTGATCAAAGCAATTATTTTTCAATTATAAGCTGCTTTTAAGCTGACAGCTCCCACCACTGCAGTTCAAGGTTTTACAAATCGAACCGGACACCAAACTTTGGCATATATGGTCAAACATGTGTTTTGGTTCAATCAACCGGGCCAAACAAGTGGTTTGTTTCAATTGGTTCAATCGGTGGTTTAAGCGGTCCAACTTGATTTTAATTGTTTTTGATTGGTTTTTAGTTTTTGAATAAAAATCGGATGGTTGGACTATTTTTCTTCCGGTTCATGGTTTTAAAAGTTTGCATTTTATTAAATAATTAGAAATTATTTTTTTGTCAAAAAAATGAATGGTCGAACATGTGTTTTGGTTCAATCAACCGGGTCGAACAAGTGGTTTGTTTCAATTGGTTCAATCAGTGGTTTTTTTGACTTGTTTTTATTTTTTGAATAAAAATCGGATGGTTGGACTATTTTTCTTCCGGTTCATGGTTCAAATTAATGGTATATTAATTATTTTATTTTAAAATCGAAAAACTTATTTCGATCATTTCATCGCTTTCTAGATATAGAATGTGATAACTCAACATCCCTAAATGGTAGGGAATCTCTCTCTCTCTCTCTCCCTCTCTCTCCGTCTTGCCCCTCCCCCTCACCCTCTCTCTCCCTCCCTACCCCTTCCTCCCTCCCTCCCTCTCCATCTCCCTCTCCCACTCACCCCCTCTCAATCGATCGACAATGGCTCTGGAGAGGGAGGCATCTGATGACTCTGGATCTGCATGGAAGTGACAAACTGAAGATCCAGTTCTTGATCTTGCTTCTTCTCATAAAGATCTTTTGTTTGAGCCCTATATCGCCTAGATCTAGATTATGGATCTTTCCAGTGTGGGTTTTTAGAGATTTGGGGTTCTTGAAACCTACGTGGAGCGAGTACCAGCGCCAACAAGTAGTTGTGTACGGAGATGATAGTGGCGCTGGTGGCATGTGGAAGTGGTTTCGTATGGAGGCGACGACTGTGCATGGGTGGCATGCATAGAGTGGTATGCGATGTGAGTTATGAGGAAGGTGCTAGTGACATAGGTGTGTGTGGTGGTCTTGAGGAAGGCAAAGGTGGGGGTGCAACACAGAGGGCAAAGGATGAACACACCTCATGGGTTCTATTTTGCAGTATGATATATATTTTTTTACATAATTGACATTATAATTTACAAATTGATCCACCCATTTTACAAATTTCAATTTACTTTTTACAAGTTATCCTTTCCGAATAATAATTGATAAATTACTAACAGTTTATTTTTGCAGACAACATACAAATATTACAAAACAACCACGAACTTTAACACATGCAGCTTAGATATTGCAACTATGACATGTTACATACAAAGGCTTACAAAGAGAGTGCGAATATACAAGAGCGTGAAAAAGTTACAAAAATATATACAATTTTACATTAGGAAGAAAATCATCTACTAAAAATGATTTGTATAGAAATGTAAAAATATATTATCGAATTACACAACTGAATATATATTGCAATTTTCAATTCATTTTACAAAGGACAATACAATTTTACAAAAGGAAGATATTCATATACTAAGACTATTTTGTTGGGAATGTAAAATATATATTATCAAATTTACAAAATTGAATATAAATCTACATAAACTTGTTGATATTTTACAATATATGCATTAATTTAACTAAAGAAACTAACAAAAAAAATCCAAAATAAAATGACTAAAAAGTAATTGATAAATTGAAATTGAAACATAATGACTACTTTTTGGACAATGTATCATTGCATCGAGATCCAATAGATCTCGTTGATGGCTTACCTAGGAATTGATGAACCTCAATCTACAACCATTATACATATTTGATTTATATTTAAGGATATTTATACCAATAACCCTAAGTAGTTTTGTAATTATGCACATACCCCTCAATAAACGTGGGTTACACAATGACCCCGAATAAGTGCTCAGTTCTACACCCATAACTCTCTGTTAGTTTAGCCTATTAACTCAATTAACTCAATCAGACCATTAAGTTAATATAACATATCCTCGATCCACCATCTAAATTAAACTAAAAGCAAAAAAGAAAAAAACACATCACTCATCCCCCTTCCTCCTCTAGCCCCCTCCTTCCTCTGCCAACCACCTCCCCCCATTCCTCCGCCAACCACCTCCAGCCCCTTCCTCCTCCGTCTCCCTTCTCCTTCCTCCATCGACCACCTCCCCCTTCCTCCGCCAACCACCTCACACCCCCCCAAACATATGCACACATACATACAAACACACACAAATGCACACGCACACACACAGATGCATGCACACAAACACACACAGGCACGTGCGCATACGCAGGCGCCCGCGCCCACATCCACACGCATGCACTCACGCCCACTCCCATGCCCACATACACACCCGCACGCATATAAATACGCACACACATATAAATACAGACATACACAGAGACACTCAAACCTCCACACATAATGACACACAAACAGCCACAAAGACACACACAAATACACAAACAGACACAAAAAGACACACAGATACACAAACAGACACATACAGACAGAGAAACACACACACACAGAGACACACACAGATACAAACACATACACATACAAACATAGCTACATACAAGGGTTATTATAACGAGACTCCCATCTTATTGAGCTATGATACGGCAGGTGGGGGTGTATACAACGAGGACGATTTAGATTCAAGGCAAATTAACAATTATTAATAATTCCTGAAGGTTACTGCAATGGTCTTCAAATAATGGTTGCCCCCAGACCCCTCTAGTGAATATATGTCCAAAGCAGTGCATAAACCTTGATTTGTTTTCCAGTTATGTTAAATGATATGTTCATTAGAATTTGAAACATTACGAGCACTCCTTAACTATCTTCATTTTTGGATTACTCTCATCCTAGGTGAACAAATTTTATTCATTTGTGAGTTGGGACTGTAGAGACTCCTGCAATTCAACTCCTGCAACAATGTAATTTTTCTCATTTTGCATTGATAACTAACCGTGTTTTTACACTTACAACACTGTTCCTCTATCAGTTTGCTTACACAAGCAATCGGGCAAAGGATTCTCATAGAATGCTTCCTCGGATCGAAACCTCTCTTTGCCCTTCTTTCCTGGAACGTGGCGTCTCCTCTTCCTGGGGGATCCTTGCCTGTGAGAAATTCATATAAGTAAAGAACTGACTACAAGTTCCTTCTAAGATTCTTTTCCCTTCGTACATAGCGTAGGAGAAAATCATAATAAAAAATTGAAAAAGAGAGGCTGTGTCAGAATTCATAATAAAAAAATGAAAAAGAGAGGCTGTGTCAGAATTCAATGTAGAGAAGGCGATAATAAATGGAATACAACTAACCAACCCACCATGCACACCTATTTTAAAACACAGCAAATCTTGTTGGGATATGTAGAGAAGCTCGAAACGTTACAAATGGTATTAGAGCCAATTTCCCTCTGATAGTGGAAAGGATTACCTGAGAGGTGGAGCCACCTCTATAAAGAGATAAGAGGAAATAGCTACCCGGAGCGTGCATCCGCCACTGTCACTGGGAATAAGTGATGGACCATGTCGCAACGAGGACGTTGCGAATATAAGTGGGAGAGGTTGTAACACCCATACCCCCAAAACATAGTCTCACATTTAAAACTCACAAAGTGTGAGAGTGGGTTATAAGTGGTGGGGATTACTACTTGACAACTTGGTCTAAAGCATTTTGGGTGGTTGCAAACGAGTCCATCTGGGTTCGGACCCAACAAGTTGTCACGGTAAGTTTTCCTCGATAACGGATCGGGGACCTAAGCCCGGGATGTTACAATATTAGAGGTTTGGTACTGCAAGGGTCGAAATACAACATTTCTGACCATATTATATCTCTCATGCATAAACACCTATAAAACTCGTGATGAATAAATGGTCCTCGCACTTGAAGAGTATCCTCTGCTGTAATACACATTACAACAGAGGTGGTGTAGTTGCCTCCAAAAAAATGAGATTTTGATTTCGAAAATCCAATCTTATGGATTACATCTTCGACTAATGTTCCACAAACCCTCCAAATTTCGCTCAAATCTGAGGTCATTTACTATTTATCTTGATGATCAAGGATCCGGTTAATATTCAAGCAACTTAAATTCCATTTAGAAAAGAATCAAATTTTTGATCATCAAGATAAAATAGCCAATGACCTCGGATTTCAGCAAAATTCGGAGGGTTTGTGGAACATTAGTTGAAGATGAAATCCATAAGATTGGATTTTTGAAATCAAAATCTCAATTTTTTTGGGGGCCACTACAACACCTCTGCTGTAATGCGTATTACAGCAGAGGATCCTCTTCCCCTATGCACCTTTGAGTCCAAAGAACCTATAAAACTGCTCATGATTGACTCCAAACTTGACACCTTCTAAGTGCTTGGATCTCCTACACCGACGCTTCTTTACCTGAAACTCCTCTAAAAACAATCAATGTGATTTGTATCCACCCACGTAAACCCCATTAACATCCTTACCAACAATGCTAGTTGACGCACGAAAAAGAGAAGATCCACATCCTTATTGTTGTCATAACAAGTTAGACAAGTTTTATTGGTTGGTTCTGCTTGTGCAGGACACTTAGAACTCAATTTTGATGTCAACAAAATATACAAATGAACTCATTTTGATGATAGCAAAATCTATAAATGGTTGTTTGCAAGAAACTATCATGACAAAAAAGAAATGCAGATTTACCATGACTTGATGTCTAGTGGGTTAAACATGTCCATGATACATGTAATACTGCCACATTGAGCTACAACCTAAAATCAATAATTGTGTCTCGAACGGAAAAAATTATAAGCGGTTCCTTTTCTATTTGGGTACATGGATCCGTTGCATTAGGGATCCGTTTTAAATTCCCTAGGGTTAGTGCTCTTTGTATTCTATGTATTCTCCTTTTACACAAATAGTGAAACTGATCGTTGCCATCCAAGGATGGCCTAGTTATTGGCGAACCTTGTAAATCAGTGTATTTACGTGTTTGCTTGTTTGATCGTGTTTGTGTGTGTTTGCTTCTGTTGCTCGCTATATAGACATTAACCCAAACACATGTTCGTCGAATTTGATAATAATTTATGTTGGAGAATAACCAATGTGAGTAATTGGAACTCTCCAAAATCTAATTACTACACCATGAAGAATAGTCCACATTCTCTATTGACAGGAGACTGGAGAATCACTGGGTTATATAAAGAACCCCACACTCTTGTACTCATTGAGAGAAAGCAATCGACGAATCCACCATTCGTGGTTTCATCCCGCTCCTCACGGAGTAAGATTCCACGTAAAATCTTATGTATTCTTCATGATTATTGCTCTTGATATGTTTATTCTTTTCGCATTATGTTTTTCCACATAGTATCAGAGCAAGTTGGGGGATTTGATTTTATCTCCAAGTTTGATTTTATTTGTTGATTATTCTTAAAGTTCTTAGAGTTGGAGATCTGTTCATGACATTAGATAGTGACAAGACCTCTTTGAGATCAATGATGCTAGTAGAAGATAAGATTCATTTTTTTTTTAATTTGTTTCCATGATCTTCAAGTTCTCCCTGCATATTTGTTCTTAAAAGTTTCTTGCGGAAGATCATGCGTCACAAGGAATGCAATTAATAGCACGATGGGGATGGGTTTCGCTCTATGAAACCCTAGATTCATTTTTTTGTATCTAATCCTACTCTAGTGAGGCCATCCTCATTTGAGGTGATGGGTTCACCTTACCCCCACCATGGCGATGCAACCCCAAGCACACCTCCTCCAGAAAGCGGCTCCAGGTGTGGATTGTTCCCAACATGGATCCATCATCGTGGTACAACACGTTAGGATCCATCATTCTGCACCCATCTTCGAGCATACCTGCATGGTATGCAAAGGAAAAGGGGGGGCGCGTGCACTTCCGATAGAAGTAGTACAACAACAATACCAGGCCTCCTCCTCATGGAGGGCACATCAACCTCCTGGCAACATATCCAAGAACCACCACCAGTGGTGGCATTCCATGATGCAGCTGACACCACAGAGGCGTAGGAACTAGCAACAACACTGAGGAAAATTCGTCCTAGGGGTAAGTTAATAAACTTATTGCCCCTGGGAGGTCGCCAAAATTTTTTTGTTATGTATTGCAGGTAAGCCGCCTCTTCTAGACAAAAGGTTCACATACAACATGGGAATCACAAAACTCAAGGCAACAACCCAAGTTTTATAAAGAGGCATTTACATGCAAAGTTCATATAGATGTGGCACACATGTCTTATGTTACAAAAAGATATCACAGATACCGATTTAGCCTTTATGCTCCCTTCTTCGTTTATATTGCAATTTGACCAGTCTCTCATCGGTCGTCGATGTCTCAGGCGTGCTTGTCTCAAATCCATGGAGTTGGTTGTATCGATCGATATCAATGTGGCTCATATCCATCCCTTCAATTTCGCAGAAGTCCAATGGGAGGGATGAGTGATGTAAAAGTCCTGCATCTGTAACTACTCGATTCCTCTGAGGTGCAGGTGGTGTGGCAGGCTCCTTAGACGAGCCACACTCAAGAATGAGAGTCTCAAACTCTATGCCGGACGGTAGTGGTAGTTGCATCTCAATCGGGACATCTCCCTTGCCGGAAGTCTTGTTTGCCCTTTCTCGATGAGCTTGTCCTCGTCCACATCCTCAAACACGTGAGCAGTGCTGAGATGCAGCTTCTACCTCAACATCTTCATCTGCAACCTCCTCCTTCGGGACGTCCCTGAATTGCACCAGGATAGACTCACATAGACATAAGCTTGCTCCAGCGGCAAGCTCCCTCATCCGTGGAGCATCATCATATGATATATATATAATCTCATCGAAGCGAGACACCTGTAATAGGAACACATTTGTCAGAATAGTACAAACACACAAACATAATTGCTATTTAAAGTAACTTTGTACTTACAACATAATCTAGGGTGCACCCATGTCGACCGATGAATCGCCAGGTAATACTACGACACCATGACAAGTAGTCGATGATTGATCAGGTCCTCCCAATGAGATGGGAGTCATCGTTACAACGTAGTCCCTGTGGATGTTCCACAATCTAAGTAGACCGCATGGAACTCCGTCCAATCGACGTTATTCTTTCCCCATAAATCAATGGAATGCGATGAGATGAGGTCTCGTAAGGCATCGGCATCCCCAGAATCCCACCAAACTGATGAAGGACTATGTCCGTAGTGTGTAACTCAACAATACAGAAGTGAATCAATGGTACACGAGCCGCGTGCAAGTCTTGATTGTCCAAACAATATGGAGGTAATTGAAACAACACCTCCTCTGTGTACGGGATCCATGCCACTTGCATATAACTAGATATGTTAAAAAAATAAACGATGCATCCTTAAATGATTAACACCATGATTAAGTCCATACCTGCTCCACAAGTTGGAGGTCCGCATCCCTATATGGTCGAATGACATGTGCTGACTCTGTCGTGATGTCAAACTCTGCATGCCATCTTGCTCCCAAAGGCTTCCCTTGCCAGACAGCTCGGTGATGAACAACTAGGTGATATGGGGGAAGCGTTCCCAAGGCCACAATTGCAACAGAATCAAGGGTCCACCAATTTCAACTGCATCTGCCCTCGATGCAACACATAACTGCCTATACTAGTACGCCAAGAAAGCTTAACCCCAACTATAAGTCCCACAAGTTTCTAGATCCTTGAGAAACCGAAGGTAAATCAGTGAAACCTCGTTTCCTGACTTGTCGGGGAAAAGCACACCTCCCATGAGCTGTAGAATATATGCCCGTGTGAACTACAGAATGGTATCCTCCCTGGCCTCATCAGACAGAACTGAAAAATATTCAACGAGCCAAGTCATGTGTATACGAGCTTCATAATTGTTGGGTCGCTCTGACCAGACTCCAAGCAGATGCTTGCACAGTCCTGCCCAATTGGGCGAGTTGGTGGGATCAATCATGGGAAGGCCATCTATCTTCAAACAAAAAATGTAAGCGACATATTTCAGGGTAACATCCATCTCTCCATGACGCATGTGGAATGCATGTGTCTCTGGGCGCCATATATCTACAAGAGTAGTAACTAGATTCCAGTCCAAAGATATGAAATCTATCTGCATTACTCCAAAAAGTTCCGCTCGGTAAATGTTGGGAACAATGCGTCAGTTTAAGGAAACATGTCTCAATGTGCTTCCCCGCCTTCTACAATGCAGACATCTTGTCATCTGAAACAACCCAAAAATACAATGTCAACGCATTTTCCATAACAGGTTGCAAATATTGAAAAAAGTATTAAGTACATCGCTCGCCCAAACAACTGACGAACAATGCTCCTGCTAGTGTCATAAAAGTAACTGATCAACTGGCGGCTCCATCTATTTCAAAAAAAATTAATTAATTAGAAATAACATAACATTATTTAACAGAATATAAGAATTTAATAAATTGCAAATTATAAGAAGCATGTACTACATCTATTAGGGCATTTTCTCCTATTATGACCCACACCACCACAGTTACTACATGTATTCTGAGTTCCCCCATGTGTATTGTTTCTTCTGTTATGGCCTTCTACACCACATGTTCCGCATTGGAATTGAACTATGTTCTCCCTCATGTCCATCTCATTATGAATCCTCTTGAGCCTCGATTGTCCCTTTTTCCTTACCCTAGTATCATCCGCAATAATTACTAGATGGTCGAATCTGGGCCACATGTCCCTTTCACCATCAGGTAGAACAAACGTTCGTAGATGTGAAACTGTGTTTGCCATGTATACCATGGACCTATGTATTCTTCCACATCTGTGTTCAGGTGAAATAGCACGACACAATCATGAAAGCAAGGGATTCTATGAGTTTGCTATTTTTGACAGGTACATGATGCATCACTAAGCAAGACTGTTGGTTTCTTTCCACCTTTCAACCTGAATTGTGTCATGCTTTGTCCTATAATGACCCCGTATATGTGTAAAGGAGCGCCTTGTATACGAAAACATCGATGTCCATTGCTTCTATCGATCCAACACTTCAACATGCCATGCACATATTTGGTGTAGCTATCACTGTGAGTAATGCAATTACGCACCTCTTCCTGACAGTCATAAAAACAACTAACACAGTTGTAGTAGGTCTTCAACATCAGTACCGCAACTAGCAGGCATCTTGATTCCTTAAGAACTGCATTATAACTTTCAGAAAAGTTCGTTGTGGTGTAGCCAAATCTGTACACCCGTCAAATGCAATCGTCCAATATTCCTTAGGACAATCATGGGTGTCAAACCACTTTACAACATTCTCATCACTCTTTAAGTTTGTCCATGTAAGTTTGCTACTTCGATTGCGAATAGACTTTTCCCTCCCTCGTGACTATTTGTTTGAATGATTGATTCTTGTAAGAATCATTGAAATTGCTACCAACGTGTCGTAGATAGAAGTGCCAACATATGTATGGTGGAAGAAATTGCACCTCCGGGTATCTAAGTGCAACACGTATACTAGGAGCACGGTCATATAGCATATATATCTATCCAGGATGATCACGGAATACATGCAAATGCATCCCCTCCACAAACCAAACCCAACTAGGGCAATCCTCCTCGTTGACAAACGCAAATGCCAACGGTAGTATGTGGTTAACTGCAATGCTTGAACAAGCAATTAGAATCTTTTGTTTATACCTTCCGTACATGTGTACACCATCTACACTAATAAATGGTCTACAATATCCGAAGACCGCAATACAAGGCTTAAATGCCCAGAAGACCCTCTCAAATAGCCCTCCTTCATTCACTGTTGTTGTATCGATATCTGTAACCGAACATGGAATAGCTTTTTCAAAAGCCTGAAAAGATACGGAAGTTCGCTGTAAGATTTTCTCCAATCTTCATAAACCATCTCTACTCCCCTCCTCCTTACATCCCAAGCCCTCCTTCTGCTCACTTGGAAGCCAAAGTCATCGTGTTGATGTATGTAAATACGACACCTTCACTGAGGGAGATGTTTTGATTTGATTAAGAAATCTGAGTATCATGAAGTTGCAATCCAGTTGTGAATGGTCTTGATTGATAGCATGATCCAAGCAATTATGCGTCTTGTCAACCATTGAGACAATAAACTGTACATCAATTGGTCGACGATGACCACACAATCTCCACAAGCATCCCCTAGCTTGTTCGCTGCAGTGCACATCCCAGACCTGCATGTCTGATTCAATTATCGTAAAGTTGTAATGTCGTTTAATGTGGAACACCTTCACATAGTACACCAGGTCGGCTTTACATTTGAAAAGCATCCCATTCTTCAACTCGCTACTCAGGCTGATCTTAACGTCAAAGTTCATGCCATCATCACCATTCAAATATAACCATCACCTCCTCTTATATTCAGAAATGGTTTGTCAGACATGATTTGTGTTCCTAGATGATCATGCTCCTCACTATCATCATTTTCCATCTCATCATCGATATTCTATGACGAGGGTTCCATCAACCTATCAAGTTCTAAATCATTATCTAGAGTTCCTACATAAGGACCCATATTCACCACAGGAGGAACAAATGCATTTCCACGCTGAAGTAAACATCCAAGAGGTACTGGTCCGAACAGAGAAACAATGACAGTAATATCACAGGTCGATATGTAACATCTATCTCCTCGGCATATTCCACACTCTTTAGAACATCATCATCAAACTCGACGTACCCTATGTAAAACGTTTCACCATCTTGGGACATTCTATGAAACACCTGTAATTCGACCTTGCGTAAGTCCATCCTGAACACAAACTTGATGTGCTCAATCAACCCAGTGAATGATATTTCGTGACCAATCTTGATGGTTTTCATATGACCTCCGACATAGGTCATGTTTTTACTTGACTTCAAAATCGTGCTACCACAGTGACAAACACAATGAACCTCACGAGACATCCTAAATTATAATAGATCGATAATCATTGATTAGTGATGAAAAAACATATGAAACTTAGCACATCCCACTCAATAGCATAAAAATGTGAAAACAAAAACCCACAAAACCCTAGACCCGCAAGATGTTATGGGAGGGTAGATTTATACATTATCTTCATGAGGCACTACCTACCTTGAGGTTGGGGAGGGGGAAGCGATGGAGGTTCGTCGGAGGTGATGGTCGAGTGCACAAAGATGGTCGAGGGTAGCCAGTGGTTGCAACAGTGGGAGGAGGCAGAGGCCATGTCGAGCAATTTGGAATGCGTGGGGAGGGGAGAGTTCTGTTCACCTGGAAATTTAATCCTTATGGAAGCTACCCTTTGAAGAGGCGGCTTTAGCTCAAAGTAGCCTCTTGAAGAGGCGGCTTACCTACGGTAGGTAACAAAAAAAACATTTACCGATCGCCCAGGAGCATTAAGGTTATTAACTTATCCCTGGGACGAATTTTCCTCCAACAACACCACTGCTTGATTGTTCAAGCATCTGGCGATTAGGGTTCCATCCAGGCATATGACGATCACGACGCACACAAGCACTCCAGACAGCTAGTAGGTGCTGCAGGCCACCGCTCTCCCTCCAGACCTCCTCCGTGGTCCTCCACAAGTAGGTGCGCGACCCCCTCCTACCCGCACTCATCCCCACAACATGGAGTTCCCTTTTAGCAGCGATGGTGATGGGTTCCGTTTGAGGAACCCTAGTCGTTCTTGAGATACAGAGAAAGGGTGAGATACTCCTTCCTTTCGATTGAAAAAAAAACAAAGAATGGGGAGAATGATATCGAAGCCAACAACCTGCATTAGAAAAGAAGAAGAAGAATTAGATGATTTTTTGGAGCCCAATTGAGCTTATAATATTTGATGTCAAAAAAGGGAAGCGTGATGCCACTGTATGAAAAAAAGAGGGATGAAAGGAAAAAAGAAGAGAGTATGGCTAAAAAGAGAGAATAGCCGAGAAAAAAAATAAACGGCTATGAAAAATGATTGATTAGTGCAAAAAAAAGAAAGAGCACAAAAGAAAAGTAAAAGGAAAAAAATTGATGAAGTTGTTTGTTCCCCGTTCCTTTGTTCTCCCAGCTTGATCGAGTACCCCTCCAAATTCTGATGAGTATGGGATAAAGGGGGAGTAAGAGAGTACATGAGAGGCTTATTCATGATTTTCAATAGATTCTACTCAAATACCAACTCAATGTAGAGACTCCAATTACCTCAACTCCAGTACAAGATCCTTTTGAGGTTCCCGAGAGACCAACCCACATTCAGAGATCTACGTATAGATATTCACAAAGCATGAAAAAAAGCATTCAACGACATATCCCCCATAGGTGACGAGCCAACCCCCACGAGTTTTTCGACATTAGAAGAGACTCATTACAGAGTCTAGACCTCATGCTCATCATCATCATTAGCATGACATGTGAAGCACCACATCAGCATCAACCGACAGAGTATGTGTTGAGTCATTATGGTCTATACTGTCATATATACATCGAATGAGTCTGTGTCTTCTTATTATTTGTCCAAGCTGAGCATTGCATGCTCCAGCTTGAGGGGGAGTGTGGGAGAATAACCTATGTGGGGTAATTGGACCTCTCCAGGATCCAATTACCACACCATGAAGAATAGTCCATGTCATCTATAGGTGGGACTCTGGAGAGTCAATGTGGTTATATAAAGAGTTCCATACCCCTGTACTCATTGAGAGAAAGAAATAGAAGAATATGTCCTTTGAGGTGTTCTCCCGTGGTTTCGTCGCTCCTCTGAGTAGGATTCCACGTAAAATCTTATGTGTTCTTCATGTTTATTGCTCTTGATCTATTTATTCCTTCTGCATTATGTTTTTCCACAGTTTACATGTGAGAATTCGACTGAACCTACCGAAGCCTCTTGAAGATATACCAATATACTTGATTTAATATTGATATATTGTTTAATTGTTAACTCAATTCGCCTTGTATACGTTGAAGATATGGTTGTACATTGATTTTAATTGTGGTATAGCTTTTCGTTAGAGCTATTTTAAGCAAGCTCTTTCAAGCCATTTCCAACTATACTCTTGGCTAGTGGCTATTTTTGAAGCCTTCTTTTCACTATAAAAATGACCTTAGACTAACTTTTGAAAATACAACACATGCTTTCAAGTTTCTCTATATTTAATTTCTTCATCAAGCTTCAAATTTTCATCGAGCCATAATCGTTGATTTGCATTTGAGGATCCTGTCTCATTTCTATTAGTCTTTGCATAATATTCTTGTTGCATATTTTTGGGGGAGGATATATGTTCATTTGTAATTTTCTTTATTTTAGCTATGAGGCATTCTTCAAGAAGGTTTTTCTTCCTAAGCATAGAATAAATCATTAAAGAGGTCGCAAGGCGTTCATAATGAAGGATTTTCCTTTTTTTAAAAAAAAATAATTTTTGATAAGCCGAGTGCCTTATAACATGTTTCAATCTTTGTGCCCTTTGGTTGATTTTATGGTTGCATCGCTTTTTGAGTTTTAGTGTTCATAATTTGTTTAATATTTCATTTGGCACTATTTACCCCCTTCTAAAGTCTTTTTAGGTTCCAACTATTCATCAATATTATCATCAAAGTATACTAATCAATCTCTGGTATGAAAAGGGTGCTGCAGACATACGTGGACACCCCACTCCAATTACAAGCAGTCAACACCTACTTGTCCATTGCATGCATGAACAACCTGGGAAATGCCTCTCTACCAACACCCCATTTCCTGACCAGTCATCCAACCAAGAACATGCTTACTAAGGAGGGGAACAACTTTATTATATTGGGAAAGCACGGATTGGACAAGGTAGGTAGATCTAGTTATCCTCCACAACAACACCAACAAAGCCTTTTCCCACAATTAAGTAGGTAGATCTAGTTATCCTCCATGAGATACAAAATGACTTCCCATTCCTCACAGGGAGTTGATATGAAACAACAAGTAGAAGACATACCCAAGGTTAGGCCCTACGCCATCCATGAGTTCTATATGGGAAAATCCTTGAGGGATAATCCATGGTCCTTGAATATAAAACAAGATTAGATATGAGTAGGTACCAACTAAATGGAGCAATTCAAGTTTGTATGGATAAAGTTCGAGAAAAAGCAACAAAAATTATTTGAATTTGAAACTTAGTGACTATTTTGAAGCTCAAATGAACATAAGCAAGTTCATTTGTAATCAACAACAACAACAAAGCCTTTTCCCACAATTAAGTAGGGTCGGCTACATGGATTTTTCGCCTCCATTCAGATCTATCTTGGGTCAATCTCGGACTTATATCAAAAAAACTAAGATCCCTTCGTATAGTCTCTTTCCAACACTTCTTGGGCCGTCCTCGCCCTCTCTTAGCCGGCTCAACATCCCAGCACTCGCATCTCCTAACCGGTGCATCAGTTGACCTTCTTTGCAAATGACCAAACCATCTTAAGCGGTTTTCTCTCATCTTATCCTCGATCGGAGCTACACCAACTTTCTTTCTTATTGCATCATTCCGAATCCGATCTTTACGTGTATGTCCACACATCCATCTTAGCATTTTCATTTCTGCTACAACCATTCTCTGCACATGTCTATGGTTCACATGCCAACATTCAGAACCATAAAGCATAGCAGGTCTCACGGTAGCAAGTTCATTTGTAATAACTAAAAATAAATGTTTAACATTACAAACACATGTGATCAATTTATTTTAGATTTGCATCTGATAGTTGATATCAAAATTCTAAACCCTTGAGAAATATCTAGATAGGGACCTTCTACTCTTTCAATTCCCTTAACACCTATACACATTACACAAGAATGTAAGGAAGAAAATAAAACAGTTAACAAACATATAGGCTTCCGAATGAAAATAAAAAATTAAAAAGCCTTCATCAGTTCTGTAAAAATAGCATCACGGTAATCTAAATACATAAACATACCGTCTCTTGTGGATTTCAGCGACAGTTTTTGACAGTTCCATCCCATCTTTGATTTCACCTCTTGACAGCTTATCAAACACGTGAACTAGGGCCCTTCTGGTCATGAATGATACCATGATTTTTTAAAATTGACTCTCTTCAGAAGATTATGTTTTGACATCTCATAAACAGTATCGATAACCACAAGTTATACCTGTCAGGTGATATCGTTTTCCTGTGTCCCAAAAATCGGCGGTGGCCTTCGACTGCCCTTGCCATGTTTCCTGAATATGAAGGAACAAATATATCGCTCTCGACAGATACAATATAATCCAGAGCAGCAAGTTGAGATGCATAATGTCTGAAGGGCTTCAACTCCTCACCAGAAGCTAATTTTTCCTTCATGAAAACAAAACAATTTGACAACCAGCCAAGTGAGAGTTGAAACTCATTGCCAAGGATACATGAGAATTCCACGTATGGCTTCAGATTCTCAGTTGACTTGTATCATCATCGCTAGAATTATTTCTATTTGTTTTTGCAAATGTCACACGGAGTTACACCACTCACGCACACTAAATGTGTCCCATTTTAGTGATCACAAAGGAACACAAATTTCAGTTCATTTGAAACTATTCTCTATGAATTCTTTGCATCAATACCGGGAGCATGATCGATACAAGCAGCGTTTGTCGATAATTTGCACCAATTGAAAGGCTAACAAGATTATGTGTACAAGACTTAACATATTTAAGTGTGATGAATACAAGTGTTGGTGCATGTATTTATACACATTTTTTTGAGAAATAAAAAGACTTTATTGACAATGATAGTTGATGTGAAGACTTTCGCATTTTTTTCTGATCTACTTAAGTGGGAGAAGACTTTAGCATTTTTTAGAAAACCAAAACTTGGAGATTGACAATGATAGTGGTTGGAGTATATGTGTTGTGTGCCACTTGACTTGTAGATGGTGGATCACTCCATGATCCATTTACCACATCCAAGTCTTTAGTCCCAATCTACCAATTGGGAAATGTGGAGACTCAGTGAGGGCTATATAAGAGACCCCTCACCCCATGTATCCAGTGAGAAAAGCAATAGACTATCAGCCCTTTGAGGCATTCTCCCGTGGTTTCATCCCGCTCCTTAGGGAGTAGGGTTCCACGTAAAATATTTGTGTTCCATGTTTATTTTTCCGTTCTTCATGCTCTGTTTATCATTTTCACTTCCGCATTCCTATTTCCTAACATGGTATCATAGCGGGTCGATTCTCAAGGATTTTAAGTTCTTTATTTTTATTCGAGTTTCGATTTTGGAGTTTTTTTTCTTGAGGAATTATTGTTCAAGATATGTCAAAGCAACTAGGGTTTCGTTGAGAAAACCTAGATCTATTTTCGTGGAGATGGCAGCAATAAAAATTCATGTTCTCTGCATATGCTACCGATCACATGGGGGTGTGCTCCCCGGTGCCTCGCGCATCTCCAGGCTACCGGCGGCGTTGCTTTTCTTCCGATCTCCTAGCGTGCATCCCGGGGTCAGAGTCCAGGTTTGAAGAGGCCCCAGCATTTCCTCCCAGTCGAGAGCAGGCAAGGGGCCCCCCATCGGGGAGGTGCGCAATTACAAGGCGAGGCTCCAGCTCCCTCGCGTGCCTTCTCCCTCCATGTACGCATGAAGCACTCCTCCTGGCTTCTCTAGCGTAGGCGGCACCTCCTCTCAAGCTCAGGCGACGGAGATCAACCATTGCTACTCTTCTTCGCATCTCCATGCGAAGCCCTCTCACAGGCGGGGCCCCATCCTCCAAGCGGCGGCACCGCAAACTTCGAGCGGCGGTGCATCCTACATGCGGCGCTCAACGATGACTTTCCCATCTGGCGGAGGCCCTCATGGCGATGGCGGTGCCTCGCGCACTCCAGCCCTCACCGCAGCCGCAACAAGAACCTGTGCTTCCCCCATGTGCGATCTCCTCTACAAGCAACGGCAACGCCGCATCCCCCTCGCACCTCTCCATGTTCCAGAAGGCACGACCCTTCTTCATCCTGCTCGACGATGATGTAGCTTCACCTCTCCTGCCAAGGTGATCTCCAGACATCTACTCAAGCGATCTCCCTAGCGATGCACGAACCAGGCAATCCTTCCTCCGTCGCATGAGAAGCTACTGCGCCCCTCCCGACTTCTCCCGCGGCAACAAGCTTCCCCAGGTCAAAGGAAGGGTTCCCCAATCAGGAACCCTATTTTCTAAGGGAAAGAGGCCCGTGAGTCTGATTCAAAAAAAAAAGAAAAGAGAGGGTTAGCCCAAGTAGGTTGTTAGCCAGTTTATAAAAAAATGTGCATGAATAAAAAAAGGGAGAAAGGCTAGATAAAAAAGGAGGCATGTTAAAAAAAAGTGAAAGCCATAAAAAAATTAATGGCTTATTGAAGAAAAAAATGCGACGGCTTTTAAAAAAATGATGAATGAAATAATCGGAAAAAAATGATTTTAAAAAAGAAAAAAAGAAGGAAATTTTGATTGAGAAAAGCTGAAAAAATGTGTGTCGGCTTATTTAGTTCATTTGCTTTTCCCCCATTTTCATGTTTTCTCCCAACTTTGTCGATGTCATTTTCCGACAAGTATGGGAGAAAGAGGGAGTATTAAGTAGAGTCACAAGTCTATTCAGATATCAGATTCTCCAGATCAGTCAGATGTCCAGACTCTACAGTTTTTCAAATGAAGATTTTGAAGGATATGGGAAGATCCTTAAGTGCATCACGGAAGCATGAGGATAGCATCGTATGCGATCGAGAGAGACTAGTCGTACTCGTTGCTCGAGGCAGCGGAATTTTAAAAATTTTAATCCGATGAAACCACATGATCCAAGAACACTTCTCGGATCGTTTCATCTAAACCATAAGCAAGTATTAGGTTTACCTCTTGAAGCGTGGTTGTGATCGAGTCTCTAAAAGAAGAGACCTCCTGTCTCAAGTCCGATCCGTCGGAGGAGACACTTGCGAGTGCCGAGATGAGTCACGTGCTTCTCATAATCCAAGTCCTTGATCCAAGCAATGAAGCTCCTGATCTCGACTCACGAGATCAAACGTCTTCTTCACGAGCGAGGCACACCAAAGGAGATGGAGATCCATGAGTTATCGAAGTGGCAGCACAACGACGATGCGACGACGACGACGACCTTCTCTATAAGGATGGAGTGGACGGCCACTCAAGGGAGAGAGAGAGAGAGAGAGGTGGCGTGAGAATAAGAGAGAGAGCTATTGAAGTTGTAACCTAAAGAGTAAGAGTTGCCTCTTCTTAGAAAGGATTTTGGGAGTCCATGGATATCAATCCATGGACAACACAAAATCAATGGATGAGATTGATTTGTATTTCTTTCAATGACCATGATTTTGTTGTATAAACATAATAACAATTAATTTAAATAAAATTAATATATATTATTAAATCAATATAAATTAATTCCAAATTAAACCAACTAATCTTGGAGATAAAGGGGGAGGAGATTGCCCTTATCCCTAAAAAGGAGGGGACGACCACCCACTCCTAATAGAAGTTGGTGGTCGTCCACCATCTTAGGATGAAAGGTGGCAATCTCCTTATTATCTCATGAGATTACATTATCTAATGGAATCTTCAAGATTTACAACAACACTTGTTGTAAAATATCTCACAAAAATAATTCATAATTATTTTGTGAATATTGCAACCATACCATTGGAAATATGTGAATCACATTCATACCCCAAAACAAAATGTAAATTATATTTTCAATTAATTATCCAATGTGAATCCAATTCCCATCAATAATTAATCAACAAATATAAATTACAATAGTCTCTCTCTCTAATACATTATAAATCACATTTATAATATATATATATGAATAATGGGATAGTGCTATCCACATTATTCACAAATAATTAAATCGTATTTAATTATATTGGATCATCATTTTCATGCATTCAAATAATATGAACCAAATTCACATTATTCGTGGTAGTTAAATCACATTTAATTATCCATTTCTCGATGTATAAATATAATTCAATAATGGAATTATTCTTGAACTCTTTCAAGACTAATGCGCTTTCTCCGCAGATACTTGGAGATATGGACATGGTGATTGTATTGTTCCATGTATAGTGACTTGGACGTTCTACGTATAGTGACTTGGACATTGAGATCACATCTCAAATCCAGATCTTGCGGACCTCTTATAGATGCTTGATTAAATCAAGACCTCAAATCTAATCTTCTCATTGCAACTAAATCACATTCATATCAATATCCAACATTTGGATCAAGATCAGATCACTTCTCTATGGAGAAGAGTCACTAAAATCCAGACCCGTTTCATCACCCTCTAGGAATGGAAGCGTCATAGTTATACAATCGTTTATGATCACATCACCCTCAGGTATTCCTAATACATGTACATCCTGCATATTGGAAGACCCATAGAATAAACCCGAAGTTTTAGATCTCTTTTAGACTGTCACCTTCAGGGTTTTATAATTAAGTTTCTCATTTGAATATTGGGAGTTGGTATCGATTATACTTTCCAAAAGCATATATCATACCCATGTGTCGATCATATACTTTCCAAAAGCATATATCAAACCTATAAATTCAGTCAAGCTTCCAAAGCGAGACGACCATGCACGGAATTTAATCCTTCCCAATATCTCATGAGTGAGCTCATGTCTTCCGGTCTAGTAAATGAACATGTATGATCCCTTTGAGAGATCATATTACTCATATGCCCTTATATGCACACCAGCATGCCGGTGTATAGACCTTGATTAGGTCATCAACCTATTGGTGTGCCAAATCTACATACTCAGACATAGAGTAACACATATGTCTCCGGTCAGAGGATGTCCTATATCGTGATAGCATATGACATGGGTCTTTGGTTATCTCAATCTCGTTAAGTCAACCCTTTGACCTAACTTATCTAACACCTCCGAATCTCTATCCTATGCAGAGGACCTGTATCAAGAGGTCGGTTAGATATCAACCTTTAGAGAAATGATTGTCGTCTCCTTCTCAGATTGGAGATCCTCTCTTAATAATCATTTGACGGTACTTGATGAGTCCTCAATCTAACTCTTTAGATATTCATCCAAGCACCAACCTCTATTATTCAACAATTGAATCAACAACTGTTTGATTATTAAGATTGCCATGGTACATAATCCTAATTGTACTAAGGGACCTGTTATGCAAATTATTTATTCTTCATTTCAGATTAGGTATGATATTCACGATAACATTTATTGCATAATGGCTCGTCATGGGCTCGCATGTCCAACAATCTCTCACTAGTCCAAAGAGCCATTAATGGGCTAACCTTTGCCCACACTCATGTGACAATCATAGGCTATTTAGAATAATAGCTAGGTAAGATGATCAACCACCCTGTTCCCGAGAGACTACGCAAAGTCCTTTTACGATACTTGCATATTCCCCAGCAACAATGCTCGCATCCAATGCGAAGGTTGCATCTTATGCAACCAATACTCAATTTTAAGGCAGTTATAGTGTCTTTTGACACTACAACTCGATAATTGTTATAACCAGTATGTAATTTCTATTATCCTTATCATAATACCATTATTCTTGGAGATCTCTATCTCCTAAGGAATCCGCAGTTAAGACCTTTTTAGATCAATATCTATAAAGTCTTAAGTTCTTGAAGATAAGACTTTGAGATCACTATCTCAAAAATTCTTGTTATCTTTGAAGATATAGTTATTACTGCAATCAAGTATTTTATTTCCATAGTTAGATTACTAACAGTTTACTACTCTCACTGCATGGCGAATATCTAGCTTTTGTACACATTAGCATACACTGAGCTTCCTAAAGCTGATGCACTAGGGCATATAGCTTTAGTATTCACATCCTCAACTCTTTGAATTGCTATCCCTTTAGATAGGTCAATACCATATCTTAAGGAAAAGAAGTCTTTCTTGAAATTTTCCAGAAAATGGAAATGTCCAAGGTGTACCACTAATGTGATGGTCCCAATACCCTCTTGTCTTTGCTTCTGAACATCTTCAGAACTAAGCTCTAGACGCATCCTTGAGATCATATCTCAAGGTATGGAATAGACAGTCTATAAGTCACTTATTATTATCCTTATATCATTACAAATGACTAGGATGTCATCTACATTTAGCATGATGAACACAATGGCACTCCCACTAATCTTCACATGGTTCATCAAGATTCTATCTGAAATCATAACATTTATAATTTCATCAAATATGATGTTCCAGCTACAAGAAGCTTATTTGAGTTCATAGATGGAGTTCTTCAGCGTGCACACCTTGCTTTCCACAACCATGAAGCCCTGGAGCTACTTCATGCGAATATCCTCAGAGATGTATTCATAGAGGAATGCAATATTGACTTCCATCTTGAAGATGTCGAAGTCAAGTTGTGTAGCTATAATTAGCAATGTTATGATAATTCAAGCATGGTCACTAAAGAATAAGTCTCATCGCAATGATCTCTTCTCTTCGGTGTGTATCTTGCGGATATGAGCCGTGCTTTGAAGGTCTCTCTACCTTCTCATCAGGTTCCCTCTTTCTCTTGAAGATATATTTACACCTTAATGGGTCTTACCAATATAGGTGGATCCTCGAGGGTCCATATACAACATATGTATATAAAGTCTACTTTAGACTTTATTGCTAACATCTATCTTTTCATGACATGATCTTTAAAAGCCCCATCATATGAAGTTCGATCATTGTCAGATTTCTCTGACACATGGAATCCATCCTCAATCTCATTTGAAGAAGTATGAGTGTTTCATCTTTAATTATCATTTTTGTTTTCGATTTTAGGAGCCTCATTATCTTCTCAAGATTAAATGAGTTCCTTCACTTCATTTTCATCTTAATTCTCAAGAGAGTCATCCTCTAAGAATCATATCCTTAGAGATGAAATCTTTTAAGAATCTTAAGGTCATAAAGTAGGTATCCAATACCTCCTTTATATTCCTAATGAAGTAGCACTTTCTGATGCTAGATTCCAGCTTACTTGCATGGAACATTATTAAGGATATAAATTGTAGTCTCTACTACATATATACCTTGGAAACTAAAAGGTAATTATGCTAATATTCATCATTGATCAAATCATGTCACACATAATCCAATTGTATCTCCCTACAACTCTATTGAGTTTAGGTGTATTAGGAGAAGTGCGAAAGGATGATATTCCTTTCTCCATAAGGTATTCCTTGAATTAATTAATAGGTACATGCTACCTAAGTTAGATCAAATTCATTTCATCTTCCTTCAGACTTTGGTCTTAAACCAAAATTATGAAATCTTTGAACATTTCAAAGGTTTTTAAGGTGAAGGGAAGAAATATTCTATCACAAATAATCATCAATAGATATCCCATATCATTAATATTTATTTTGATATAGATGATCTACATACGTCAATATGTATGAGATCTTGAATACCTCGGCATCTAACACCATTCCCAGAGAAGGGTAGATTGGACATTTTTACTTTTGAATACAATATTCACAAGTATGTAAGATTTGAAATTTCAAACAATTTAAAGTTTCATCTCTTACTAATCTACTCATAAATAGACAAATATCCAAGGCTTGATGCCAGATCATTGTAAAATGATCTTCATCCTCCTATTGATCTTTAAAGGTTTAATTTTCAGTATTAGAAATGCTAACGAACCATTCATTAATTTCTAATTTGGTAGAGTCCTCCAGATATCATATTACTATCTGAAATATAGCCATCATAACTCTTTATGATAGGTCTATTCCAGTATTCATGTTTATTTCCAACATTTAGAAATAAACAATGAGTGTATTCTAATATCTAGGTCACAGAGACATTCTCTAAGACTAAGCGCTCTTCCACTGAAAATATGAATTCTATTTATCCAATAGAGGTTGTTGCAACAATTGCATCAACATCCATGTGGATGACTACTAAACCTTATTATGATCAAATTTCTAGTCTTTTAAAACATATGCAACCAATTGCAAGTGTTATTAGAAATGATATATAATTATTAGACTTTAATCTTATCAAATAAGAAAGTCAATTTCAATGATTAAATTTTGATTATTCCAATGCACTATCCGAGTCCTTCGCTAAGGATCCTAGATAGTCTAGATAGTCACACTATCATTACATCCGCTTATTGCAGTATTGGCATTTATCCAACTCTTTCGATGTCATATGTGTGGAAACCATAGAAGTACAGTCAACTCTTTGACTTTCCTTCTAACTCGGGTCTAACCCATGCTTCCACTACGCTCCCTTCATCTATAAACAACCATTGCTTAAGACAAAGGATCTCTTATGTTGAATTCAAAAGATTTCAATATAAGAGTATTTCAATATTTATACATGCTTTATTTAATTCATACAATATGAATATTATGAGGATTCATGAATGACTTGAGTATAGATTATGATGACACTCATCATATCTACATACATCTTAACTCTTAAAGACTTAAGTTCAGGTAGGTACTCAAACATTTTGAATACATCATCTCTTATAGAGCCACCATTCTGCATGATGCAGTGAGCCATGCCATTCATGATAAAATATCGAGAGCACATATGTTTGTCAGAACATCTTCTTAGATTTTTATAAGGATTATTTGACAATTACAATCATCATCAACATGATACTTCCAAAGCACACTCGATGAGTGATCAAGACTACAGAGACACACAAACCCTAGCTTGTTGTCTTATTGTCTATTTATTCATTCCTCATTATTATGAGCAAACTTGTACATTGCAACCACATACATTATGTGTCCAACTGCAAGTACAATATCTTGATCACGGATCTAATCCATGATATTTTACTGGTTATTATTGAGTATAGTATTGAGTGCGTTTAATGAAGGATTATCTGAAATAAGAAATTTGCATAAATATATATAAATATAAATACATGTTTTACTTTGATTTAGGAATTTTTATATCAAAGTTGTCTTACCTTGTCAATACTGAAAGTTCATTCCCTTAATCACTTTACTTACCATTATATCTCAAGCAAGATCTAGGATCTCCTTTCTTATCTTTGTCACATCCCAATAATATGATAACCTGTAACTCGAATAAAAAGAAGCGAGAACACATTCCGTCTTGCAAATCCAACATGCATTCCCAATTCGGTCTTTAATACCCGAGCCCACCAATCCTGAGGAGATGTTGACCCGTCGCTAATTGAACCAACCGCAAACAGGATTAGAACTCGTTATGCACAATCTAATATCGTCCCAATAATATGAGGACCCGATATTGGGGTCACTACGCATACAAACTTACTCTTTCGAGAAGCAAAGAGCCCAATCCAAATGTACTTGTATGCAGGAGCTGTCACTTCGGATAGGCGTCTCCTACATACAATCTCTGGCGACGGAACCCTTCGCCTTGACGGAAGACCATGGATGTCACTTATGTGATCCTCCATATCATGTTTAAATTTTAATTAATAATCATGAATCATATTCACATAATTTACTCTTCCAAGGGAAATAACAACTCTATTCATAATAGAGTATTTTAATTGGATCTAATTAATTTAATCATATTAAATCAATTATCAATCCAATCAATCAACCAACAAATAATTTTTAATTGTTACTTGAAGGATGGTATTATCTCAAAAATACGTATTATTTGAATTTTAATAATTAAAAAAATACATCATGATCCCTTCAAACATTATCCATTCCTTACATGTTGTCATGGTCAGTACCGACAGGAGTGGGACAGACCGCTCACAGAGCAACCTGCTACCCAACGCTTCCTGACTAGACACCATATCCACCTCAGTTCAGGATAATGCCAATTGATCACTTTGTCTTGAGATGATAAACGGTCTTTCAACCGAAGTTATACCATATAATAATAATCAAAATATTTTTTATTAACATTACAAAGAGATTTACTAAAGAAATTCCCAATCCTAGTCAATCATCAATGTTTGTTGAAAGGTTCATGTAACCAATTGTGATCTAGATCATATATAATCAAATTTGATTATGGTCAATGTCATTCAATGAAATAATCTTCTTTAAATATTTCACAAATATTCATCAATAATTATTTCAGAAAATTAACCATTAATTTCCATTAATTTAATTGAATGACAATCACAAGGTTCATGATTGGGAAAGTAATTTTCAGCAGTGACCCCTACTTACTAAAATTAGCATATCTCAATCAATTTAAATCCAAATCAAGCAAACAGAACCCAAATGATATTCAAGTATTTCCAGACATTTTAAAATCGTAATTAACTCTTTAATTACATCAAGATTTTCCATCCCCGAAACAATGGATACATATTCACTAAAATGATCATACCTTGAGCAATCGGATTCCAAATTACACAAACTCAAATCCCACGATTTCCTTATTAATTGGGATCATTATCCAATTGATAATCACATGTTTAAATACTTTTAAACAGGATGAAAAAACGCACTAAACAGGGTTGCATGAATGAAATGTGATGAAAGATCACACATCGAAAAAATGCACGTCATCTTCGGTTTAAGGATCATATCCTAAACTTCTGACCTTTGGCTATGATATCACTTGAAGGATATGGGAAGATCCTTAAGTGCATCATGGAAGCGTGAGGATCGCATTCTATGTGATCGGGAGCGACTCGAGGCAACAAAATTTTAAAAATTTTAATCCGATGAAACCACATGATCTAAGAACACTTCTCGGATCCTTTCATCTAAACCACCAACAAGTATTAGGTTTACCTCTTGAAGCGTGGTTGCAATCGAATCTCTAAAAGAAGAGACCTACTGTCTTAAATTCGATCTGTCGGAGGAGATGCTTGCGAGTGTGAAGATGAGTCGCGTGCTTCTCGCAATCCAAGTCCTTGATCCAAACAATGGATCTCCTAATCTCGTCTCACGAGATCGAACGTCTTATTCACAAACGAGGCACACCAAAGAATAGGAGATCCATGAGTTCTCGAAGTGGCAGCTCAACGACGATAAGACAACGGTGGTGACCTTTTCTCTAGGGATGGAGTGGACGACCACTCAAGGGAGAGAGAGAGAGGTGGCGTGAGAATGAGAGAGAGAGAGAGAGCTATTGAAGTTGTAACCTAAAGAGCAAGGGTTGCCTCTTCTTACATAGGGTTTTGGGAGTTCATGGATCTCAATCCATGGACAACACAAAATCAATGGATGAGATTGTTTTGTGTTTCTTTCAATAGCCATGATTTTGTTGTAAAAACACAATAGCAATTTAATTTAATTTAAATTATTATATATTGATAAATCAATATAAATTAATTCCAAATTAAATTCACTAATCTTGGAGATAAAGGGGGAGGAGATTGCCCTCATCCCTAAAAAGGAGGGGGGACGACTACCCACTCTTAATGGAAGTTGATGGCCATCCACCATCTTAGGATGGAAGGTGCCAATCTCCTTATTATCTCATGAGATTACATTATCTCATGAAATATCCAAGATTACAACAGCACTTGTTGTAAAATATCTCACAAAATTAATTCATAATTATCTTGTGAATATTGCAATCATGCTATTGAAAATATGTGAATCACATTCATACCCCTAAACAAAATGTAAATTATATTTTCAAGTAATTATCCAATGTGAATCCAAATTCACATCAATAGTTAATCAACAAATGTAAATCATAATAGTCTCTCTCTAATATATTATAAATCACATTTATAATATATACATATATATATGAATAATTGGATAGTGCTATCCACATTATTCATGCCCATAATAATTAAATCACATTTAATTATATTGGATCACCATTCTCATTTATTCAAATAATATGAACCAAATTCACATTATTCATGATAATTAAATCATATTTAATTATTCAGTTCTCAATGCTTAGATATAATTCAACAATAGAATTATTCTTGAACTCTTTGAAGAATAATGTATTTTCTCCGCAGATACTTGGAGATAAGGACAGGGTGATTGTATTGTTCCACGTATAGTGACTTGGATATAGAGATCACATCTCAAATCTAGATCTCGTGGATCTCTCATAGATGCCTGATTAAATCAAGATCGTAAATCTAATCTTCTCATTGCAATTGATCACATTCAGATCAATGTCCAACATTTGGACCAGACCACTTCTCTACTAAGAGAGTCACTAAAATCTATACTCGTTTCATCACTCGTTGAGAATGGAAGCGTCGTAGTTATACAATCGTTTCTGATCATATCACCATCATGTATTCCTAATACATGTACATAATGCGTACTGAAAGACCCATAGAATGAACCCGAAGTTTAAGATCTCTTTTAGACTGTCACCTTCAGGGTTTTATAATTAAGTTTCTCATTTGAATATTGGGAGTTGGTATCGATCATATACTTTCCAAAAGCATATATCATACCCAAGTGTTGATCATATACTTTCCAAAAGTATATATCGAACCTACAAATTCTGTCAAGCTTCCAAAGAGAAACGACTGTGCACGGAATTTGATTCTTCCCAATATCTCACGAGTGAGCTCATGTCTTTCGGTTCAGTAAATGAACATGTACCATCCCTATGAGAGATCGTATTATTCATATGCCCTTATATGCACACCAGCATGTGTATAGACCCAACCTATTGGTCTGTCAAATGTACATACTCAGATATATAGTACACATCTATCTCCGATCAGAGGATGCTTACCTATATCGTGACAGCATATGACATAAGTCTTTGGTTATCTCGATCTCGTTAAGTCAAATCTTTGACCTAACTTATCTAACACCTCAAAATCTCTATTCCTATTTAAAGGACCTGCATCAAGAGATCGGTTAGATATCAACCTTTAGAGAAAGGATTGACATCTCCTTCTCAGACTGGAGATCATCTCTTAATAATCATTTGGCGGTACTTGATGAGTCCTCAATCTAACTCTTTAGAAATTCATTCAAGCACCAACCTCTATGATTCAACAATTGAATCAACAACTGTATGATTATTAAGATGGCCATGGTACATAACCCTCACTGTACTAAGGGAACTATTATACAAATTATTTATACTTCATTTCAGATCAGGGAATGATATTTGTAATAACATTTATTGCATAATGGCTCGTCGTGCGCTCGCATGTCCAACAGATTCTCCATGCACAGTTCAGACTCGATGTTCAGGTTTCGAGTCCACATTTCAGACTCCACGATTGATTCCGAGCCCTCAGTTTCAGACATACACATGTATGCGGTCGTCTTTTTAGAAGTGCACATGTTTGCCATCATTGTTTGTGGTCCCCATCAAGAATTCTTGTTTTGTCGGCCAGGGTGTTCATGTGATCGATCCATAAGGACTCCAGAGTAGCAATCACATTCCCTATGCCATGTGGGCTAGGTTTTTCATGTGGTTTCATAGGGACTCCAGAGTAGAGCATGACCTCAAATTTCAGCGAAATTCGGTCGAATTTTTGTCGAATATCGATATCCTTTCGCAATCGAAATTCTACCGAAATGACCTAAATGATGAAATATGAGGGTCCTAGTATAAAAAATGATCGAAATTTCGGTCGAACTTCGACCAAAATTCCACCGAAATTCTGTTTCGGTCGGTTACCGAAATGGTGACCGAAACCGACATTTAGGGCCTTGGAGTAGAGTATTATTCTCTGAGCCAGATGGGAGACACCCAGTTATCCGATGAGGAGACATCTTCAGACTCCATTCTCCAGAGACCGTGGACTCCGACGAGGATTGCACTCCATGACGTTTTCCGTTCAACCCTTTCAAAGATGGAGTAGTTGTCCACATGTTGTGGCAGGCCAGAGTTCTCTAGGTTGAGACTCATCCAGTTTCAATGGCTCTGATAGGCAAAGTTCAGAGCACACTCAGTTGACTCACACTCCAGCATGTTTGTCCTCCTCACCTGCACGGCATGAGAAGCAACGTCCTCGACAGCAGCTGACAGTTGTGCGCGTTGAGTTGATATTATTTGTAGTGTCATGTAGTGTGAGTTTGAGATCTCTTTCTGTTTGTCCAAGCTGAGCATTGCATGCTCCAGCTTGAGGGAAAGTGTTGGAGTATATGTGTTGTGTGCCACTTGAGCTGTAGATGGGTAAATAGATCACTCCAGGATCCATTTACCACATCCAAGTCTCTTTAATCCCACATCTACCAATTGAGAAATGTGGAGACTCGGTGAGGGCTATATTAGAAGCCCCTCACCCCATGTATCCAGTGAGAAAAGCAATAGACTATCAACCCTTTGAGGCGTTCTCCCGTGGTTTCATCCCACTCCTTAGGGAGTACGATTCCACGTCAAATCTTTGTGTTACATGTTTATTTTGTTGTTCTTCATGTTATGATTATCATTTTTGCTTTCATATTCCTATTTTCTAACATGGTATCAGAGCGGGTCGATTCTCAAGGATTTTAAGTTCTTTATTTTTATTCGAGATTCGATTTTGGAGTTTTTTTGTTCTTAAAGAATTATTGTTCAAGATCCGTCAAAAACAACTAGGGTTTCGTTGAGAAACCCTATATCTAGTTTCATGGAGATGGCAGCAGAAAAAAAACCTTTCATGTTCTCTGCATCTGCTACCGATCCCATGGGGACGTGCTCTCCGATGCCTTATGCATCTCCAGGCTACCGGCGACGCCACTCTTCTTCCGATCTCCTAGCACGCATCCCATGGTTAGAGTCTAGGTTTGAAGTGGCCCCAGTATTTCCTCTCAAGCGAGAACAGGTAGGGGCCCCCATCGGGGAGGTGTGCAACTACAAGGCAGAGCTCCAGCTCCCTCGCATGCCTCCTCCCTCCATGTGCGCAGGCGACACTCCTCCTGGCTTCTCTAGCGCAGGCAGCACTTTCTCTCAAGCTCAGTCCTCTCACATGCGGGGGCCCATCCTCCAAGCGACGGCACCACAAACTTCGAGTGGTGGTGCATCCTACATGCAACGCTCAACGATGAATTTCCCATCTGGCGGAAGCCCTCTAGGAGATGGCGGTGCCTCGCGCACTCCAGCCGTCGCCACAGCCGCAGTAAGAACGTGTGCTTCCCCCATGTACGATCTCCTCCGCGTACAGCAGCATCGTCGCATCCCCCTCGCACCTCTCTATGTTTCAGAAGGCACGACCCTTCTCCAGCCTACTCGACGGCGACGTAGCTTCACCTCTCCTACCAAGGTGATCTCCAGACATCTACTCATGCAATCTCCTCCCCAGTGACGCACGAACCAGGTGATCCTTCCTCCGCCGCACGAGAAGCTACTACGGCCCTCCCGACCATGGAAGGTCGTATCGATATCGATATCATTTCGATATCGTATTGATACGATATTTCGACGATATATCGACGATATATCACCGAAATATCGCCCATATCGACGAGCCTTTGTGAAGAAAATGCCTGGAAATCGGGATATATCGCCATATCGGTGCCCATATCGGTCCCATGTCGATATCGATATATCGGCGATATATCACGATATTTCCTTCCATGCTTCTGACCTCTCCCGCGACGACAGGGTTCTCTAGGTTGAAGGAAGGGTTCCCCGATCGAAAACCCTATTTTCCAAGAGAAAGGGGCTCGTGAGTCTGATTCAAAAAGAAAAGAAAAGAGAGGGCTAGCCCAAGTGGGCTGCTAGCCGATTTATAAAAAAAAACTATGTGTGAATAAAAAAGGGAGAGATGCTTGATAAAAAAAGGAGTATGCATGTTAAAAAAAGTGAAAAGCCGTAAAAAATGTTAACGAATTATTGAAGAAAAAAGATTACAACTATTAAAAAATGATGAATGAAATAGCCAAAAAAATAATTTTTAAAAAAAAGAAGAAGAAAAATTAATTGAGAAAAGCTAGAAAAAATGTGTGTCGGCTTATTTGGTTCATTTGCTTTTTATCCATTTCCATGTCTTCTCCCAATTTTGTCGATGTCAGTTTCCGACAAGTATGGGAGAAAGGGGAGTAATGTGTAGAGTCACAGGTCTACTCAGATGTCAGATTCACCAGACCAGCCAGATGTCCAGACTCTACAGTTTTTCAAATGAAGATTCTCTATGCGCAGTTTCAGACTCGATATTCATATTCTAAGTCCTCATTGTGATGCACAGTTTCAGACTCGACGATTGATTCTGAGTCCTCGGTTTTAGACATGCACATGTATGCGGTCGTCTTTTCAGATGTGCACATGTACGCCATTATTGTTTGTGGTCCCCATCAAGAATTCTTGTTTTATCGGCCAGGATTTTCATGTGATCCACAGGGACTCCAGAGTAGAGTTCCCATTCCCAGTGCCATGTGGGCTAGGGTGTTCATGTGGTTTCATAGTGACTCCAGAGTAAAGTACCATTCTCTGAGCCAGATGGGAGAGATCCAGTTCTCCGACGAGGAGACTTCTTCAGACTTCATTCTCCAGAGACCGTGGACTCTGACGAGGATTGCACTCCACAGCTTTATCAGTTCGACCCTTTCATAGATGGAGCAGTTGTCGACATGTTGTAACGGGCCACAGTTCTCTAGGTGGAGACTCATCCAGTTTCAATGGCTCTGACAAGCACAGTTCAGAGCACACTCAGTCGACTCACACTCCAGCCTGTTTGCCCTCCTCACCTGCACGGCATGAGAAGCAACGTCCTCGACAGCAGCCGACAATTGTGCGCTTTGAGTTGATATTGTCCGTAGTGTCCTGTAACGTGAGTTTGAGATCTCTTTCTGTTTGTCCAAGCTGAGCATTGCATGCTCCATCTTAAGGAAAAGTGTTGAATTATATGTATTGTGTGCCACTTGAGTTGTAGATGGGTAAATGGATCACTCCAGGATCCATTTACCACATCCAAGTCTTTAGTCCCACATCTACCAATTGGAAAATGTGGAGACTCGGTGAGGGCTATATAAGAAGCCCCTCACCCCATGTATCCGGTGAGTAAAGCAATAGACTATCAGCCCTTTGAGGCGTTCTCCCATGGTTTCATCCCGCTCCTTAGGGAGTAGGGTTCCACGTAAAATCTCTGTGTTCCATGTTTATTTTTCCGTTCTTCATGCTATGTTTATCATTTTCGCTTCTGCATAACAATAGTTGATGTAAAGTTGAATGATAAGGTCAAAGAAGGTATCCACTCACAAGGTTAAACTAAAGCTTGAGGACCAATCGAAAAGAAAAACATGAATAAGTACCTTGAGGTCAAAGGCAAAGCCTTCTCCATTTTAAGTAAGGTCGGCTACATGGGTTCTTGCTCAAATCCATGTTGAAAGATCCAACTATTTTTTATGTTTATTGTTGGCTACCTAACACAACCCCCACAAGGAGGGATTTAAACCCTCATCTTTTGGGTGGTAAACACACTGCACTACCACCAGACTATTGAAGTAGGTACACCTTGAGTTCAAAGAAGAAGAAATACGTTGTATTTGTTAAAATTTTCCTGGGGTTGGGAAGGGGTTATTAATAAGGATATTAAACTTAAAAAGACTTATTCACATGTTTATAGATTTCCTAACGCCTTGTGTAAAGGTATAAAACTCACAATTCACATGAACTCTAAATCACCATTTAGACATCAAAATCACATTTCTAGCATCGCTCCTTATCACTTAATATTGATCATGAACCAAACGTTAATGAAAAGACGGTTAGAAACTTAACATTTGTTAAGAAAGATGAAAGTCCATAAGATAACTTCTATAGACGTAGACATTTTTACCCATCAAAGAGATATTATGACAATATTTGGCATCTCATTTACAATTTTTTTAACCGTGTATAAACAACTAACCTCACCATCATTTATAGAATTATTTTAAAAGGCATGTATAGTTAAAAGTGATACTGCGCATAGAGAAAATAAAATGCATGACAAAACAAACAAACTAGCAAGCAAACAAGACAATCACACATGTACAAGGTTTACCCTTACCTAGGTTATTCCTCGACGATGGCATGATCTTATCTAGTTGTGAAACAAAGGATACAAAAAGTAGATCTTATCTAGTTGTGAGATAAAGGATACAAAAAGTAACTAATTCTATGGGTGTATTGTTGAGATGCCTTAATCAATTCATCATGATACTCTACAGAGCATGTTGTATGACCTCACCCCTCATCGTTAGCGGGAGAAGCCTGCCATTCCAAAACGAGGATCTCATTGCACGATTAGCGAGCATGAGGTGGGAGGGGATTTCAAAGGGGAGCTGTTGAAGGAAATACCCTCGAAAGAACATTTATGTTTTAGATCATATTTGTATTCGGATTTAAAGATCTGTCGGTTTATGGAGATCATATTTGTATTCGGATTTAAAGATCTGTCGGTTTATGGAGATTGTTAGAGTATTTGGAGCATGCGCCACTTATGTAATAGGTGGGTAAATGGATCCCTCCAAGATCCATTTACCCCACCACTGAGTTTTGTCCCACATCGTCCAGTGGTGGGACTTGGAGGCCCTGTGGAGGCTAATAAGGAGCCCCATGCCTCCTGTCACATATGAGAAAGTTAAATAGAACATCCGCCCCTTTGAGGGCTTCTCCCGTGGTTTCATCCCGCTCCTCACGGAGTAAGGTTCCACGTAAAATCCCGTGTGTTCCTAAGTTTTTCTATCTTTATTTCTGATTCCGCTTCCGCTTTCGATTTTCTAACATGGTATCAGAGCGGGTCGATTCTCAAGGAATTTTTTTTATTCTCTATTTTGTTCGAGATTCGAGTTTTAGATTTATGTTCTTGAAGATCTTTGACAAATTTTTTTGGGAGTTCTATTCTGAGTTCCAGTCCCTGGAACCCTAGATCTGGTTCAGATGATGCTACGAAGGCGACACACAGGAGGTCGCAACCCCTGCTATGCCGCCAGGATCTCCTTTCATCCAATCAGTCGCATCCAATCAGTGGCGGCGCGTGAAGCTCTCCTCCCTTGAGCCCTCCTCCCGATCACGTGTCTGGCCGCGGTGCTTCAGGCGCAACCCTGCGGCGTCAAGTTCTCCAACACGCGTGACAGGCGACCCCCCCCCCCATCCGCGTGGCATCAGGCGGAGACTCCTCATCTGCGCAGATGCAGTGGTCGTTCTTTGCTCTGTGGTGGCGACCCCATCACCTGCGAGCCCTGCGAAATCCGACCGTTCCCAGGCGAACCCGCCATCGACCCTCCCAGCGCGAAGGCGACGCGCCATCGACCCTCCGAGCGCGCAGTCCTACGCGCGCACAGGCGCGCCTCCCTTCCTCCAGGCGGCGGAAACCCTTGCAGGCGACGATGCCGAGCGCCTCTCCTGTGCTACATAGCAGGCGGCGTAGGTTCCCACTGCTCCTACTCCGGCGAAGCGAGCTCCAAAGCGCTTCCTGCTACCCCAGGCGGAGGCCCTAGGAGGGTTCTCCCCGACCTCCTCTTTCAAGCGGCGGCAAGGGCTTCAGAAGAAGAACCCCCGATGGGGTGATGAATCTCCATTTCATCACCTTTATTCTATCATTTTGGCCTTAAAAACCCCAGCAAATGCATGTAAATAACATCAATTTGTCTATAATAGCATTCATTATTTATTGTATTAAGTATACATAAAATAAGGTTTTAATGCCAAAATTATAGAATAAAGGGAAGAAAAGAAAAAGGAATAAAATATTGCAAATATTTTATGACCCAAACCCCGAGACCAAGGCCAGCATGGAATTGGTCGACAAGGAATAAAGTAGGGGGAGATAAGGGCCAGTGTAAAATAAATACCTCATTTATTCATGCATTTATTTCTGCATTTTTGACACCTATTTTGTACATAATTATTTATTCATCAAATAAAGAAACTTTGTTCATAAAAGTTGTAGATAATAATTTAAATAAAAATACAAAATTGAGTTTGTGTAAAAATAATACTCAGTGTACATTTTATACACAGAACAAAAAGCCAAAATCTCAACTTCACAGACCCATATCTTGCAAATAAAAACTCCAAATCACCCAAACTCACCTTTAATTGTATATAGCTTTCCATGAACTATTTAATAAAATTAGTTTCATAATTTTGGAGTTCATTTGTAGAAGTTAGGTTTTTGGCCCACCTTGTACATAATACCTGCTTAAAATGTTCATTTTATTCAATATTTATTATTTTTATAAATGCATATTTTTAGAATTTTGTAAATAATGTATCTAATGCATGTACATATTAAAAGTAAAAGAAAAACAAAAAGAATTTGTAAAATAAAATAAGTCTATAAAATTCATAGACAAAATACCTATGCTACCTATATGTATATAAATAAAAAGGGATTTTATTCTTTTATTCTTTATTCATCTATATTTTTATAATAATGTATATATTATATATAACTTATTAAAAATACAAATCCAAAATAAAAACAAATAAAATTCATTAAATAAATAAAATGTATATAATATATAGGTAAAATACCTATAAGTATACCTACATATACATATACCTATTTATTTAAATATGTAAATAAACTCGTAAAAATGAAATAAAAATATATTTATAATCACAAAAATAAGTTATAAATTTATAAAATAAGAAAATAAAATAATTAAATAAAAATAAATAAAATAAAAATAAATGTATATAAATTTACTTATAAATACATTATTTTAATAAAACCGTAATAAAATACTTCGAAAAAATAAATAAATATCAGAAATAAATACTACATTAATTTATAAACATTTTTTATTTTATAAGTAAAATCTAATTATATCATTTATTATGTTAAATAATTAGGTCAAGATCGGTCCGAGGTGGACCAATCAGGGGCCAGAGAGTGTTGACCTCCGGTCAACTGCCCCTGCGCCTCTGACTTCTGTCAGACATGTCTTATCCCCCGATTTTCGCCATTTTTCCCGCTCGATTGGTTGCTCCTTCGGCAGCCATCTCTTCACGGATTTTATTCTCTGATCATCCTTGATCCTCGCCGTGATCCTGGATCCTTTGTACATAGCATAGATTCCTTGATTTTGCCCGGCCAAATAAGGGTGCTGCTTCGTTTATAAATAAGGAACCATCGCCATCTCTCCAAGTTTGGTCAGCCTCGCCCCATTTTCTTCCTTGCATTCGGTCCCAGATATGCTCCTCGTGACAGGAGGATGCCGTCAGCACCTTGAATCGGCTGGAGATGGCGATGGTTGCACCCACGGCGGCGCTCCGGCAGCCGTCCTGCTCTTTGGCCCTCCGGCCAAGTCGAGCTGCGCATGTATGTTTCTTAGGTAGCATTTCATTCCTGCATTTCATTTCCGTCTTTTATTTCGCATTTAGATTAGTAGATTAGTGTAATTTAGGTAAATCGAAGTTCGTCGGAGCTCTGCTCCGGCGACTTCGCCACCTTGTTTCCGACCGTTTTCCGACACCATTTCGCCTTCATTTCGATCCCCTCCGTATTCTACATCTCCAGACCACTCCGACCCAACCAGATCTGCTCCAGATCTGCGAACCGAAGCCTCATCTCCTCCCATCGCCGGAGGCTTCGCCATTCCGCCCATTTCAATGCTAACAGCTTCAATTTCTGGTCGAGGAGCATCGCCTCGAGCCTAGCTTTCGTCCTGTGCAGGTCAGGTGCGTTGGATGGCACCAGGAGCTGATTCACATGCGGGCGGAGGTACCTGGAGCCCCGATTCTTCACCGAGCTCGTGGCGGCGCTCCAGCGTGCCTCCGGCCGATCTACCACCTCCAGCAGATAGAGCAACCCTCCAGGAAGCTTCTGGGACCTTCAGGTGCGGCGAAGACCGGCGGAGGAGCGAGATCTGGCTGGAAGAAGCTCGCCCCGGCGAGCTTGCTTCCCTATTCTTGCACGTGTGCTCCCCGTCATTGGATGAAGACGAAGGCCCAGGTCATCGATCAGCCGTCCGATCTTCCAGAGCCCAGACCGTTGGATCACGCGGGTGATCTAATCTCAGACGTCAGATCGCGAACCGTCATCGGCTCACGTGGTGGCGATGCGTGTCAAGTGAAGGAAGCCCAACTGTTGGATATCGCGCCTTTGGGGGTAATTTGCATATTTAGCCCCCGCAATTTTTGTATTTAATTTTTAATACTGTAAAATAAATATAACATGTAAATAAAATGTATTTTTTGCTGAAAGGACCCTAAGGTTTATAGAATTGCATTTAGGTCCTTCCGCGCCTCACGTGCAGTCCCACGTGAGGTGCGTGAAATTTGCACTTTAGCCCTGGCGGGTTTTTGTATATTGGAAATTAGCCCCAAAACTTTAAATAAATGTTTATTTCTGTATAATTTTTGCACTGATGCTCCTGGATGATATTTTATTTGCAAAAATGCCCCTGCCAGGTTTAATTATTTTTGTGTCTTTTATCTATTTATTAAAAATACCTATGGTGCTCCTAAAAATTCAGAAAAATTAGGTTAGATGCTTCATGTGATGATCTTCCACGCCCATATTTTATTTTGCATTTTTTTGCATTTTTCCTAATTATTAAAAATGAAAAAGGAGCCATTTTTGTACTGTCTAATTTATAAAATACCAAAAAAATATAAAATGTTTTTGAAAAATTCCAAAAAAAATATATGGGGTATATTTATATATATATTAAGTCCAGAAATTGAAAAACCCTAAAAATATGAAAAAGAAAATTAAAAAAATCAGAAAGCTCCAAAATCCAACAAAAAAATAGAAAAATCCTTAAAAAATACCAAAAATACATTTTTCTCTTTTATAATTATCTATATACTATTATTAGTGTATTAAAATTAATTTGGGTAATTTTGGAGTTTATTTCATATTTTTAAAACCCAAATTAAATTTGGCTATTTAATTAATCCTATATTGTGGACATTTTTGAAATTAAAAATACATAAAAATTAGAAATATTCCAGAAAAATAACAAAAAAATTAGAAAAATATTAAAAAGCCAAAAAAAATTTATATCTATATATATTTTAAGCATTTATATCTATATATATTATATTACTCCTTTCTCTTTCTCTTCTTATGTATATATCTCTTTATACATATTTCATATATATATACATATTTATATAACTAAAAATATAAAAAGAAAATAAAAAAATATAATATATAAAAACAAAATAAAAATTATAAAAGCAAAAATATAAAAAATATATATAAAATCCAAAACCCACAATAACAATAAATGGACATGAACAATGAACTGAATAATTACACACCACATACAACCTTTCGCCTCTCAGTGTTCGACCTCTACCTGTACTTACACCTATACACATTTGCATGTAGAGTTATAATAAATTTTAACTCCACATTTTCGGGTATTCATTGCATATATTTATTGTGGGTTAATTGTTGATTGATTTGGGAGTCTGTCTGAGGTCACCTCAGGGACTGTCGATCCGCCTTGTGGAAAGACACGACCTTGGCAAAACCCCAGTCATCAAATGGCGCCGTTGCCGGGGAGGCAACGGATTTTGTATGATTTTGTGAGCTTAGTTGTTCATTTATTTCATTCTTTGCTCATGTCCTTCATTTATTTATTTGTGTGATTTTTATTTTTATTTAACATTATTTGATTGATTGTTCTGACCCGTCTTCTTTCTTTGTCTTTGATGCGAGGGACCGCCAAGCGAAGGAGGACCTCCTAGGAGGACCTATGCACCTCAGCAAGGCGGAGTTGGCTTTTCTATGCCAAGCCAATAGGAGAGAGCATCAAGGGCAAATGAAGGAGAATTCTTGGATGACAGTCTCATTTTATGCATTTTATTTTATTATCTATATTAATGCGAGAGAGTGACACTTGAATTGTAATAATACAGGACTCTCACAGGTACACTCTGACTCCCGAGGTCCAGTGCCCGAGGGATTGTTCCCTTGGGGGCCTCGATGATTTTGACGCTTTTCTTTTTCTTTATTTTATTTTTATTATTTTGTGTGAATGAGCCTTAGCTTAGAATTTGCTTGCTCGTAGAGTTAGGTCCAAACACCCTAATTATTTGCATGTACCTATAGTTCGCCTTGGACCTAGATCAAACTCTAAACAACCGTTCATTTATCTCTTAGCCTTTGTGCCACAGCGAGCCCCGCAAAGCGCTTTCTCCTAAACTCAAGTGTGTTGAGCAGAGGAGGGGTGAGCCAAGACCGGACTTTTTGAGGCTAAAGATGAATGAGCGACTTGTGGTGCTTCACGATAATATCAATTTCTGAACCTAGGGCGATTTCTTCGGTTTGCATTTGCATATAGCATAGGTTTCAAATTCTGTTCTTCATCCCGCATGGAGAGAGCTGGGAGACACTGTAAGTCTTCTTACTTGGCATGCATCATCGTTTTCCGACTTGCATGGCTTTTCCGATCTTCTCCCTCTGTTTTTGCCAACCTAGGATGCTTAATGGAAATTGAAACCTCGATAGGCACGTGCATTAAAAATACCCAAAAAAGTGATAACTTAAATAAAATCGGGACTGTTAACTCTATTTGACCTAAAAATAAAATATAATGGACTTCCTTGTCTTGGGGAGAGCAACCCCCTCATTGTATGCGTTTTAAATTGCTCACGTACACACTAAGGAGTAGAGCCCAAATCCCATCAAGCCTCCTAGTGATTGTACAATTTTTGTGGATCTCACCTAACTCTAAAATCGAAAAGATAAATGACCGTCACCTGAAGGTCTTCACTGTGTTGAGTAGGTGAATCGGGGGTTTTGCCTTGTGTCTTGATTGTGACTTGGAGTCCATTGTGTTTTCATTCATTACTAGACTAGTCGGTCCCGCCCATGTGAGTCATGCATTTTTTATCTTTGCGTCTCTCTACCTCTCTTATACATATACCTCTTCATTTGCATTGAGTCGTGATATTGGCGCTTGAGCTCAATCATTTCTTCGCCAAGTCCTTCGTTTCTCTCTTCTTCACCATCTTCTTCGTATCCACCGTACCATTCCCATCTTTTCCGGTTCGAGGAGAGCCTGCTCTTTGGACCACCATTTTTTGCGGTGTTTCCGCCTTGTGTGGAATACCCAATTTTGTCTATGTCCCGGTTTCTCACCCGCCCTCCTCGTAGCCTCTGTATCACTCTTCTACCACCCACGATATTGGCACGCACGCTCAATCAGCTTCTCCACCCCATTGTGTACCCTTCTTATCCATCTTCCTCGTGTACCCCGTATCATCTCTCCCTTTTCCCGGAAATGCTGGGCATATTGATGAGGCCCGCATCGAGGATTATTTATACAGATTATTGGTGTAGGCCGGGCCCATGATTTTGAGGATGCTGAGATTGATCTGGTAGATTTGACTTTGGATACATGCATACAAGCATATTGAGGATTTTTGATGATGCATGATCAATAGGTGTGATTCTTTATTGAAGATTTAGATCTCGCACATCGGATTAAGGATGTGATATGATGCGATAATTCGATGAAGACTTCATGAGTATTGATTGATCTATCTTTCTTGAGGTTCCAACCATCTTGATTTTGAGGATCGAATGCTTATTCTGATATGGAGTGCCTGATAGAGGTGTGCGGATCCTGCATGATCTCTCATCTTCCTATTTGACCCATCCTTGATCTCCTGACTCTCTAATCCACCCTGGCACTTAAAGGATTCCTGACTATTTTTCGTGCCATCTCAGCTGACTGGATTGACCCAAGGGATGTTTGGTGAATGACATGATTATTTGCTCCCTTGCTTGATCTTATGCCCTCCGGATGATTGGATGATTGAACACTTTTGAGGACCTGAGATGACATGCCAGCATTCCCAAGACCTACATTGATATAGCTCGCATTACTCTCCGAGGACTATCTGCGAGAGAATGCGATAATTTCTAGGACTACGGTTTCATTCAGTGCTTGGGTCGCCATTGTGATGGGACCTGGAACCGAGTCAGATGATATGCATGATTGGCCTCTCCCTATGGTCGTGTACCTGACCTGTCAGTACACGAGGCCAATGTACTAGACTCCTTTGAGTCTGCTCTCCTTGACGGTCCTCGCAAGGCAGAGCTCCACTTTTCTGATTATTCTCTGCCTAGCTCGTAGCTCCCCGAGGGTTATCTGCGAGAGACTATGACATATTTCCGATCTGATTGGTCTCTTCTGTTGGTAGCCGCTTTGTCGACTACTGAGACCACTATGTGGATCCGTCTGATGGATCCGGCTCCTTCGAGCCCTTCTCTCTCCTTGACGACCCTCGCAAGCTAGAGACACATTCTGACTATTCCTTGCCTAGATCGCAGTACTCTCCGAGGACTATCTGCGAGAGACTGTGACACTCTCTTTACGCTCGGTTCCTACTGCTTATTGTGTCTAGGGGTGTAAGAAAATTCTCAAGTTCGATATTCGCTCAGGTTCGGCTCGCTAAAAGTTCGATTCAGATTCGGTTCGGAAATAAACGAACCGAACCTGAACATGAGTTTAGGCTCGATTAAATAAACGAACCGAACCTAAAAATCATAGGTTCGCTCAGGTTCGATTCGTTAAAAGCTCGATAAACATACACATATACATATTTACAAATCCTTATCCGTAGAAGCAAACCTTATTTTGAGATAAGTGGAATTTGTCCCAGAATAAGTGAACTTTGTCTAGAGATAACTGGATATTTACGGGATAAGTAGGTTTTATTTCGGTATAAACTATCCAAAAAATAAATAGTCACATCGTGTTTATAACATCCATCATCTATGTGTCTAGTATTTTTCCCTTCTTTATCTTCAAATCAACAGAGCAAGTATAAACCTTACTTATTGAATATCTCCACATTATTTTTATTCCTTATCCCCATCTGAACAGATGTAAAAATATATTATAATTATACTTTTTTCAAAGAGACGAATCCTTATTAATCTAAATTTTTAAAAAGATGAAGATGGGTTAGATAAAGAAACAAACTAAATGAATATTTATTCTAATTGTAGACACACATATATATATTCATTTCTCTTCTTTTCACTCCCTCTTACTAGATAATTCTTAAGTTCGATATTCGCTTAGGTTCGATTAGTTTAAAAAGAAGTTCGATTCGGATTCGGTTCGAAAATAAACGAACCGAACCTGAACACAATTTTAGGCTCGATTAAATAAACGAACCGAACCTAAAAAATATAGGTTCGCTTAGGTTCGGTCCGTTTACGCCCCTAATTGTGTCTCCGACCTGCGGAGCATGGGATCGAGTCGTTTGATATATATGATTTTTGGTCCCATCTTGAGTTGCCTATCCGATCTGTGGATCATGGGACCCATCTGATTACACTCCTTTGAGTCTGCCAGCCTTGACGGTCCTCGCGAGGTTGACCTTCTGTTATCTGCTATTTTCATGCCTAGCTGGCAGCACGTTCCACGAGGGTTATCTACGGGACGCTGCCACACTTTCTTGATTTGACGGTCTCTTCTGCTGGTAGCCGATCTGTCGCCTACCGAGACCGTCTCTATGATCCGTCTGATGGATCAGGCTCCGTTGAGCCCGCTCTCCTTGACGACCCTCGCAAGGGTGAGCTTCTGTTCTGATTATTCATTGACTAGTATGTACCACTCCCCGAGGGTTATCTGCGGGAGAGTACATCATTTTCTATGTACTCGGCTTCATTTCTGGTGTCTCCTGTTTGTGGGAGCACGAAGCTGGGTCTTCTGCCTTATATACTCGGTCTCCTCCCTGGTTGTGTCTCCTTTCTGTTGGAGCACGGAGTCGAGTCTTCTGATTATTCTCTGATTCCGCTCACCTTGAGGACCCTCGCAAGAGTGAGCCATACATTATGTTGTTCGGTGTATTCTTGTGACTTTCAGATTATATCACCACCGTGCATCACACAGTCTCATATGCTTTATTTCCGATCCATTTGAGACTCTGATTGACTAGGAGGAGTCTGTGCTGCTCTTTCTTCCTCCCGGTCTTACGGTATCTGCTCTGTTCCCTCATGTTGACCATATGAGCCGATTGACTGCTTCACGCTACCAGATCGGATATCTTTACTTTCTGATCTGTGTGTCCCCGGTAGCCGACACCCACCTGATTGCATATCCGGGTGTCTTTTCACCTTCTAACTGCGTCCTCGTTCTCACAGGGAGATGACGACGAGAGCACGGTAGTCGCTTACCATATACCGTCCTGTACTTCACTAGTTTCTTCACCACCTGTATATATATGTGCCTTGTTCATTCTTTCTCCCGCATGTTATGTGTGCCCCAGATCTATCGCCATATCTTTGTGTCTACACTTAGGATGTACCTTGTCCTAAGTATAGGGGGGTACACATCGTGTTGTTCTTTCGTCGTTCAGTTTCGTCACTCCTGTTGTTGCCTATACCTAGGGATATCTCACCCTAAGTATAGGGGGAGTGATGCGTATATTCTACACGATCTTTTCATCAATCTGTATATATCTCTTCTTTTTCTTCTTTTCTTCTTTTCCTTTTCTATCTTCTGTATCTAAATAAAAGGTGTCGCCCCTTTGTGTCAGTTTTCTGTACTTAGGACGTACTTTGTCCTAAGTATAGGGGGGTGCACCCCTGATTTGTTAATTCTTTGATATGTTTATTCCCATCCTTGACCCTCCCTGCTTTGTGTACAGTCTGCTATACTTAGGATTACTTGATCCTAAGTATAGGGGGGACGGTCAACTTCTATTTCCTCCGTCTCTTATTCGTATATTCTTTAGACTTGTCTATACTCAGTACGAGTTATGTCTTCTCTTTTCTTTTCGATCTATGAGGACATAGCTCAAGCTAAGTATAGGGGGGGTCGTATATACTATGTATATACTTTAGCCATAACTCGTACTTTCGTAATAATATGGCTAATAATTCTTTAAATTCATTAAAAACCCTTAATAAAAAGATGTGATTATTCCTCAAATTCTTTTTGTATTTACTGATTAATAAATCAGGTGAAAATATTTTTTGCAAAATGTTTGAAAAATAGTTTGAAAATCTTTGTGAACATTTATTGAAAACTATTTTGAAAATGTTTTGTTACATGTTTTCAACCTTTGTAAAAAAGTGTGGTTTGTAAAAAATTATTTTCTTTGTGTGAAATAAAATGTTTGAAAAATGATTTGCAAATGGTTTGAAAAATGGTTGCAAAAATATTCTGAAAAATCTATATATATTGTTTTGAAAAACCTTTGCAAAATGATTTTCAAATGTGTGTACATGTTTGAAAAATTATTTGTAAAAATTATTTTGGACTATAGTTTTCAAAAATTGTTTGAAAAATTTGTGTCAAATAAGTTTGAGGAATAGATACATCTAATAAACAAAAAATTATATAATAATAATAATAATAAAATTATTCTAAATAAAAATAAAAAATAAACACAATTCTTTAATAAGTGTACATATATAACCTATAAATAAAAACTAAATTGTAAATTCTTAATTCTTGTAAAATAAAGCGGCACACCTGTGTAAATAGTTGTACCTATTTTATACGTTGAGTGCCAAAATTATTTTATTTGTAAAAATTCTTTCTGTAAAAGTCTTTTCTTTGTTTTCAAATTTTCGGAAAAATTGCATTATTCTTTGCATATTTGTAAATAGCATTTGCATAGCATTCATATTCTTTGATTGAGCTTGATGATTGAACTAGTCTAATAAAGTCGAAGATTGGAGCTCGGTTGGACCTTACCGCACCTAACTACACTGGAACCTTCCGGGAATTGGGTTTAAGGTACTTCAGGTCTATTCAGACTTAATTCTTTGATAAATCAGGGCTAGGTTCAAGTCACCTCAGTGGACTAACTAGAACTTTTCGAAACACACGTATGACTCTTGTTGGCTGTGACCTAACTTGGACACTTGCACCTTTCACATGGCTCAACTCAGTTGGAGTGGTGAGGGGGTTGGATTTGCCAGTCTGAGACGCACACGGGTGGAAACATTCGTCCTCCTCTAGGGAGGGAAGTGTACCCCAACCTGGTCCAGTAGCCATGAGGTCTAACGACAGGAGAGTGTGGGTTGCAATAAAGCTTCAAAAGAGGGATAGTCTTCTGACTCAAGAGGAAAAAACTCCTTATGTAAATGCTGCTGTATATAGTATGTTGAAAAAAAAAGTGGACGGGCTTGAAAATAAAATAAAGTGCCTGCCAGAGAATGTATATGTTGTATAGAAAATAAGCAAGCTTGAGCATCAAAGTTGTACCATATGAGCCTGCAGCTGGATGACTTGACTACACTGGTCTTGCATCCCAGGATAGGTAGCTACACTGACTACCGTCCATTCTTTTCTCTACCTCCTCCTCTTGAGTTGGATGTCACTTGAACTTAGAAGGGAATACCCCGCTCCTCGAGGAAAGAGTTGTTGGATTAGGGAATCATTGGGTTGCCATTCTGGAGAAGTCAGTTTCTTTGTCATTTCAGTTGGGGAGAGCCACCATCACTTACACCGTACAAGTCAGCTTCATAGTCATAAGGGTTTGCGTATGATGTAGGCTAGTTCTGACCTGGCTATTGAGGTGATTTGAACCAAGTTCTGTGACTCTTGAAGGCTGTTGTGTTTTAAATTTGGTTCCCGATCAGGTTCCACACACATTTTTCACACCAAGGTCTAACCTGAGCTCCAAACTTTGATTTTGTACAAATAAGTTTTATAATCATGTTCAATTCGATTTATTCTTTAAATTCTTTATCTTTGCTTTTTCTTTTCTTCGTATTCTTTATTCTTTTTGTACTTATTGCATAAGTAGTTGCTAGGGACTAGCAAAGGCAAGTATAGGGGGGTGATGAATCTCCATTTCATCACCTTTATTCTATCATTTTGGCCTTAAAAACCCCAGCAAATGCATGTAAATAGCATCAATTTGTTTATAATAGCATTCATTATTTATTGTATTAAGTATACATAAAATAAGGTTTTTAATGTCAAAATTATATAATAAAGGGAAGAAAAGAAAAAGGAATAAAATATTGCAAATATTTTATGACCCGAACCCAGAGACCAAGGCCAACATGGAATTGGTCGACAAGGAATAAAGTAGGGGGAGATAAGGGCCAGTGTAAAATAAATACCTCATTTATTCATGCATTTATTTCTGCATTTTTGACACCTATTTTGTACATAATTATTTATTCATCAAATAAAGAAACTTTGTTCATAAAAGTTGTAGATAATAATGTAAATAAAAATACAAAATTGAGTTTATGTAAAAATAATACTCGGTGTACATTTTATACACAGAACAAAAAGCCAAAATCTTAACTTCACAGACCTATATCTTGCAAATAAAAACTCCAAATCACCCAAACTCACCTTTAATTGTATATAGCTTTCCATAAACTATTTAATAAAATTAGTTTCATAATCTTTGGAGTTCATCTGTAGAAGTTAGGTTTTTGGCCCACCTTGTACATAATACCTGCTTAAAATATTCATTTTATTCAATATTTATTATTTTTATAAATGCATATTTTTAGAATTTTGTAAATAATGTATCTAATACATGTACATATTAAAAGTAAAAGAAAACCAAAAAGAATTTGTAAAATAAAATAAGTCTATAAAATTCATAGATAAAATACCTATGCTACCTATATGTATAAAAATAAAAAGGGATTTTATTCTTTTATTCTTTATTCATCTATATTTTTATAATAATGTATATATTATATATAACTTATTAAAAATACAAATCCAAAATAAAAACAAATAAAATTCATTAAATAAATAAAATGTATATAATATATAGGTAAAATACCTATAAGTATACCTACATATACATATACCTATTTATTTAAATATGTAAATAAACTCATAAAAATGAAATAAAAATATATTTATATTCACAAAAATAAGTTATAAATTTATAAAATAAGAAAATAAAATAATTAAATAAAAATAAATAAAATAAAAATAAATGTATATAAATATACTTATAAATATATTATTTTAATAAAACCGTAATAAAATACTTCGAAAAAATAAATAAAAATCAGAAATAAATACTACATTAATTTATAAACATTTTTTATTTTATAAGTAAAATCTAATTAATTCATTTATTATGTTAAATAATTAGGTCAAGATCGGTCCGAGGTGGACCAATCAGGGGCCAGGGAGTGTTGACCTCCGGTCAACTCCCCCTGTGCCTCTGACTTCCGTCAGACATGTCTTTTCCCCCGATTTTCGCCATTTTTCCCGCTCGATTGGTTGCTCCTTCGGCAGCCATCTCTTCACGGATTTTATTCTCTGATCATCCTTGATTCTCGCCGTGATCCTGGGTCCTTTGTACATAGCATAGATTCCTTGATTTTGCCCGGCCAAATAGGGTGCTGCTTCGTTTATAAATAAGGAACCATCACCATCTCTCCAAGTTTGGTCAGCCTCGCCCCATTTTCTTCCTTGCATTCGGTCCCAGATATGCTCCTCGTGATAGGAGGATGCCGTCGGCACCTTGAATCGGCTGGAGATGGCGATGGTTGCACCCACGGCGGCGCTCCGGCAGCCGTCCTGCTCCTTGGCCCTCCGGCCAAGTCGAGTTGTGCATGTATGTTTCTTAGGTAGCATTTCATTCCTGCATTTCATTTCCGTCTTTTATTTCGCATTTAGATTAGTAGATTAGTGTAATTTAGGTAAATCGACTTCGCCACCTTGTTTCCGACCATTTTCCGACACCATTTCGCCTTCATTTCGATCCCCTCCGTATTCTACATCTCCAGACCACTCTGACCCAACCAGATCTGCTCCAGATCTGCGAACCGAAGCCTCATCTCCGCCCATCGCCGGAGGCTTCGCCATTCCGCCCATTTCAACGCTAACAGCTTCAATTTCTGGTCGAGGAGCATCGCCTCGAGCCTAGCTTTCGTCCTGTGCAGGTCAGGTGCGTTGGATGGCACCAGGAGTTGATTCACATACGGGCGGAGGTACCTGGAGCCCCGATCCTTCACCGAGCTCGTGGCGGCGCTCCAGCGTGCCTCCGGCCGATCTACCATCTCCAGCAGATAGAGCAAACCTCTAGGAAGCTTCTGGGACCTTCAGGTGCGGCGAAGACCGATGGAGGAGCGAGATCTGGCTGGAAGAAGCTCGCCCCGACGAGCTTGCTTCCCTGTTCTTGCACGTGTGCTCCCCGCCGTTGGATGAAGATGAAGGCCCAGGTCATCGATCAGCCGTCCGATCTTCCAGAGCCCAGACTGTTGGATCACGCGGGTGATCTAATCTCAGACGTCAGATCGTGAACCGTCATTGGCTCACGTGGTGGCGACGCGTGTCAAGTGAAGGAAGCCCAACCGTTGGATAGCGCGCCTTTGGGGGTAATTTGCATATTTAGCCCCCGCAATTTTTGTATTCAATTTTTAATACTGTAAAATAAATATAACGTTGTAAAAAAATGTAATTTTTGCTGAAAGGACCCTGAGGTTTATAGAATTGCATTTAGGTCCTTCCGCGCCTCACGTGCAGTCCCACGTGAGGCGCGTGAAATTTGCACTTTAGCCCTAGCGGGTTTTTGTAGATTGGAAATTAGCCCCAAAACTTTAAATAAATGTTTATTTCTGTATAATTTTTGCACTGATGCCCCTGGATGATATTTTATTTGCAAAAATGCCCCTGCCAGGTTTAATTATTTTTGTGTCTTTTATCTATTTATTAAAAATACCTATGGTGCTCCTAAAAATTCAAAAAAATTAGGTTAGATGCTTCATGTGATGATCTTACACGTCCATATTTTATTTTGCATTTTTTTTGCATTTTTCCTAATTATTAAAAATGAAAAAGGAGCCATTTTTGTACTGTCTAATTTATAAAATACTAAAAAAAATATAAAATGTTTTTGAAAAATTCCAAAAAAATTATATGGGGTATATTTATATATATATTAAGTCCAGAAATTGAAAAACCCTAAAAATATGAAAAAGAAAAATAAAAAAATCAGAAAGCTCAAAAATCCAACAAAAAAATAGAAAAATCCTTACAAAATACCAAAAATACATTTTTCTCTTTTATAATTATCTATATATTATTATTAGTGTATTAAAATTAATTTGGGCAATTTTGGAGTTTATTTCATATTTTTAAAACCCAAATTAAATTCGACTATTTAATTAATCCTATATTGTGGACATTTTTGAAATTAAAAATACATAAAAATTAGAAATATTCCAGAAAAATAACAAAAAAATTAGAAAAATATTAAAAAGCTAAAAAAATTTATATCTATATATATTTTAAGCATTTATATCTATATATATATTATATTAGTCCTTTCTCTTTCTCTTCTTATATATATATCTCTTTATACATATTTCATATATATATATACATATTTATATAACTAAAAATATAAAAAGAAAATAAAAAAATATAAAATATAAAAACAAAATAAAAACTATAAAAGCAAAAATATAAAAAAATATATAAAATCCAAAACCCACAAAAACAATAAATGGACATGAACAATGAATTGAATAATTGCACACCACATACAACCTTTCGCCTCCCAGTGTTCGACCTCTACCTGTACTAACACCTATACACATTTGCATGTAGAGTTATAATAAATTTTAACTCCACATTTTCAGGTATTCATTGCATATATTTATTGTGGGTTAATTGTTGATTGATTTGGGAGTCTGTCTGAGGTCACCTCAGCGACTGTCGATCCGCCTTGTGGAAAGACACGACCTTGGCAAATTCCCAGTCATTATGGGGGCGGCGACATCTTAAGAGATGGGCTCCTAGGAACCATAGGGTTGCCCCTCCCTTTGGGCCCGAGCTGTTTTTTTTAAAAAAAATTGTGAGCTTTGCTGCTTTGTAACGGCCCAAGTAGGCCGAGAGTTGTAACAAAAAAAAGAAAAAAGGTGGGCAGTGTCAGTTTTAAAAAAAAAGAAGAAGAAAAAAAAGAAGAAAAAAAAGGAGAGTTGAGAAGAAAAAAAAGGCGCGTATAATTAAAAAGCCGTACGCATTTAAAAAAAATGTTTGAAAAAAAAGAGAGAAAAAGAAAAATGTTGTAAAAGCTGAAAAAAATTGTTGGAACGACTTATAAAAAAATGTTCGAAAAAAAAATGGACGACTTATTACAAAAAAAATGAAAAAGCCGCAAGAGAATTGTTTTTGAGAATATTCATGTTTTCCCCCATATTTATGTATTATCTTATCTTCTCCCAACGTGGTCAACAATGTCATTCCGACCAGTATGGGAGAAAGGGGGAGTATATATAAAGAGTCACAGGTCTTGTTCCAAGATTCAGATGTCAGTTTTTCCAGACCGATCAGATGTTCAGACTCTACAAATCTCAGATGCAGACTCGACGACGACACATGCCAATCATTTGTCATTCTTGTTGGTCGGCCAGAGTTTTCATGTGAGCCATAGGGACTCCAAAGCAGAGGACCATTCCCTATGCCATTGAGGGCAAGGGTTTTCATGTGGTATCATAGAGACTCCAGAGTAGAGTACCATTCTCTGTGCCAGATAGATCCAGTTTCACACTCCAGCCCGTTCGTCCTCCTCACATGCACGCCATGAGAAGCAACGTCCTCGACTGCAGCAGCTGTGCGCGAGTTGGGTTGATATTGTATGTAGTGTCATGTATTGTGAGTTGAGTTTCTTTCTGTTTGTCCAAGCTGAGCATTGCATGCTCCAGCTTGAGGGGGAGTGTTAGAGTATTTGGAGCATGCGTCACTTATGTAATAGGTGGGTAAATGGATCCCTCCAAGATCCATTTACCCCACCACTGAGTTTTGTCCCACATCGTCCAGTGGTGGGACTTGGAGGCCCTGTGGAGGCTATATAAGGAGCCCCAGGCCTCCTGTCACAGATGAGAAAGTTAAATAGAACATCCGCCCCTTTGAGGGCTTCTCCCGTGGTTTCATCCCGCTCCTCGCGGAGTAGGGTTCCACGTAAAATCCTGTGTGTTCCTAAGTTTTTCTATCTTTATTTCTGATTCCGCTTCCGCTTCCGATTTTCTAACAGAGATCATATTTGTTTATACCATGCACTGACTGGAAGTTAAAACTTTCTACACACCTTGTTCATGAGTAGAGGAAACTGAGCTTGCAGATCAGACATTTGGGAATCACCGCCAAATATCTCGCCTGCTGCAATATAAATGGGAGTAGTTGATGGATATCCAAGAGCTGAGAGAAACAAGCCAACCTCTTTTGGAGTCAACGAACAATTCCCTTTGGACCTTTGCTCAACAGGATCAATGTCCTTCACCCTCCAATGTGCAGTATCCCCTCTGCTCTAAGAAAATAATGCATAATTTCTAATAAAATACAAACAAAGTCCTCTGATAATAAGGCAAGAAGCAAACACCTCACCTGATTCTAGTTAGTACATCTGCATCGTCAGATGATAGGCCAAATGAGCATCCACTGAAAGCAAGAATGTCTTTCTCATAACGCAAATGCAAGGAAATATAAGGGCCATATGACTTCATTCGCTCCGCCAATAACTGTAAATTTTGAAGAAAATACCAAACTGAGAAAGTTGGCTGATGAAATAATGTTTGGGAGAGTATGCATTACCTTTCCTAATGCCTCAACATGAGGCGCAAATTGTAGAGCACCATAGAGACAGCGACAACGCAATCTTTGAATATCCAGAGGCAGATTGTTATTGGCGAGACAAGAATCAGATTTAGCAGCACGTATTACCTATAGTTATCAGTGCTAATTTAGACAACATATTGATGCATTTTACCAACATGAAAGTAACCAAATCTCCAGAATACGCATTTTCTCACCATGTACTCATCCCACAACCATGATATCTCATTCTGGTAGTAAGCCAATCTAGACCAGCTCTTAAAATGCTTAACTTCTTTTTTGGCTTTATGCAGTTCCTTTGGAAGTTTCTTTATTACCTTAATATCGTTATCTAAGGAATGTACGAAATGCATCTCGTCAAAGACATCCGAAAAATTGCTGCATTTCAGTTACGTAGATGGATCAGAGTCTAAATGAAAATAGCTTAGTCTAGATACCAAAGTGAATGGTGTCATTTGAAGAAAATGCAGCACAAAGAACACCTTGAATCATGCCAAAATGAACCCTTGTCGAGTTCAGGAATAACAAGGGTAGCATTTATGATTCGTGCTACAGCCACCATGTCACATATCTGCTTGTTATCCATCATCCAAAGTTAGAGATGCTCGGGAAAAGACTCATGTAAACTAAATTTACAAAAAAAAAGAGACAGCTTCTCATCAAACGTATTAAATTTTGTGTTCAAATAATAGTTTTATGTCATGTAAGCTAATAAACAAGAGGGTTTCAAGTGTTACATCAAATTGTATATCAAAGGATATACGGTTCAACCACTGAACCTTATCCGTATAATGAACAGTGAACATTTCTATCACTAAACAATGACAAAGTCTGCATATACAGATGAAAGCTAAAAGGAAGGAATATGATTTCAATGCTTATTCCACTATACATCAACCATCTTTCAATTGCCACCAGTAAGATTAAAATCGTAATTATTACTCACCCCTGCTCTCATTTGGTTCAGCCCACCATTTGCATGCACAATCAAGTAGCCTCGTGATTCCCCGTGATCTGGCAAAAGAACACAAAACTCATTTTGAACCACCATCAGAGCTTATCAATTGACTAAGCCATGAAACTAAAGAAAACAAAACCCCGAGCACATATGTTCCTTACGCAAATATTCCGAGCTGGGCTGCACACACTGCACATAATCTCCATCTCTCGGTTGCTTCCACAGCTTCTCCAACTCAGGATGCCAATTCTCGCCTTCCAACTGTCAAATCTAGAAGAGTGAAAAGCAAGAAAAAGAGGCATGACTGCTTTGAATCCACAAATACAATCTAAATCCCCATCAGCCCCACTGTCCATGCAGCAAACAGCCAATTAAAAATCAGCCAAAATGGTAACAAGAGGTTGATGATTATCCATTTATCAGATAGGCAGATACATTAAATAAACCAAGTAGGATTGTTACCCTGTACATGTGGGGAGGAGAAAGTTCCTGTATCCATCTCATACCTCCACTCCACAATTTGATCCCCATCTCTCGCTGCTGCACACTAAATCCATATATCAGTAAAGACCCCACTTTCGAGTCTGCCACTAGTAATTAGAGCAATTGTGCCGTTCGCAAATCATGCCCAAGCAACCACCAAAAAAAGCTGACAATTCGAGCAAAACGCGGATAAAAGGAGTACCAACTTCCCATCACAACCTATAATATACCGAGAAACAGAAAGAACCTTCTTTTGAACTTAAAAACCAATCTTCAACACAAATACCCAACTGCCCATAATAAAAAAACTAACCGAATCCCAAAAGATCCACATGTAATAGTTCCAACAGAGGCAGATGTCCAAAAGGCAAAAAGGATGAGATTTTTTCTTCGGAAAGGTCCAAAGGAGAGACCTGTTGGAGTTTGTAGATATCAGAGAGAGTTGGGACGGGAGATGATGAGAGGACGTGCACGGCCACAATGGCTGCCGTGGCTATGGCAACAAGCGCGCATGTTAGAGCCCACCTCACGAGAATGATCTTCCCTCTCCTCTGCCTGCGACGCTGCATCCCCGCCATTAATCCCACCTGCTACTTTCTTTGTGGGTACCTCATGTTGAGCTCATTCACGAGGTATGCACTCTTTTTCGTTCTTCTTGCTGTGAGATCCGTGGGTTTCTCTCCTTCTGATTATGGGTGCAGCTATCTCTCAATCAATCTCCATCTGTTGGATTAAAAACAGGTAGAATGGGAGGAGAAAGGTGGGTGAGCGGTGTGAGAGTGTGCGTGGGGGTAGGAAGGGAGGCGCAGAGAACGCGCGTTCATTCTTTCTCACGTTTCATTAACCGCTGCGTTCCTCAATTTCCCTTTTATTTTCGAATTGTTCTCCTCTTGTTTGCATTTTTTTAAAGGTAGATTAAAAAAAGAAATTTCACAGTTGTGCCCTCTTTGATTCTTCAATATCAGTTATGCCTCTCTTCTTTTTGCATTATCAATTGTGCCTCTACTTTCTTGGCAATTAGCAATTGTGCTCCTAGTTTTAAGCAAACCATGATTTATACAAATCACAACACGATTTAGTTAAAATTACAATTGTGCCCCTCCAATTTTCAAAATAAAATACACGTATACCTTTATTTTTTCTTTCAAAATACACTTGTACCCATGAGATAACATCCATCCATTTGAGAAGGAAATTGAGTGAAACAAAATTGAGGGACGCAATTGTTAATTATCAGTAAAGTACAACGATATTGCAAAATCTAAGAGGGCACAACTGTAAATAATCCTAGCTAAAAAATCTCAAGTATGCTGAACTCCATTTTCTGAATATAATAAAAAGTACTAATATTTTCAACGTTAAAGTTTAACGGTGAAATAAAAGATATCGTAAGCTTATGCAAGCATTGTTGAAGCTATTTGGGGATCTTTTTTCATAATTTACCCGGTAGCTTTTAAAAATTTCATGTGCTAGCATCTTAGTTGCTTGTAATTCATGAAAATCGAGAGGTATAGTCCCTTTTTGTAGACCTCAATCTAAAAAAAGTATGCATTTGTTCTACGTGTTTATATAATTTTGTATTATTCCATTATCAAAATTCTCGTAACTCGAAAAACATTTTTTTCTAAAAAGTTGGTCCAACCGGTAAAGATAACGAGTTATTCACATTGGGTTTTCGCGAAATTTTACAGGCATACAAAGAAAATGCGTAAATCTTATATGACTGGATTTGGGTATTTGGTTTTTGTGGGACAAGAGGGAGGAACTTTGAAACTCTATATCATGTCACTTCAAAGCATATTAAATATCGATTTCGGTCACCATGCAGATGACAAACCTAAATGAAGATTCGATCCCTCCAACGCTTCTATCGGCAGTTTTAAATGCTGAAATTTCAGTCATTTCGATCGGACTTCGGTCACATATTGAAACTGAATTTCCACGGAATTTGATGACATGATTTAATGTACCCGCGTCATGTGACTCAGATCATAAATAAATCTCGCAAGATGATGAAGACTATATGTGCGCTAATAGTGTATAATGTGTCAAAGGATATGTCATATGTGTGTGTAATTACAACATCTATAAGAGAAACTATGTAATTAGATTACTTTCCATTATTAGTTGCATAAATACTTCAATATTAATTAACGACTAGATTAAATTCTCTACTTAAAGTAGTGAAAGTAGTTGCTGATTTAAAAAGATACTCCAAGGAATATATATATATATATATATATATATATATATATGTGTGTGTGTGTGTGTGTGTGTGTGTGTAGAAAACACCTAAAAGTCGCAAAGAAAGGCTTATTTGGTTGGTTTCTTAGAAAATAAAAAATATTCCTCTTCAATATAAAATGAAATTGATTTTCGTTGACCATAATTTTTAAGAATTTGTGCTTTTTCAATCTTGGAAATGATTCGAAACTTTCATCCGTATTAGAGATAAAAATAAAAGTTGTGTTTCCACTTGCCTTCTTTTCCACCGAAAATGGATAAAGATCACTTTCATGAACACCACCGGTAAATACAAAGACACACTATCTAATTTTTTTTACCATTTTTCGCTTACAAGCATAGGGGTACCTACGATTATGACATCTACTGTATCTATGCCTACAATGTTTATCTATTCATTATCTCTCAAATCAATCGAAAACAAGAACGATGGATTAATCTCTCGTATTCCTTATCCTCTTAATTCCTTATCCCTAAATCAAGTCTAAATCAATGACAAATATGGGTTGTGCCGCAATATTTAAAATAATGATGCTTAAAAATTAAAAAAAAAACATGAGCATTTACATTGATAAGTTGCAATAAAAGAGATTATATGTAATTAAAAACTAAACTAAAAAAATTAAAGTGATTACAACAACTTGAAATTAGTTCTTAGTATATATGGATATATGCTTGATTTCATCACAAACCTTGACAAAATTAATATGTAAATTTGTCAAAAGAGATACTATATGTAATATGCTCGCTAGTCCATACCACCCACAAAATTATGGCATGGCTGAGGCATCGAATAGGGAAGTTAAGAGGATCTTGCAAAAGCTAGTTCGACCAGACAGAAAGGACTAATACAAGCTCTTAGACCAACTCCTTTGGGCTTAGCGAACAACTTACAAGACCTCGTTAGATACTTCCCCATTCAAAATAGTTTTTTTAGAAAATCATGTCATTTGTTTGCGGAACTAACTCAAATCAGAATGGGCGATCAAATAGGTGAATATGGATAGTCACCTTAGCAAGCCAAAGAGAGACAAATTTGAATGAGTTGACAGAGATCCAAAATCGAGCGTTCCAGAACATCTTGGTTATAAGGACAAGATCAAGAGATTACATGATAGCATCTCAAGCATAAGTTCTTTATCACTAGACAAAAGATATGGTTATTCAATGCTCGGTTGAAGATTTTTCAAAGTAAATTGAAGAGCAAGTGGATTGGACCATTCTTGGTGAGAGCTGTATATGACAATGTAAGTGTTAAGATATTAGAATTACCATCTGATACACAATAATTTTTAGTGAATGGGCAGCTGCTCACGCATTATGTGGAACCAGTCGAACAACTAGTCCTCGTAGACAAGATCTACTTCATGTGTGGCTCTTGATTCTTAGATGCTTCATTTGGTTGTGTACGAAGACCTTGCAACCATTCTTGCATCTCAGAAGATTCACTCTAACACACTCACATTGTTTCCATGACATTTTTTCTTTTCATTTGCACATTATTCTAACTCCACACCAGTTCCTTGTCTTGGTAGCTTTTCCATACTTAGGACACTCAATCCTAAGCCCCATTGTGTATACCGCCTCTACTATTCGTACCTTGCCCTCGGTTGTCCCTTTTTATCTTCTTTTACACTTTGGCATACTAGAGCCTAAGTATGGGGGGAAAGTCGACTGTTAATCATCTATTCTTTTGCACTCTCTTGCACTTAGCACGAGATATGTCTTCCATTCAATCCGTGCCATAAGGACATAGTACAATCTAGGTATGAGGGTGTTGTATATATTGTATATATAATTTACCCATAACTCATACTTTCACGTATTTTTGTATCTAATACTCAATAAAATATGGGGATATGGGCTTTCACTTGTAAAAACTTGTAAAATATGGTATAATATGTATAAATATGTGTATTTATATAAAATTTGTAAAATTCTTTTCTAAAAAAACTTGTAAATAATGCCCAGTTTTGTAAAAAAGTGATGTAAATTAGGTTATATACCGAAAAATATTTTGTGAAAATTAAACCCTCTTTGAAAAACAAAATCCTTTGCAAAAAAAACTTTTAAAAATTCAAAAAAAATCATGGGCGTGGAAGTGCACAACATTAAATACTTGCAAAAGACGTACCACAGTGTAGTCTCAGAAAAATAAGTGCCTATTATTTGAACTTCTTGATGGACACGTTGATTCCATAAATAAAAAATGTTTACCTATATTGTAGTGTGTACAATACTTTGAGTGATCCCTTGGCCTATGAGATATGAGAAACTAAGGACACAATCCTACTCATTCCATACTTGGCCATTCACAATCATACTCATTTGTTTTAAAATTTTAAAAAAAATCATGGGCATGGAAGTGTACAAAATTAAATACTCGCAAAAGATGTACCACAATTTAGTCCCAGAAAAATAAGTGCATATTGTTCGAACTTCTTGATGGACATGTTGATTCCATAAATAAAAAAGGTTTACTGATGAGCCAAAATCCGAGCGGTCGAGATGGGGAAAATAATATGCAAGTGTCGTCGTTCTCAACCACGGGATTCGGTCAACGAGAAAATAAATGAAACCACTCGAAATAAGATAAATCAATGAAAACAATGTAAGCAGTCTTTTCGCTATTCTTTTTACCTGGTATAGCGACCAGGGTCGAACATAAGGAGTACGATTTAAAAACTAAGTAATCAAATTTCTAAGTTAATTTTTAGTGGTTTTTGAATTTTTTTATTTTTTTAATTTTTAAAAGAAGCACAAATGAAGAAAAGTGATAAAAACAAACAACTCATACTTTTTTTTATTTTTCAAAATAACCAAAAATATACAGAAAGTCCAAAGAAAATATTTTTGGGTTTTATGTCTTTTAAAATTTTTTTGGTAATTTTTTTCGCAATTTTCTGATGTTTTTGGAATTTTATAAAAATAAAGCAGTGGAAAATAAAGAGATTATTCACAGCCAGGAGTAATTTTCAATTTTAAAATTATTTAAATGCTCAAAAATTCCTGAAGTTATTTTTAAGACAAAGTTCAAAATAATATATCAAAAAGAGACCAAAATCACTATTTTTGGATTTGTCTACAATTTTCTATAATTTTTTTAAGATTTTTCGTTTGTCGCAATTTTTTTGGTTTTTATAAATGGGAAATGGACAAAAATTGGACAGAAATTAAAACATCTCAAAACACATCTACACTAATTTTTTTGTAATTTTTAAGTAATACTTCGAATTTACATGAATTTCGCAATTCTGGGCAGACAAAAAGACAATGTTTTGATTTTTTTAAATATATCAAATGACAAAAAAATTGATGAAAACTTTATACAATGACAAGCACTACTGCAGGAGCATATACAAATTTTTGCAAAATTTTTCGAGCAACAAAAATATTTATTTAATCAAAGAGAACATGCATAGTCCAAGTCTGCAATATAGGGACTAAAATGTAAATATGCAAAAAGTTTCTGCCTTTAAAAATAATAAAATAATTATGCAGGCAGATGTGTAATTTACCCAGTGAAAAGCGTGCTCTACATGTGATTGTCTCTGGCAGGGGGTATTTTGTAATAGTTGAAACTCCAAAGGATGTCCTCAATATGTTTCCTCTCTTTTTTTTATTAAAAACCAAAACCCCCCACTAGGTTCCTGTTCTTCGTTCTTTCTTTTTCACCAAAGGAGAGGGGGCAACCGCCACCTACAGGGAGAGAGCACGGCTATGGAGAGGCAAGGGCAGGCCGCCGTGGAGGAGCGCGGGTGGCGCGTTGTCGGCGGATCTGGAGAGGCGTGGGAGGACCGGTGAGGGGTCACGCGGGCGAGGAGGAGGGCCAGGCGTTGGTCGATGGGGCCGGAGCGGCGCCGCCCTGCGGCTGGATCTGCAGAGGAAACAGAGCAGCGGGGGCTTCGGGCGGCCCTGCGGAGGGGCGGAGGAGCAGGCGCGCGGGGCGCCACAGGTGAAGCTGGGGAGCACCGCGCGTCGACGAAGGCAGAAGGAGGCTGGGCGGTGCGCTCCTGGGTGGAGGTGGTCGCACGGTGGTGCCGCCTTGCGGAGGCGGTACTGGAGGACGTCTGGGTCGCGCGGTGGCACGCGGGGCAGCGGGGTACCAGGCAGAGATCGGCGCGAGGCGCGGCTGGGGCCGCGGAGGGCGAGACGGCCTGGAGGAGGGAGGGCCACGCGCGGGCTGCGCGGCCGCAGAGGAGAAACTGGAGGGCGGTGCGGACGGTTGCCGCGTGGTCGGGGCGGACACGAGGGGGCGCGCTGAGGAATACGGTCTGCTTGCGGCTATGGTGGACGGCTGGATTTTTTTGTTTGTTTTTTTATGCTGCAGAAAATGTTAGAGAAAAAAAATGTATTTTTTTATATTTTTTTAAACATCAGATGTAATCAGAAATATAAAAAGGAATTTTTTTTATATTTTTTTCTTTTATTCTTTTTATTATACCTGCAAAACAAAGGTTAGATAGAAAAAAGGAAAATTGATTTTTTTATTCCTTGCAAAATAAAGGTTAGAGAGAAAAGAATATTTTTTTAATTCTTCCTGCAAAAAATAATTATGGGATCACAGGAAAAATATTTTTTTTATTTATACACAAAATGGAAAGTGTGAACGGGTTCGGATCCGCGAAACGAGAGATAGATCCGTGTCTCTGACCACCGTGCGTGGTCGGAGGTGGAAGGTTGCATGAGGTAGAAATAGAACGCGTGGAGATCGCGACGTGAGATGAAAAATCAGTGTCGTGCGAACATGTATTGAGATTTTTTTTATGATCTAAATTCTAAAAACTACGCCTATGCTAACATCTAAACCTACAATTTACCTACGAGAAACGACAAGTAAAAGTGGATCTCACCTCGGGGTTTGGACACGCCATGATGGCCTCGACGAAGCTCAAGTCGCTGTCACCGACTGGATCGGAGGCTAGGACCCTCTTCAACAAGAAATCTCTCGGAAACCGGGCTCCTCTCTGCCAAAGATCGATCAAGTTTGAATGAGGGAGGAGGAGCCCATTAAAAAGAGAGAAAAAAATGAAAAAGGAAGGTATGGACAAATGTGGAAAGTTTTTATTGGGTGTATTAATAAAATAATTAAATTAATAAATTAATTCAATAATTAATTACGAAATTCGAAATAAATAAATAAATAAATAAATTGGAAATTAATTGGCCACCTTAATGGTGGCCATTAAAGGTATGAAATAAAATCTAATATATATGGCATGTTATAAAATCAAATAAATCAAATAAAATCAAATAATTAAATACAAAATTCGGAATTAATTTAAATTAATTAATTAATGTTAGATAATTAAATTTTTTTGGTGGGTTTTTTATATAAAAGGAAGTTAGTTGGTTGCATATATTATATACATATAATACAATGTACATAAGTTCAAATAAGGAAATAATTTTTATACAAGATTTTTTATTTTTATTTTTTTTAGTTTTTTTTATTGAAAACAATATTTACAATATACATATTATGTAAGAATAAATATTAATAATTATATACAACAAATATATGGGACAATTGCACAAAACACCTCAGAAAACCGACTTTTTAACCGTAACTCCAAAAAATATGAAACTACAGCCATTTAAAAGATAATTTAATTTATAGCATGATGGAAGTGAGTTTGGTTCAATTTGAGCTTATATGGAGTTGGAATTGTTTTTTCAATTATTGCATTACGGCTTTTTCTGGATGTAATTATTTGTAATATATACAATATTTTATTTTACAAATATTTTTATTATTTACAACACAGTTTTATTTACACCTTTTATTTACAAAAATGATTAGTTTGAGGTCAAATTATGCACAAATAAAATAATGTAAGTTTTATACAAATATACATGAAAAATATGTACAAGATATTTTTGGATTTTCTGACAGACGACCCTATCTCCCCCTACTTTATTCCTGGTCGATCAGGTCAAGTCTTGACCTTCTCTCGGGGTTTGGGTCAGTTTGTATTTATTGCATAAATACCTCCTTTTCTTTTCTTCTTTATTCTTTTATTTATGTACAAAAAGTGTTAAAATGCATAATTAACAAATGCATGCAAAATGGTAATTTTATGGAATTAATGGGTATTTACAGGTATTTAACTAAGGAAAAGAGGCTAAAATAAAAGAATAAAGGAGATGAATCGTGGATTCATCATTCCCCTATACTTTTACCTTTGCTAGTCCCTTAGCAAACACTTATTTAGAAAAATAAGTGAAAATAAAAATAAAGAAAAGAAAAAGGAAAGAAGTTTAAACAATGTTGACTTTCAAACTTATCTTCATAAAAATGTAGTCTGGAGCTCTGTCGGACCTTTGGATTATTAGTGTGTCCGAACCTTAATGGGACATGGAATTAAAACCTAACAACCTCTAAGTTCCATAAAACTCATATTCAGGTCTCCTCAACAGTCAGATCAGAACAAGTCTACATACACAAATTCTTATGACTATGAATTCTTACTTGTACGTGTAACTGAAATTTAGCTCTTCATCTCAAAAGTAGCAAAGATTCAGCCTCTCTCAGCAAGGTAACTCAAATAACCCGGTCTGGCAACTCTTTCCTCGAGGAGTGGGGATATTCCCTTCTAAGTTCAAGTACAACCAGCTCAAAAAAGAGGGGGTGGAGGAGAGAACGGACAGTAACCAGTGTAGTTACCTATCCTTGGATGCATGACCAGTGTAGCCATGTCACCCGCTGCAAGCTCACGAATATATGACTTTGAAGCTCTTATTCTTTTTTTTTTACAGGCATTTTATTTTTCTATGAAGCCTGTCCACTTTTGGAGATTTTGCTTTTTTTTGAAATATATACAAGGTGCAGCATGTACATAAGGAGTTTTTCCTCTTGAGCCAGTAGACTATCCCTCTTTTGAAGCATTATTGCAACCCCACAGCTCATGTCTTTAGACCTCAACATCACCATACTAGGTTGAGACACACTTCCCTCCCTAGAGGAGGACGAGAGGTTCCGCCTAGATGTACTACCCTCGTATGCTACCCCAAGCCAAAAGATTCTGCTCCCTCACTACCTCATCCATGAAGAGCTACATGTAAAGTGCAGTGTCCAAGGTAAGTCACGGTCTGAAAGAATCATGTGTGTGTCGTTAAATATTCTACTTAGACTCATCAAGATGACATGTGAACATAGTCTTATGGACTCAAAGAATTAAGTCACTAGGACTTGAAAAGTCTTAACTCCAAATCTTATAAGGTTTCTCTGAAATTAAGTGCATTAAGGTCCAACTAAGCTCCATTCTTCAAATTTATTCCAGACTTAGTTTAAATGTCAAAATCATCCTGAAAAATGCTCATGCAAATGCAAGAAAATATGTACATGCAAGGAAAAGAAAACAAAAATCTTTTTGTGAAATAATTTTCAAAATTTTGAATTTTTTTGGATTTTTGAAAAATGATGATGCACATGCAAAAAGTTTTTTTTAATGCAAAAAGTTAGTAACATATACAAGTAAAAATTTTTTTTAATAAAAGAAAAGATACATATTTACATAAAAGTGAGTTGATTATTTACAAGAATAGGATTCAAGAATTTACAACTTGAGTAATTTATACAGGTATATACAAAGTTGGATTTTTTTAATTTTTGTTTTATTCATTTTTTTACAAGTTTTTTTTAAGATTTACACAGTGTTTTAGCCATATTAATAAAATATGAAAGTACGAGTTATGGCTAAAGTATATATACCATATATATGACACCCCCTATACTTAGCTCGAACTATGTCCTCATAGTGATCAAAGAGCTGAAAAGAAAGACATAACTCGTACTGCGTATAGAAAAGTGACAAGAATAGTATACTACAACGACGAATAAAAGAAAAATAATAGAAGTCGATGATCCCCCTATACTTAGGATCAAGTAATCCTAAGTATAGAAGATAGTACACAAAGGAGAAAATCGAGGAGATGAATATACAGAGTCTACCTCCCTTATACTTAGGGTAAAATATCCCTAAGTATAGGCAGCAAAACAGAGGTCAAAAGAATCAAAAGAATAATCAAACATCTGACACCCCCTATACTTAGGATAAATTACACCCTAAGTATGGAATGATCATGAGATGGAGATGGGGTGCAAGACAGAAATAATGTATGATATGGACAGATGGTCTATACAGACGTGAGTCGATCAATGTTGAGGTGCCTCTCAACAAGCGCTAGAGTTTACGCCCCTAGCTGGGCGCAAATGCTAGGACAACGCAATATCGAGGTTCAGGACGACATCTGTCAGGCGAATACCGTATTGTTGTTGTCGTCTCGGTGGGAGAACAACAACGGAGTCTGGAGGGTCAAGAGAGTAAAAGATAACACCCAGATAAACAGTTAGGCGGGTGTTTGCTATCGATTCAAGATATGGGCAGATGAAGTCGGGCTCCGGTAGCACAAAAGAAATCATCGGCTCAAGGTCTATATGGAGTGAAAGGGAAGAGCCGAAGAAGTCGAACGTGGAGAAGGAAGGATCTGTCAGTGAATCCTCCACGTTAATCACCGTCTCAAATAGATATGGAAGGTCAGGATCAGGAGACTCATTATAAAGGCTGATATCCGATGCATATAATGTAGACAAATCAGTGAAATCATCGAATACCTCAAAGATCGGGTCATCCTCGCGAGGGTCGTCGAGGAGAGAAACATCAAACTCATTATCAGAAATATCAAAATACTCGGTCTCGTGATCCGACAGATCGGGTGCAGTCTTAGAAAGTGAGACTGAGTATACATGGTCCATGGCATCCTCTCGCAGATAACCCTCGGGGAGTAATGCCGTATCATCAGGAAATTGAGGATCTGTGCTGTCAAACGTCATGTCCTCCAAAAATGTATCGACCTCATCAAATGGGAGGACACATGGCTCAAATATGGGACTAGCAAGGTCTGTCGAATTAAAAATCGGTCCCTCATCAAGCTCTCTATGCTGAGATGAATCCAAGTATATCTCCGAATCTGAGAACATCTTCTGAAGACAAGACACTGAATCAACTGAACATGGACACTGAAATGACTCTAAGGATGGTTGAGATGTGGGCTCCTCCTCTATCTCTTGGGATCCTAGCAGATCTAGAATCGAAGAATCTTCTACGTGACATAGCGGGACTGGCTCAAAATCTGACTGTAAATCCAATTGGTCCTCAACCAATGTCCGGCTTTGGGAACTCACAACAGTAGGCAACACATCCATCAAATAAGAAGTATTAGCATCCATATCCTCTAATTTGTGTGTGCTATCAAGATCGGCATGGTGTGTCACACACTCAACTGTTGTCATCTCTCCATCATGTGTTGTCCCGAATAAATCATCTCGTGTATATGAAAGATCGGAAAGTGTTCCCAAGATGGTCTCAACTAAATCCAGGTCGGGACAGTGGTGTGAACCATCACACGAGGTAATGACATATGCAATTTTCTCTGCGGTCCTCCCCCTCATGGCGATATGGATAAGGCCAGTCATCGAAAATCCATGATCAGGAAATCGCCTCACAAGTTCTCGTAACCTCAACCATGAATTTATCAATGGCTTCTGGGAGTTAATTGAAAAATCACTAATACATGACCGCATCATCTCTGCTCTACACCGGGGATAAAATTTCTGCAAAAATAACGATCGTAAATCTCCCCATGTAGTAATCTTCCTTCCCAATCGTCTGTGCCAAGTCTTGGCTCTACTCTGAAGTGTAAATGGGAAGGTGATCAACATCATGTCCTCAGAAGTGATATTCGAATATGATCGTGATCCACAAATATCCTCAAACTCATCAATATGCAAATATGGTTCCTCGTGCACTTCCCCTAAAAACTTGAGTAGTAGATCAATTAACTCTAAATTCAGGACAAAGGGTCTCAAAGTAGAAGTGGACTGTGCTTCATGATCTGTGTACTCATCCAATATCTTAGGATAGACATCTAAAGCTCGTAACTGCACCATATGATCGCCTATGGGATGCACTCTCATCTCAGCAAGGTGAACACCCGTGTCTCGTGTTTGGTCAATCTGGTCTCTTCGGGCGTCACTCACCGCATGTACCAAATGGGAGGGTGGGTAGGTAAAAGATGGAAAGTCAGACAGAGTTCTGACCTCCCAAGAGAGTGGGCGAGAATGATGGGGCATGGGGATAAGAAGCCACAAAATTCGGTTGGAATGTAAAGTGACCCATCGTGACGAGAGGAAAATGAAGGGAGGGAGGGTGGGATAGAAAAGACAGAGTGATAGAAGGTGGAAGGGAAGAGAGAGATAAAGGGAGGGAGGAAAGGTAGGTGATGGGAGAGAAACAGAAGGTGACTGCTAATGATCTCGGAGAAGATGAACGATCGTAACCGACTCACACCAAAGACATACAAACGCAAGGCAAACCCCCAATTCACCAACTCAACACAAAGTGAAGACCGTGAGATTTGGTCTTTTATCTTTTCAATTTTAGAGTTAAGTGATCAACAAAAGTTGTACAAACACTTAGGATGCTTGAATGGGATTTGGGCACTACTCCTTAGTGTGTACGCGAGCAATTAAAAGCGCAAACAATGAGGGGATTGCTCTCCCAATACAATGAAGTGGTCAATTACGTTTAATTTTAGAGTTAAGTTCAATTAGCAGTCCCATTTTTTTAAATTTTTGATTTTCTATTTTTTTTGGATTTTTTCAAAAATGAACGCCTAACGAGCTTTCCGATTTCCTCTTTGATTAATTTGAGTCCAAAAACAGGGTGAGGGATCGAGAAAGTCGATGCGCGAGAAAATCAATGATGCATGCAAAGTAAGAGATGCGTACCTGACTCTAGCAGTCTACATGCAAGATGATCCGTGTAGAATTTAAAGACAGAAATAAAACTACCTAAATGATGCAGGCGGAAAACCGAGCCATAAGCAAGCAGTTCTACTCGAAAGAACGTCTAGTCGACCACCAGCCTCCAATCCAAGAGTCCGGTCTAGGCCCACCCCTCCTCCTCTCGACAAATCGAGTTCAGGAGCAACGCTTGGCAGGGTGGGCTCGTGGCGCGTAGGCTCGAAGGTAGTGGATCGACTATTTTTTTTAATTTTATTCTTGGTCCAATTACCGAGCTATAGGTACAGGCAATGTTATTAAGGTATTTGGATCCTATTTATTACGTCATAGTCAAGCAAAAATCCTAAGGCTAGGGCTGAATTCTATGTGAATAAAAAATAAAATAAAAAATACAAGAAAACAAAACCGGCAAAAACAACGGTGAGGTCCCCCAAGTGCACCGGCACTTGGCGAAACAGACCCCAAATAATGTCTAAGTCCACAAGTCCAAGAGTCTAAGTTATTACAATTCAAATAAATGTTCTCTAAATAAAATAAATGTCTTCTTTCCATCCCTGCTCTTCCTCCTATGCGGGTCTTCTAAAAAGAAAGCTCCAAGTTGTCCAAGCAGTACCTCGCACAAAAATCAGAGATAGAGAGGGTCAGAAAACAATTATAATATAGAGAGACAAACAGAAAAATGAAATATGACTACAAAGCCGTGCTCCCCGGCAACGGCGCTATTCTGATGAGCCGAAATCCGAGCGGTCGAGATGGGGAAAATAATATACAAGTGTCGTTGTTCTCAACCACGGGATTCGGTCAACGAGAAAATAAATGAAACCACTCGAAATAAGATAAATCAATGAAAACAATGTAAGCAGTCTTTTCGTTATTCTTTTTACCTGGTATAGCGACCAGGGTCGAACACAAGGAGCACGATTTAAAAACTAAGTAATCAAATTTCTAAGTTAATTTTTAGTGGTTTTTGAATTTTTTTTTTATTTTTTTTAATTTTTTTAAAAGAAGCACAAATGAAGAAAAGTGCTAAAACAAACAACTCTTACTTTTTTTTTCAAAATAACCAAAAATATACAGAAAAGTCCAAAGAAAATATTTTTGGATTTTATGTATTTTAAAATATTTTTTGGTAATTTTTTTTGCAATCTTCTGATGTTTTTGGAATTTTATAAAAATAAAGCAGTGGAAAATAAAGAGATTATTCACAACCAGGAGTAATTTTCAATTTTAAAATTATTTAAATGCTCAAAAATTCCTGAAGTTATTTTTCAATATCTACAAAAAGAGACCAAAATCACTATTTTTGGATTTTTCTACAATTTTCTACAATTTTTTTTAAGATTTTCCGTTTGTCGCAATTTTTTTGGTTTTTATAAATGGGAAATGGACAAAAATTGGACAGAAATTAAAACAAGTCAAAACACATCTACACTAATTTTTTTGGAATTTTTAAGTAATATTTCGAATTTACATGAATTTCGCAGAGCAGACAAAAAGACAATGTTTTGATTTTTTAAATATATCAAATGACAATAAAATTTGATGAAAACTTTATACAATGACAAGCACTACTGCAGGAGCATATACAAATTTTTGCAAAATTTTTCGAGCAACAAAAATATTTATTTAATCAAAGAGAACATGCATAGTCCAAGTCTGCAATATAGGGACTAAAATGTAATTATGCGAAAAATTTCGGCCTTTAAAAATAATAAAATAATTATGCGGGCAGATGTGTAATTTACCCGGTGAAAAGCGTGCTCTACATGTGACTGTCTCTGGCAGGGGGTATTTTGTAATAGTTGAAACTCCAAAGGATGTCCCCAATATTTTTCCTCTCTTTTTTTATTAAAAACCAAAACCCCCCACTAGGGTTCCTATTCTTCGTTCTTTCTTTTTCACAAAGGAGAGGGGGCAGCCGCCACCTACAGGGAGAGAGCACGGCTATGGAGAGGCAAGGGCAGGCCACCGCGGAGGAGCGTGTGTGGCGCATCGTCGACGGATCTGGAGAGGCGTGGGAGGACCGGCGAGGGGTTGCGTGTCCGCGCGACACGCGCGGGCGAGGAGGAGGGCCAGGCGCTGGTCGATGGGGCCGGAGTGGCGCCGCCCTACGGCTGGATCTGCAGAGGAAACAGAGCAGCGGGGGCTTCGGGCGGCCCTGCGGAGGGGCGGAGGAGCAGGCGCGCGGGGGCGCCACGAGTGAAGCTGGGGAGCACCGCGCGTCGACGAAGGTAGAAGGAGACTGGGCGGTGCGCTCCTGGGCGGAGGTGGTCGCACGGTGGTGCCGCCTTGCGGAGGCGGTACTGGAGGACGTCTGGGTCGCGCGGTGGCGCGCGGGGCAGCGGGGTACCAGGCGGAGGTCGACGCGAGGCGCGGCTGGGGCCGCGGAGGGCGAGACGACCCGGAGGAGGGAGGGCCACGCGCGGGCTGCACGACCGCAGAGGAGAAACTGGAGGGCAGCGCGGACGGTTGCCGCGTGGTCGCGGCGGATACGAGGGGGCGCGCTGAGGAAGACGGTCTGCTTGCGGCTATGGTGGACGGCTGGATTTTTTTTGTTTGTTTTTTTATGCTGCAGAAAATGTTAGAGAGAAAAAAATGTATTTTTTTATATTTTTTTAAACAGCAGATGTAATCAGAAATATAAAAAGGAAATTTTTTTATATTTTTTTTCTTTATTTCTTTTTATTATACCTGCAAAACAGAGGTTAGATAGAAAAAAGAAAAAAAATGGTTTTTTTATTCCTTGCAAAATAAAGGTTTGAGAGAAAAGAATATTTTTTTAATTCTTCCTGCAAAAAATAATTATGGGATAACAGGAAAAATATTTTTTTATTTATACACAAAATGGAAAGTGTGAACGGGTTCGGATCCGCAAAACGAGAGATAGATCCGTGTCTCTGACCACCGTGCGTGGTCGGAGGTGGAAGGTTGCGTGAGGTAGAAATAGAACGTGTGGAGATCGCGACGTGAGATGAAAAATCGGTGTCGAGCGAAAATGTATTGAGATTTTTTTTATGATCTAAATTCTAAAAACTACACCTACGCTAACATCTAAACCTACAATTTACCTACGAGAAACAACAAGTAAAAAGTGGATCTCACCTCGGGGTTTGGACACGCCATGATGGCCTCAACGAAGCTCAAGTCGTTGTCACCGACTGGATCAGAGGCTAGGACCCTCTTCAACAAGAAATCTCTCCGAAACCGGGCTCCTCTCCGCCAAAGATCGATCAAGTTTGAATGAGGGAGGAGGAGCCCATTAAAAAGAGAGAAAAAAATGAAAAAGGAAGGTATAAACAAATGTGGAAAGTTTTTATTGGGTGTATTAATAAAATAATTAAATTAATAAATTAATTCAATAATTAATTACGAAATTCAGAATAAATAAATAAATAAATAAATTGGAAATTAATTGGCCACCTTAATGGTGGCCATTAAAGGTATGAAATAAAATCTAATATATATGACATGTTATAAAATTAAATAAATCAAATAAAATCAAATAATTAAATACAAAATTCGGAATTAATTTAAATTAATTAATTAATGTTAGATAATTAAAATTTTTGTGGGTTTTTTATATAAAAGGAAGTTAGTTAGTTGCATATATTTTATACATATAATACAATGTACATAAGTTCAAATAAGGAAATAATTTTTATACAAGATTTTTTATTTTTATTTTTTTAATTTTTATTTTTAATTGAAAACAATATTTACATTATACATATTATGCAAGGATAAATATTAATAATTATATACAACAAATATATGGGACAATTGCACAAAACACCCCAGAAAATCGACTTTTTAACCGTAACTCCAAAAAATATGGAACTACAGCCATTTGAAAGATAATTTAATTTATAGCATGATGGAAGTGAGTTTGTTCAATTTGAGCTTGTATGGAGTTGGAATTGATGTTTCAATTATTGCATTACAACTTTTTCTGGTGTAATTATTTGTAATATATACAATATTTTATTTTACAAATTTTTTTATTATTTACAACACAGTTTTATTTACACTTTTTATTTACAAAAATGATTAGTTTGAGGTCAAATTATGCACAAATAAAATAATGTAAGTTTTATACAAATATACATGAAAAATATGTACAAGATGTTTTTGGATTTTCTGACAGACGACCCTATCTCCCCCTACTTTATTCCTGGTCGATCAGGTCAAGTCTTGACCTTCTCTCGGGGTTTGGGTCAGTCTGTATTTATTGCATAAATACCTCATTTTCTTTTCTTCTTTATTCTTTTATTTATGTACAAAAAAGTGTTAAAAATGCATAATTAACAAATGCATCCAAAATGGTAATTTTATGGAATTAATGGGTATTTACAGGTATTTGACTAAGGAAAAGAGGCTAAAATAAAAGAATAAAGGCGATGAATCGGGGATTCATCATTTACCTATATTGTAGTGTGTGTACAACATTTGGGTGATCCCTTGACCAATGAGAGGTGAGAAATTAAGGACATGATCCTACTCATTTCGTACTTGATCATTCACGGTCTTACTCGTTTGAGTCTAGTGACTAAAGAAACGGCGAATTGAGATAAGAAGAGCTTGAAACTAAAGACGCGGATTGAGTCTCAAACCGAGCTTCTTAGACTTGGATCTTGGGTGAAACACCGGTTGTATACTTTGGATGCAAGCACACTTAATATCATACTCGTTATATAGATTATTTATAGAGAGTCTAAAAATCAGAAAGTTTGAATTCCTTGTGTATAAGAATTGTTCAATACTTTGCTTTTAAGAGGGACCAAAGTGAGAGTCCTGATCAACGAGTCTTCTTCTCACTCACATTGTCAGAAATTCAACCAAATTTGTTCTTTTTCACTTATTCGTAAATAAGTGTTTGCTAAGGATATAACAAAGTTGAAGTACATGGGGATGATAATTTTGCGAATCATTGACTTAATATCAATTTTTTTTCAAAATTAATAAATTCTTATAAGATCAAAAATCATAAAAATCGTTAAAATAAAAATGTACTAATTGTATATTATTATATTATAAATAAGTCCATGAAATAATTCATAATAAAAATCACCAAAATAATGAGCAAAAATTGTATATATTCACACATAAATAGCTCAAGCTTCACTTATTTTAAATAAAATCATGCTAACTCCTATTATCTTAATTCTTTTCTGAAAAGTATATAAAAATGTACATAAAAATACAAAAATATAAAATAAATGCTACTTTAAATAAATGCTCTTAGATCTAACACCGAAAAAAACTGTAAAGTCCAACTCCTAGTTGAATTCCCGCTCCATATGAAATCAAATTTAACCAAACCCCCCTCTCAAAATTGAAGTTATAAAAGTATCTATCTAATGAAAGTGATTTCATTAAAATCGGACCTTGTTTGCAAAATGTTGGTTTTGAGACATAATTGTACTTTGAATATATTTACTAACTTTTACATGACAATTTATGTACATATTTAACCTTTATTTATTTATTTATTTTCTATTTATTTTCTTTATTTTGTATTTTAATAAAATTCATAAAAGTTAAAAATAAAAAATCTAAAAATTAAAGAAAAATTTATGTTGTGACTTTGTATATATTGTACATATGGTTTATTTCTTGGTTTTTATGTATCCTTTTCTTATTATTAAAGAATCTAAAAAATATATTTTTATGTAAGTTTATTTCTAGTATTTTATTAAATTTTCTTTTGTATATAATTTTAATTAAAAACCAAAGAAAATATAAAATAATAAAAAACGGTATTTTAATTCTTTAAAATACCTAAAAAATCTTACCTTGTATATAATTTTTCTTTTGCGTTTGAGATCTTGATGAAAAATTTAGATCTAATTTAGATCTACATTTTTTATGTTGATCATTTTCCATTTTCTTTTATTTACTATTTCTTTTTATTTGTCTTGTTATTTCCCTCTCTGTTTCTGGTCAACTAATGACAATTGGGGCCACTTGGCTTAATGCCATTGGTTTCTTCTCCCACAACTTATCCAGCTCATCTACCTATGACCCTTCATTCCCCTGCCAATGAGGGTGACCCGAGGTCAAAAGAGCCTCTCAAATAGGGCTGGCTATTGAGTCACGGCTCGATGAGCCAGGCTCGGACTCGGCTCGATAAGGGCTCATGAGCTTGGCTCATTAAGCTATTGAGCCGAGCCCGAGCTAGATTTTTGGGCTCGATAGCTTATCGAGCCGAACCCTGCTCAGCTCGATAACTTAATAACGGGCTCGATAAGGAATATATATATTCTATTTGTGAAACTACAATGATTTTTATTTTTATTTGTATTAGTTTTGCAACATTGTTAATGATGGATTATGTGTTTATGTTGTTTATGTAACAACAATGTTGGGTGGACTATGTTATAGACTTGGATTTTCTACCTTTTATCTAAGTTAATCTGGGTTATAGTTAGATATTTAGTATTTTTTTCATTTTTTATTAACAAGCAGAATATTACAATATATATTATAATTTAACTTTTATATATAACTTGGACGGTAGCCTATTGGTAAGGTGGATTATCTTTAAAAAGGAGGTCTTGAGTTCGAGTTAAGGCAAAATATTTTTTCACCAAAAAAATACCTATTTCCTTAACGAGCCTGAATAGGCTCGAGCTCAGATCAGACTCAATAAAGGGCTCGACTCAAGACTTATCGAGTCCGAACTAGTTCGGCTGGGCTTGATCGAGCCCGAACTAGTTCGGCTGGGCCCGATCGAGCCCGAACCCAGCCCTTGCTCGGCTCTTTAGGCTCGATAGCCAGCCCTACTCTCAAACCCATGTTTTTCCCCCACTTCTTTCTCAAGTGCGACACACACCCCATGTCTACATAACACTCCCAGACGACCCCACAAATGTTCTCCAACTGCAGGTCAGAGCCCCGCATCCACCACGACGCCGGCCAACCATTACCCATTCCACAAAACCCCCTCGAATCCATTCCATTCGGATCATCTGCCGCGAGAGAGGGTAACCCAACTGCTCGGTCACCGCGTCGATATAGATCAAAGACGGCGACTCTTCACCAGCACGGTCCAAGGCAGTGCCAGCGCCTTATAGCAGCCCCCCTTGCGTGCTGCCCAGCTCCGGCAAGCTGGCCGTCGACCGCAGATTTTGAAGCTCCTACCATAGGCAAACTCTTCCATTTCTCTTCTTCATCCTTTCTTGTTGTTTTGTTTTGTTTGTTTGCTACTGTTCTCTTCTTCCCAATCTTTCTTCTACCTCTTCTCTAATCTGAAATCCAAAATCGACTACGACGATCAATCACGTCACATCTCCTCTCCGTTCCATTTCCTATTCTACCTTCCAGGTCGACCATCTGCAACACGCACTGTTGGAGTAGCAGCTCCTATCCCCCACATCCAACCAGGAGCTATACACCCATTTTCCATTTCCTTCACGTCCTCTATTGGCCGAGCTCGAAGCTCGAGCTCCATCTCCATCTACTGCAGGTCTCCAGCAGAGTGCGACTTCGTCCACAACATCAGAAAGGAAGCACCTGTAAGGCGCTCACCTTCGTCAATACACCTTGAAGCAGCCATGAAACCGCTCCGCCGTGCCCAGCCAGAGGTTGAAGAACACCTCCAATTTGCAGGCACCGTAGATCATGATTCCCCACTGCATGTATATCGTCTAAAGCACATCTCTCCACAGTCGTCTAATCTCGAGCGTGACAGCCGTTGGATGAAAAGAAAGAGCACGTGTGGACCACGTGCTTAGCATATTTGTAGAGACATTCTCAACAATCTCGTTAATTGTAAGTAGCTCTAGCCCCCACGTGAGCATCACCTCTTGAAAAACATTTGCATCCATACCCTCGCGGAGTTTTCTATTTCCAAAAGTGCTTTGTGCGCCAGTTTTGAGTTTTATTCTGAATTTTTATTTTGCAAATATAACCCTTTGTTTGAACCACGCTATTAAACTTTACATCTTATTCAAATATCTAAAAATGGCATTTTGAACTGTATGATGAGATTTAGCTGGATTCTTCTGATGTGGTTGTGATTTACTAAAATTGTTGGGGTAAATATTTACCTATTTTACCCAATTTATGTGATGAAATTATTAGTAAATCAGATCTTGCTCAAAAAAACGTAAAAATAACAACTCCTAGGGTTAATTGTGTTCTAATATGCCACCAAAAATCATTGCAATTATATGTTTCTTTTCTAAATAAAAATTGTAGTGTTATTAGCAATTGATTTTTAGTTAGGTCTACCCACATCTTTTTGCCAAAGTTCAAAATTCCTGATTCGTCTTTATAAACTTTACTTGGAATAATTTTGGATTTGTCCTTATGTTAGTATGTGGATTTACTAAAATTAAATTACTAAATATTGATCTATAGTGAAAAACTCATATAAAAATCATATTTATCCAAAATTACAAAAAATTACTGTAGATGCATTTCATATCTAATTCCTCTCCTAATTTCGTAAAATTTTGTACTATTTTCATTATAAATTGCACAAAAACCATAAAACAACATATTTTTCTTGCATGCATATTAATTGTAAAAAAATAAAAAATGAGTTCTTGATTTCTTATTGTATAAATAATTTAGGGAAAGTCAGTTTTTAGAAAATTGAGTTAATTTTCTATTTAATTTGGATTTTCTAAGAAGAGTCTCAACTAGACGTCAACCCCTTTGCCATGAAATTCTAACAACTACTATGTCCCTTTGCTGTGAAAACTTCATAGGAATCGTAAATAAGAGAAGTCTCAAGTAGACTTCAACCTCTTAGACTACTATATCAATAGAGCAATCCCTCTACAAGTATAACTTTTATTTATTGTCGTAATATTTTTATTATATTGTGTGTATTGTAATTGACATCTTTTTAAATCACTTCATACTTGGTACTTATTCGATTTATATTCGCTCTTTATTCGATCTCGATTTGTATTCGATGAATATTTGATCTAAATTCGTATCAGATTATAACAGGATATCGCTCCCTAAATTCATATCTGACTCATATGTATCCATAATCGTATTCAATATAGATGAAGCAAATATGAATATGGAAATATTCGCCATATCCCATCTGTTTTCATCCCAATACATACTTATGTACGTACGTATATTGTACTGGTATTTTTTCAAAAAAATCACTTCATACTTAAAACCAATTCCATTAAAATTTGTTATTTTATTTTTATTCGATCGCATTCTTATGCAATTTTAAGTTGATCGATATTCATGTGTGCTCTTTATTCGATATGTAGATTTATATTCGATGAATATTCGATTCAGATCCATATTCAATTACATTATGATATGATTCCCTAAATCCACTCCGGTTCATATGTTTGCATATTCATATTCGAATAGATGAAGCAAATATAGATATAAAAATAGCCACATCTGATCGTATTCTATCTGTTTTCATCCCTACCCTACTCGAACGTGTGTGCGCACGAGCACAAGCACATTGTATCTTAGTTAAACTCAACCCATTGATGAAGAGCTCTCAAACCATAAATATACACACATATATACATATATACATATAGGGAAAAAGAAGTATGCTCCCTTGAAACATGTAACTTAAATGCTTCCATCCTTTTTTTCTACGTATTTTTTTATTTTCTGAAATGAAATCTAGTGGAATTTAGAGCACAATATGTCATCATGATGTCATTCAAAATTCGACTTAATTTGAGGCCTCTATCTCCTCCATCAAAACTGTCAAATTTTAACGGTTTTAGAATTACTGAAATTGACCCCCTTTATATGGAAGTGTTAGGAACGCTTGTTTTACACGAAATTTAAAACATATATTCCGCTTATTATTTTAAGTAAATCGCCCCAGGTTTCGTTTCAAAAAAAATAAAAAAATGCGGAAAGAAAGTTGGGAGCATAAATTGCGGAAAGAAAGGTGGGAGCATAATCTTATATGCATTTATGGAGCATACTCATTTAACCCATATATATATATATATATAGGAAAACTTGAATTAAGGTGATACCTTACCACAATCATGGTACAACATTATATAAAATTCTCTAGATACTGATCTACAGGTATAAAGAAAACCACCAAATTAAATCCAAAAATCCATCTAAATAACCTCCAACTCGCTATTTTTAGAAATGAAATTGAATATCCTATTTAGTTGCGTCATTATCTCGTTGCTCATTAACTACTCAAATTTATTTTCTAAATATAGCATCCATCATAATCGAGGTTCTCAATTACTTGAAATTTCTAAAATAAAACTCGACTGGGGTTCGCTCCCCCTCCAATTCTCCATCCTCTCTTGACATAGAGGCGACTGATATGCATGGAGATGATTGTGGTATGTGATGATGGCGGTGTATGGCGACGACGACGACGATGTATGGAGTAACATGGGGTGGCTGCGTATGGAGGATGATATGTGTTCTTAGTAGTTTTTTATTATTCTTTTTTATTCATCTATTAATAAGATACCGGATTATTTTAGATTGCTTTTGTTTTTTATTTGGATTTTTATTTTTCTTTCTGTTTTGATTCCATCTCAATCCAATCTTCGAACTTTCTCCTTTGTTTTGTTTACAGATATGTCTCAGGTTGCCAGTATCAATAAATGATTTATTATAGAAGATTGTGCATCTTGTTATATTTACACCCAGAAGGTGATTTATTTTCCAAAAATGAAATTAGATAAAATCTCATAGATTGTGGATTAAATACTAAATGGATGAAGTTTATATATTCAATTGGATGGATTAAATATCAAATATGATGGTATATTTTACCTTTTGATCTACTAATTTACATAATTGATTGTATAATTTACATTTTGATTCATTGCTTTACAATTTTGCATGTATTTTTTACATGTTATCCTTTTTTTAGGAATAAATGGTAAACTACTGATTGACTTTTTATTTTGTAGAATAACACATAATTGTTAAATGGGAGCATGGATTTTACAAAATCTACATAAACTTTACAATGGATGACAAATTTCGATGGACCTATGATATTGAGAAATACGTTGAATGGACATATAAAACAATTTAAACATTAATAATAATTAATCTATTTTACAAAAATCACATGTATTTTACAAAAGAGACCACAAAGTTTACAAAATAATATCACATTTATAAACGTTACTCCCACATAATGTTCTCAAAAAAGAGTACAATTTTTTCAAAGAAATCAAATGTGGTTTACAAAAGAGACTACAAAATTTATTTTCCAAAAATATTGCAATTTACAAATATTGCTTGCACAGAATGTTGGATGAAATGAGATTTAGCATGTACTATGACATGCATTTTCTAATTTGTGAATTAAAAAATACACCTCATATTTAAATCCCATAAAAATAAATGCATATGATGTGTAGAATATATAATGCGTTCACAATTTACCACATCCGATATATTTGGAAATATAGTTGTAACAAAAATTCCATCATTGTAGAAATGTTTTCCACGCGTACATCAATTAATTAGGCCATTATCAAAACACCATATATTTTAGAAAAAACAACTATACAGATTACACCAATTTTTGTCGAAATTGAGTTTTTTTCTCGTACATCAGTGGTTATGATTTTCGTAATTTACATCACATGATTGTAAAATACATCAATCTTTCGTAAATTGATAACAATTATTTCAAAATGGAAGCATTTATTCCATCATATTTTCTATAAAATACAATGTACACTCCTCAGATTTTACTAAATATAGAATGTTCAATGTTTGACTAAATTAGCGCTAATTTAATCCGCCCAATTTAAGAATGTTATATATATGGGAAAAATAGGGTTGCTCCCACCCTATTTTCCACAAAATTTGTCATTTTTTATAGAAAATATCACCATGTATGTTCGTCCTTATATCCCTCATATATGTCATTCAAATTTCGTCAGAAAAAAAGACTTCTATGCCCTCCATTTAGAACAAGTAATTTTAAAGGTATTAGAACTGCTGTAGTCGTACCTGTTCTAGATGGAGGGCATAGGAGTCTCTGTTTCTGACGAAATTTGAATGACATATACGAGGGATATAGGGATGAATATATATGGCGATATTTTTCAAAAAAAATTGATGAAAGATTAGGCGGGGGCAGCTCCATATAACCACACACACACACAAACACACACACACACACACACACACACACACACACACACACACACACACACACACACACATATATATATATATATATAGAGAGAGAGAGAGAGAGAGAGAAAATGGATCCTACACCCGGGGGTGTAGGTAATTACCTACACCCGGCTCTTTTTTTCAATATTTTTGTTTTTTTGAAATGAAACTTTTGAGGAATTAGATCACTATATATCACCATGTTGTTATTACAAAATCAACTTAATTCAAGACTTCTAAAATCTCCATCAAAACTACCCAATTTTAATGGTCTCAGAATTGCTAAAATTGACCCATTCTAGATGAACATGTAAGAAATGTTTGTTTTGCATGAAACTTGAAACATTCCCATCAGTATATTAAGAAAATCCCACTAAGATTTCTTTCAAAAAATCCTAAATAATGAGAAAAAAGGTCGAGTATAGGTAATTACCTACATCCCCGGGTGTAGGCTTCCAGCTCCTATATATATGGGTTGATCCTGTGAGAGCCAAAATCTGTGAGAGCATGAGAGCAGTGATTCTAGACCACTAGATTTTGTCACCTCTCTCTCGTGGGTGATTTTAGGAGGAGAGATAAGAACATAATCTAATGGTCCAGATTCACTGCTCTCATGCTCTTAAGATTTTGACTCTCACAGGATCAACCATATATGTGTGTGTGCGCACGCGTGTGTGCGTGCATGTGTGTGTGTGTGTGCGTGTGTGAAATGGGGTTGTCCTCCTTCGGGGAGCTAACTTGAACAACCCCCACCCCCTCTTTTTTAATTTTAATGAAAAAATGAAACAGTGAAAATTCATTACTATATTCCTATATTATGTCGTTCAACAAAGACTCCTACGACCTCCATGTAGACGGAGTCGATTTCAAAATTTTGTGACCGTTAAAATGACTGTCAGGACGGAGGCTGCAGGAGTCTCTATTTCCACATGAAAATTGAATGGCATGATATAGGGATATAGTGATGAATTTCCACATTTCATTTTTAAAAAAAATAAAAAATAGGAAAAATGGGGTGGGGGAAGCCAAGTTAGCTTCCCAAGGTGCAATCCCATTTTACCCTACATATATGCACATGCATACATGTATATATGTATATTGATGTATAAATGTAGGGCAAAATGTGGTTGCCTATAGGGGAGCTAATCCCCGTCCTATTTTTCTCATTTTTTATTTTTTAAAAAATGAATCTGTAGGTTTTCATCATTATGTCATTCAAATTTCGTGTAACACAGAGACTCATACGGCCTCCACCCAGACAATCATTTTTTAACAGTCGCAGAATTGTTGAAATCGACCCGTCTGAATGGAGATCTTAGAAGTCTCTGTTTCACACAAAACTTGAATGACATAATATAAGCATATAATTATGAAAATCCACGGAAGTATTTTAAAAAAATGAGAAAAATGAGATGGGAGGGCCAAGTTAGCTCCCCCCCAGACATCAACCCCATTTTAACCATATATGTCTGTATATGGGGTAAAATGGGGATGCCCTCTAGGGGGAGCTAATTTGGTTCTCCCCGCCCTATTTTCCTTATTTTTTTTTTAAAAATACTTCCGTGGATTTTCATCATTATATCCAATATGTCATTTGAATTTCGTGCAAAACAGAAACTCCTACATCCTCTATCCAGACGGGTCCACTTCAACAATTCTGCGACTGTTAAAAAATGATGGTCTAGATGGAAACCGTAAGGGTCTCTTTTTCTCGTGTAACTTGAATGGAATAATACAAGGATATAGTGATAAATTTCCATAGATTCATTTTTTAAAAAATATTTTTTTGAGAGGAAAATAGGGCGAGAGGATCCCATTTTCCCATCTGCATTGCTCGGCTTTCAAAGGAAACGACGAGATCTAGACCTGGAGTGTGTTTAATTTGTGCTTCAAACATGTCATAGAATAGAAAATGATTACTGTCGTTCGTCTTCTTAGATTTTACTTCCTTCCGAAGTAGTTCCAGGTTCCTTCTTCCCTAGTTACATGTGCAATACATTCAACAGATGTTACACTTCTAACATTCTTTACATGCCACTTAGATGCAGAACAGCTACCTTTCCACTTTGTTGTGCCTATCATATAATTTCCACTATTATACATGGTAATTTTCCCCCGATATACTGACTCGATTACGCATCTACCCTTTCAAATTTGACACAGAAAATGTATAACTCTAACCGGTAAATTTCCCATTACTCTAAATTACTTCGTCATGGTTGCAATTACGCATAAAAAATCAACTTTCAGCTCTGAACTCAACCAAATAACATAATTCCAATCAAGAAAACCTTTGCATAATTGACGAGCATTCTCTACTCTATACCCTAAACAACTTTTCTCACTTTGCAGACAACCTCCACTTAAATGGGGAGAAAACATGAGATAGAGATTTCTCTAACAAAACACCCGAACTGAAGTTGGCATTCTGCTATTTTTAAAATTATCCCAATCAACACTGGATTCAGTGGATAGTCAAGGTAAATTCTCTCCCTATCTCTAACCTTTGAAACTTCTAACAAACTTATGTTCCAACTTCTGGACTTGAAAAGACAGATGCCGCTGCAACTTTTCTATTGTGCTGAATCGCTACAGAAACATAATGCTTGCATCTAACAAATGCACCATCACTACCATTATACACATTGATGCACTTTAACAGTAACGTAACGAGCTACAATCCACACCATATGTTCAACAAGGTTGCGGATTTTAACTCAAACATCACCAATTTCCACATTAACTGAATCTAGTACTGTGTTCTACTACTACTACTAGAAGTCTATAGATGGACATGGGGGCATTAATCGGGAGATGATGGGTAAAGCTGTGAATCATACAGAGCAGAGATATTAAGCCCTCTCTCCGCGAATTCTACGGGCTAACTGGATATCCTTGGGCATAATAGTGACCCTCTTTGCATGAATGGCGCAGAGATTAGTGTCCTCAAACAGACCGACCAGATAAGCTTCTGCAGCCTCCTGAAGAGCTAGCACAGCATGGCTCTGGAACCGCAGATCAGTCTGGCGTAAAGTAAATGCCCAAAGTTAATAAAACATGATGTAATCATACAAAAATAAATACATTTCGTGGAAACGTCCATCACCTTAAAGTCCTGAGCAATTTCTCGGACAAGCCTCTGGAACGGAAGCTTCCTAATAAGAAGCTCGGTGCTCTTCTGATATTTACGAATTTCCCTGTCATAGGGCCACCACAGATATAATAAATACATGAACCGAAGAGCAATAAAAAATACATAACAATAAAATTTTGCAGGACATTTACCGAAGAGCAACAGTCCCAGGGCGGTAGCGATGTGGCTTCTTCACTCCCCCAGTGGTAGGCGCAGATTTCCTTGCAGCCTAAAAAACTAGCATTTCTTGAAGCAAATGATGACTTTGATTAAATACAACATCTGAAAGAAACGATTGTGATACTTTAGTAGCAAGCTGTTTCCTAGGTGCCTTTCCTCCAGTTGATTTGCGAGCAGTTTGCTTGGTACGTGCCATCTACAACAGCTTCACCATGTTAATAAACAGATGTCACTGACAAGTAGCTACTCAATCAAAATATGTGGAATACAAAGGTTTATACATATACTCCCTATTAAACAGCACCCTTGAATTTCACCTATTTACATGAAAGTGCATGCGAATACAAGAACCATTGAATTAGTAAATAGCTAACAACTAGATGTCGAGAGTAACTTGTTGCTATAAGTATACAGCAGAAATCTACAATTAAGCTGATAACTATTACTTACCAAACAAACCATTCATCGTAAAACAAGCTCTTCATCTTGAAGCAATATACAGAGGCCAAGACGACAGCAGTAATTGCAGTTTGATGAGAAGCCTTAATTCTCTCAAGCACTTCATCATCACGTCAGTTTACCATCAATAACGCAACTCCAGCTCATTGGCATTTGCAATATGGAGCAGAGTGGTCGATGTGACACAGCATATGGTGATGAGTCAAAATAAAACAAGCTCTGTTGGGCTCCTTTTCAGCTTAAAATAAAGCAACTTAAAATTAAAAATTGATGGATTTGATCAACTAAGAATGCCCGAAAGAATGGTTTTCAATAGATACCACATCCACAAACTGCAGCAAGGTTTTAAAAGTCGAGCCAAACCGGCCGGTTCAACGGGTTAAACCATGAACCGGAAGAAAAATGGTTCAACCACCTGACAGTCAAAACCGGTCAAAATTCAGTTGGACCACTTAAATCCGGTTGAACCAATTGAGCCAAACCATCTATTCGACCATTCATTTTTCATAAAAAAATAATAATTTCTAATAATTTATTAAAATGCAATCGTAAGGAAAGTTGGTGTAGCTCCGATCAAAGATAAGATGCGAGAAAATTGCTTAAGGTGGTTTGACCATTTGCAAAGGAGATCAACTGATGCACTGGTGAAGAGATGCGAGTTTTGGGATGTTGAGTCAGCTAAGACAAGGTGAGAAGGGTCAGAAGTGTTGGAATGAGATTATACGAAGGAATCTTACAAGTCCTTGAAGGGAACAACACCATTTAATCATGGAGGATGTGTGGCAAACTGTAGAAGATTATGGAAGTGGAAGATTCCCCCGCGAAGGAAAGTCTTTATGCGGCTCTTTAAACGACATATGCTAACTAGATACAGATTCACATATGTTGAGATATTTGTATTCCTGGTTATCTTTTTCTCTTATTTATGTTTTCTCTATGTACTTCTCTGTAATTAACCCGGGGCTTTTCTCCAATATAAGAGAGTCCTAAGGTCTCTACTATGATATGAACTTCTTTTCTCCTAACATGGTATCAGAGCAACAGTCCTAGACTGGGGTTCCCGTATCCCATCCTAACCCTACACACCTACCCCCCCCACCCCCCGCCTGCCGCCGAGGGAGCCTCCAACCCCCTCTTCTCCCGCCGTCAGGGCTTCCCACCCCCCAGCGCCTCCACCAACCGCCGCCGGGGGCACCCCAGTGCCTTTAGGTGCCGTCGGGGCCCAGCCCAACCCCTTCGTACGTCGCGGGGCACCACCAACCTCCAACCCGCATTGCAGCTGGGGACCCCAACCCCACCCCCCCTTGCATGCAGCAACCGTGCTCCTGTGGCCCAGGAGCCGTTGTTCCTGCGACCTGAAGGATTTGGTTCGGAAATTGTGATTTTTCTCTTATAAATCACATCTTACGAAGCTAGACCTCAACACGAATCAATGGGGATGCTTGTATGAGTCTAAAATACAACCACTCCTTATGACTGTGTAGACATTCTCTGATCGATCTACTACTCAGTTGTTCATGGTTTGACTTACTGATACAAAGTCAGCAAAACAAGAGTGACGTCTTTTCTTCTTCCGGTGCCTTCAAGGGCCCAACTCCCATCGTGAAGATGGATGGGACCAACTACAAGTTGTGGTCCATGCAGTTTCGTACTCTTATGCAGTGCCATAACAAGAAGCAGATTCTGACGGATTCAGAATCAACGGACAAGACTGGGGCAAATGCTTCTTGGAAGCAATATGATGCCTACGCTCGCGTTTGGCTCTCTGGGACACTCGCCACGGAGATTGCCAATGATATCATCAACCAACCCACATCAAGGGCTATGTGGGACATCTTAGCAGACACATACGGACAAGCAAAAAATGAAAGCAAGATTTTTCAGCTGCAGTTTGACATTTTCTCGACCAAACAGAATGGTCGACCACTCCATACACACTTCTCTCATCTTAGAGGCATGTTTGAGCGGCTGCACAGCTTCATGCCTATTACTACCAGCACTGAGCAGCAGTAGGCATATCGGAATGCCACAATGACAGGAGTTCTCCTGTCATCTATTGACTCTGAGTACGATGCATCACGTACTCAACTTCTGACTAGAGATGATACCTCCAATGGAAGATGTTTACAAGCGATTAAGCAGGATTACTACTCCATTTACTACTACGGCCCAGACTCCCTCAGTTATGGCAGTGCCTCGTGGCAGAGGGGGGACTTCACAGTTTCGTGGACGCAGACCTCGTGGTCGATGAGGAGGACATCACGTGGCCCATGTTCTCATTGCCACCATCCTGGTCATTCTAAGGAGACATGCTTTCAGAAGCATGGATATCCTGCGTCTGCGAGGGTTGATGAGTAGATTGAGCCTACTTCTGCTCCTACACAAGACGCACGCTTGGATGATATTGTTTCTAGACTTCGAGAGATAATGTCCACTCCTACTACTCAAGTTGCATGCTCTTCAGATGCAGCAGCTACTGCCAGAGCTTCGCCTAGTTCATCAGGTATTACTTATGCACTTACCAGTTGTAGCAGTACAGATCTGACTGACTGGATTATGGATTCTGAAGCATTGCATTATATGTGTGGAGATCGGGCACAGTTTAGTTCTTACAGGCCTATCCCGTCTGGTAGACCCGTGGTGATTGCTAACGAGGTCTGTCTTCCCATTGTTGGTCAAGGGGAGATTGTTCTAACTCCTTCTTGCATCTGCAGAATGTTTTATATGCTTCAGACTTTCAGATGAATCTTTTGTCTATTAATCAAATTACAAAGGATTTACATTGTCATGCCAGGTTTGATCCTTCTTCTCTTGTATTTTAGGACATACTAACGGACAGGGTGATTGGATGTGGCCATGAGCAAAGAGGATTGTACAAGCTTGTCATACCACCTTGTGATGGGATTGCTACTATTCCTTCAGGATCTGTTTCTCCTTTCATGTGGCATCTTCACTTTGGACACCTCCATCTTCAGAAGATGAGTCATGTTTTACTGCAGATATCTACTCGTACTACCTTAGACTGTGAAGCCTGTCAACTTGGAAAGCATCATCGGTCTTCTTTTCCAAGTCATCAGGATTGTGACAGTAGTCAGTCTTTTGAGTTGTTTCATTTTGACATTTGGGGTCCTAGTCGGGTTCCTGATAATCAGGGACATCATTTTTATATGGTTGTTGTGGATGATTACTCTAGACTTTCTTGGGCATTCTTATTAAAATATAAGTCTGAAGCAGGTCTTATCATTAAATCTTTTCTTACTGAGGTCAAGAATATCTTCTCTACTAATGTGAAATTTATTTGTACGGATAATGCCTTGGAGTTTTCCACCTTACAATTATCAGAATTTCTCAAATCTCTTGGTATTGTTCATCAAACCTCTTGTGCATATACATCTCAGTAGAATGGTGTTGCTAAACGAAAACACCGTCACCTTCTTAATGTCACGAGGACCCTTCTTATTCAGAGTCGTGCCCTACATTTGTTCTGGGGAGATGCGGTTCTCACTGTTTGCTACTTGATGAACCGCATGCCGTCCACTATGCTTAGAGAAAATGTTCCTTTCTCGATTGTGTTTCCCAAGAAGGATATGTTCTCTCTAATTCCCAGAGTTTTTGGATCTGTGGCCTTTGTCTACAATTTCACTCCTGGTCGTGACAAGCTCTCAACCAGAGCTGTCAATTGTGTTTTTGTTGGTTATTATCGTACCCAAAGGGATATAGATGTTTTGATCCTATAGGAAGAAAATATTATGTGAGTGTTGATGTCACATTCTCTTAGTCTATTATGTACTTTTCTCCTACAGGTGACATGTTATCTAATACTACTTCTGGTGAGGATGTTGTTGTTCCTCCACCTCCATCTTCTCCACCATGTGCACCCAATGTTGAGTCTCAACCTTCGTCGCCTCCACCACCACAACCATCTTGATGCAGCATGATACCGCGTGATCAACTGTTTTTGTGAACATCTGTTTTATTTAATTTTAGTCGAACATTTGTTTTATTTATTTATGTAAAAGGCTCATTATACAAAGCCTTATCGTCTTTTCATTTTTTTTCTATTTTAGGGAGTTTGTTGCTTGTTTTGGGGGGAATTAGCCTCTATAAAGACACCCCTTGGATTAGGGTTGAGGATTAGTTTTGGAATAAGAATTATTTTCCCCCTTCACTTATTCTCTCTCTCTCTTCTCTCTCTCTCTCTCGATTTCCGCCCCCTCCTTTCTCCCTCTTCCCCCACGTTCTACCCGTGAACCCTAACCTCTCCCGACGCCGCCCCCCTTTCCCCCCCACCTGCGCCTCTTCTTCCCGGATCCCTCTCGCCACCGCCTCCTCCTCCCTCCCCCCACCGGCGCCTCTTCTTCCCAGAACCCTCTCGCCACCGCCACCTCCTCCCCCCCCGCCTGCGCCTCTTCTTCTCGGACCCAACTCGCCACCGCCACCTCCTTCTCATCCCCACCCCTCCCACGCCCCGCGCCCTTCCCTCCTCCTTCTCTCCTTCGCCGCCCGCCTTTCCCCTGCTCGTGCGCGCTGCCACTCCTCCCCAACACGTCACCAACCGACTACACTGCCTGCGCATACCGCCCTGCCCCGCCGTGCGTCTGCGCCCCCCCCCCCCCCCAGCGCACTCGCCCTTACGCCCCGCCTTCCTCCCTCGCCACCTCACCTCCATATCTCTCCTCCACCCTCCCCCTAGTACCGCCAAACACCGAACCCCACTGTCAACCTCGCCACCTTTCTCCCCCATCCACACGGAACGTCAGGTGCTGTCGAAGCGCCCCGCAAGCCTCTTCGCTGCCGACCAGATCTGAAGCGTGCAAACTTTCCCCTTGTCGGTTGTGGTATGAGCGTCATTTCCACCTTTTATTCTACCGCATATTATTAGTTTGTGGATTGATATATTGTTGTTTGCTTGGTGAACTATTGAGATTCTGTGACTGCAGCATCGCTAATTATTTCCAGTAATCTTTAATTGTTCGTGTTGCCCTAAGTTTGTGGAGAAACCTGTGCTAGAACTCGAGTTATCATTGCCAATTGTTGCTGATTTTTGCGTATCGCACGCCATTTTATTCATTTTCGTCATTTAGTCCCTTCGTTTAAATTTTTAGGATTGCCATTTAGTTCACTACTCAATTAGGTTGCATCAATTTGGTATCAGAGCCTAGCGATCCTGCATCTCGCCTGCATTTCGTTTGTTTTATTGCATACAAAAAAAGAACAAAAAGAGAGAGCGCAGAAAGCCTAGGATTCCCATGGCCGAAAAACCGACTATACCCCACACGCTGAGTTATCATTAGAATCTTTATCTGCTCAAATACAACGCATGCAGCGGATGTACGAACAAATGAGCGGACAACTTGCCACCCTAAGTAGTCGCATGCTAGGGAAGGATCATAGTGATGAGATACCCAACAAAGGTCGACATGCTAGTCGGAGACGACACCCCCGGAGTAACACATCCCGCGACTCTAGCTCTTCTACTTCTGATGGACACGTTGCGACTATCTTTCTCAGGAAAGCGATGATGAAGGATCAAGAGATGACACCCCTTTCATTACAAAGAATCAAGATCCATACACCCATGGGTATACTCCACAGCCTGCTGGTGGATATCAACTCCCGCCATGACCTGGCCCTAGGCCCGCAGACGGATGGGATCGAGGCATCCGTCTCGATGTTCCGGAATTTGACGGAGGACGAGACCCTGATATCTTTTTGGATTGGCTCCAAAACGTCGAACACTTCTTTGTGTGGAAGTCTATGCCTAGTGAACGAAAAGTTCAATTCGTCACAATCAAATTAAAGGGACATGCTCTGCTATGGTGGGACCGTTTGCAATCTGAACGCAAACGAAAAAGAAAAGGTAAGATCCGCAGTTGGAGCAAGATGGAGGCTAAACTGAAAACCAAATTCGTGCCGGAAGATTACAAACGAGATCTATACGCACGACTGCAATCACGGAAACAAGGCACCATGAGCGTGAAGGAATACACCGAAGGGTTCCAATCCCTCGTTCATCACAACCGATTACAGGAGACTCCTATCCAGGAAGTCACCCGCTACATGCAAGGACTCCACCAAGTTATCCAGGATGAACTCTACCTCCACAACTGTCGAGACGTCGACGAAGCCTATAAGCAGGCTGAACGGGCTGAGACCAAGCTTGCTAAAGCCCAGACAAGGAAGATGTCTTTTTTTGTGAACTCCGTTCTCGCACCAGTACCCCGATGACGACCTCCAAACCGATAGGTTCCCCATCAATCGTTACGGGTAAACCCCAAGCCAAACCATCAACTCCTGCCGTCGCCCGACCACCTACTGGAAACCCCGGACCAGGCATCTTGGGAAGTCGACCTATTGTAGGACCTGATACTTGTTTCCGATGTTATCAAAAGAGACATCGAGCAGCAGAGTGCCCAAACCCTAAGGCTAGACCCGCCCATTTATGCACCATCGAAGACCCTGACCCTGGACAGCAGGAATCACCTGAAGAGGAACCGACAGCATTGACTGCTGACACCATGAGAGCTGATGACTATGAGCTTCTGGGAGTGGATGGAGATGAATCCGGACCTTTCTTGGTAATTGAACATGAGAACTTTATCGCCCCTGACAGCGCACCCCCAAACATCTTGCTCACACCCGCTGTTAACGACGCTGATAGTTGGTTGCAACGCAGCATATTCCGAACCACCTGCACCTCAGGAGGGCGACGTTGTTCGCTGATCATTAATGGAGGAAGCGTGGAGAACTTCGTTTCTCAAGAAATGGTCGATAAGTTGGGTCTACCAACTCAACCGCTCGAGAAACCTTACAGTGTGGCATGGTTTCGAGGTGGTACTCAACTTCCGATCCACCGTCAGAGCCTCGTTAGCTTCTCGATTGGACCTTCATATAAAGACGAGGTGTGGTGCCATGTAGCCCCTATGGATGTCTGTCATGTACTACTTGGGAGGCCTTGGCAGTTCGATCGAGACACTGAGCACAAAGGAAAAATGAACACTTACTCGTTTCTCGTGGACAAGGTGCGTGTGACCCTTAGACCACAATGCGAAGCCCTTAGCCCTCGCTAGGTGGCTACACTTCGAGCCGCGACCGCACAATCTGGTAAAAGTACTCCGCCGTCAAAGTCTTCGACTACGGTTCCCGTATTGTTAATGGAAGACAAGAAATTCCAACGTGAAATTCAAGAGAGCTCCACCATTTATGCATTAATGGGGCGTGAAGTGAGCAAACAAGAGACAACTACACCCGAAGTCCCGTCTGAGATAAAGCCCATCATCCAAGAGTTTGCTGACATTATGCCTGAAGAGTTGCCAGAAGGACTACCCCCATTGCGAGACATTCAACATCACATTGACCTAGTCCTTGGAGCCAGCCTACCCCACTTACCACATTATCGGATGAGCCTAAGTGAGCACGAAGAAATGAACAAGCAGGTTACTGATCTTCTACGTCGTGGGTATGTTCGAGAAGGTATGAGTCCCGTGGCGGTCCCTGCTCTGCTTACCCCAAAAAAAGATGGCACATGGAGGATGTGTGTGGACAGTCGTGCTATCAACAAGATCACGATCAAGTATCGTTTTCTGATTCCACGCCTTGATGACATGCTCGACATGCTATCGGGTGCCAAATTATTTTCCAAAATGGATCTTCGCAGTGGGTACCATCAGATTCGCCTCCAACCTGGGGACGAGTGGAAGACTGCGTTTAAGACCAAAAAAGGCCTTTATGAATGAACAATAATGCCCTTCGGCCTGTCTAATGCTCCCAGCACTTTCATGCGAACCATGAATCATGTTTTACGGTCCTTCATCGGTAAGTTTGTGGTTGTGTACTTCGATGACATACTGATCTACAGCTTGACCAAAGACGACCACTTATCCTACTTACGACAAGTCCTGGAAACCTTGAGAGCCCAATAATTGTATGTCCACCTTAAGAAATGTTCCTTCATGTCTGACACGGTCCTCTTCTTGGGATACATTGTCACTGCCGAGGGACTTAAAGTTGACCCCTCCATGATTCAGGCCATTCAGAGTTGGCCCGTGCCCAAAACCCTCAATGAGATTCGCAGCTTTCTGGGATTGGCTTCTTTTTACCGGCACTTCATCCGGAACTTTAGCACTTGTGCGGCTCCGTTGATAGATTGCACACGCAAAGGCGCACCCGCTTGGTCTCTTGAAGCAGAAACCAGCTTTCAAAGGCTAAAACATCAATTGACCCATGCCCCTATCTTGGCACTTCCTGACTTCACCAAGGTTTTCGTGGTCGATTGCGATGCCTCACATGTCGGGATTGGTGCCGTCCTAAGTCAAGAAGGACGACATGTAGCATTCTACACTGAGAAATTGAATGAAGCTCAATCACGGTACTCCACTTATGATGTCGAATTCTATGTCGTGGTGCAGGCCCTCAAGCATTGGAGGCATTACCTGATCCAACGCGAATTTGCCCTTAACTCTGATCATGAAGCCTTAAGATATCCGAATTCGCAGAAAACCCTTAACAAGCGCCATGTCAAATGGGTTAGTTTCCTCCAAGAATACACGTTCCATCTCAAGCACAAGGCTGGAACCCTGAACCGCGTGGCCGACGCGTTGAGCCGGCGAGCACATGCCCTGACTACAATGACCGTCAGCACAACAGGATTTGATACACTCAAGGATCTCTACCCCAATGATCCTAACTTCAGACAAGCTTATGCGGAATGCGTTGATACTGGACAGGATCCGACAACCACGTATAACAGTTCCACTAATAGGTCCACCAGAAAATCACCATTTGAGAGCGTGTACAGCTTTCCACTTACCCAATTTCTAGACCTAACGCCCACAACCATGCAAGGGAGAAGTAGTGCAGTTGTTGAGGACCTGGTCGAACACCTAACCCATATCCATACCGAAATCTGAGCCAAACTCCAAACCATGACCCAGAAATACCAAGCCCAAGCCAACCTACATCGTAGAGAGAGCGAGTTCAGAGTTGGAGAATTAGTGATGGTCCACCTAAAAAAAGAGAGGTTTCCTTTGAGAGTCCACAAAAAATTGAGTGTACGAAAGATTGGTCCATTCCGAATCCTCAAGAAGATTGGGCCCAATGCTTACTTACTTGACCTGCCGCCAGACGTCCAGACATCGCAGTCTTTAATGTATTAGATCTCTTCTTATATCATGGAGATGAACAGACTGATGCCACCACACTAGCAGTTCCCGCTGATGATATGCGCCAACCACCAGCCGCGACTGATGTCGATCAGATTGAAGATATCGCCGGCATCCGAGATATGACGACTAGACGTGGTCTCTTCTGTCGCTATCTAGTCAAATGGAAGGGACGACCTCTTACAGATTGCACCTGGATTGACGAGGATGAACTCCAACAACTCCGCCCCGACGTACTTCAAAACTACCACGATGCCATCTCGACGGAGCGAGATTCTTTTCAGCAGGGGGGAGTTGATGAAGCATGATACCGCGTGATCAACTATTTTTGTGAACATTTGTTCTATTTAATTTTAGTCGAACATTTGTTTTATTTATTTATGTAAAAGGCTCATTATACAAGGCCTTATCGTCTTTTCGTTTTTTTCTATTTTTAGGAAGTTTGTTGCTTGTTTTGGGGGAATTAGCCTCTATAAAGGCACCCCTGGATTAGGGTTGAGGATTTGTTTTGGAATAAGAATTATTTTCCCCCGTCACTTATTCTCTCTCTCTCTTCTCTCTCTCTCTCGATTTCCGCCCCCTCCTTTCTCCCTCTTCCCCCGCGTTCTACCGTAAACCCTAACCTCTCCCGATGACGCCCCCCTTTCCCCCCCACCCGCGCCTCTTCTTCCCTGATCCCTCTCGCCACCGCCACCTCCTCCCCCCCCACCGGTGCCTCTTCTTCCCGGAACCCTCTCGCCACCGCCACCTCCTCCCCCACCCCCCGCCTGCGCATCTTCTTCTTGGACCCAACTCACCACCGCCGCCTCCTTCTTATCCCCGCCCCTCCCGCGCCCCGCGCCCTTCCCTCCTCCTTCTCTCCTTCGCAGCCCGCCTTTCCCCTGCTCGTACGCGCTGCCACCCCTCCCCAGCACGTCATCGATCGACCACACCGCCTGCGCCATACCGCCCTGCCCCGCCGTGCGTCTACGTCCCCCCCCCCCCCAGCACACTCGCCCTTACGCCCTGCCTTCCTCCCTCACCACCTTGCCTCCATCTCTCGACCCCACCCTCCCCCCAGTACCGCCAAACACCGAACCCCACTGTCAACCTCGCCACCTTTCTCCCCCATCCACACAGAATGTCAGGTGCTGCCGAAGGCGCCCCGCAAGCCTCCTCATTGTCGACCAGATCTGAAGTGTGCAAACTTTCCCCTTGCCGGTTGTGGTATGCGCGTCATTTCCACCTTTTATTCTACCGCATATTATTAGTTTGTGGATTGATATATTGCTGTTTGCTTGGTGAATTATTGAGATTCTGTGACTGCAGCATCGCTAATTATTTCCAGTAATCTTTAACTGTTCGTGTTGCCCTAAGTTTGTGGAGAAACCTGTGCTAGAACTCGAGTAATCATTGCCAATTGTTGCTGATTTTTGCGTATCGCACGTCATTTTATTCGTTTTCGTCATTTAGTCCCTTGGTTTCAATTTTTAGGATTGCCATTTAGTTCACTACTCAATTAGGTTGCATCACATCTCTACCGTCTCCATCATCTCCGCCTCCTTTACCTCAGATCACCCAGACATAATTCCTACCGCATGTTTACACGCACAAGTCTTCTACTCGCCTCTCTGCTCATGCGCCCTCCACATCATCCAACACACCCTAGGTATGTAATGAGCACATTGTTTCCACTGATGGCACTGGTGTGTTGTGTTGAATGTTACACAGTATGAGTTGATACCGGGAAACAGATATACTGATGACCTGGAAATACCTATTGCTTTGCGAAAGCCTTGTCGTCAATGTGCAACTTATCCTCTTCGTTGGACCATCTTTCAAAGGAGTACAAGAAGTTTGTCGTGGGACTCTATGTTGTTTCTATCCCACGAACATATAAGCAGGCCATACAGGATAGTAGGTGGCATCTTGCAATGGAGGAGGAGATGTAAGCTTTACAATCGCGTGGCACATGGAGCATTATTTCTGCTCCTCCAGGTGCCTCTGTTGTGGGTTGCAAATGGATATTTACAGTAAAGCAAAGGGCAGATGGCAGTGTGGATCGCTACAAGACCAGGCGTGTGGCACGTGGGTTTACCCAAACCTATGGGGTGAACTATCAGGATATATTCTCACCAATGGCCAGACACTCGACACTTCACATTCTTTTATCAGTTGATGTTTCATGGAACTGGCCACTTTACCAGCTTGATGAAAGAACGCATTTTATACGGTGATCTACAGGAGGAGGTATATATGCAGCAACCACCAGGGTTTACTACTGAGGGGGAGTCACAGAAGGTGTGCATGCTTCATAAGGTGATTTATGGCCTGAAGCAGAGTCCAAGAGCTTGGTACCATAAGCTATCGATTGATAGAGCAACAGGGTTTCCTGAGGTCTACAACAGATCACTCACTGTTTGTTCAGAGGACACAAAGAGGTACTGTTGCTATTCTTATCTATGTTGATGATATTATTGTCACAGTGGATGATGAGCAGGGCATTCAGGCTGCCAAGGAGTTCCTAGGTTAGCAATTTGTGACTAAGGACCTTGGCATGCTTCGATAATTCCTTGGATTAGAGTTCGCCAGGAACCAATATGGTCTTGTGATGACCTAGAGGAAGTTTGTGATGGATCTTCTTTTTGAGACACGTATGACAGGGTGCAAGCCCACTACTACCCCTATGGATCCGAGTATGAGATTATATGATGATACTGAGGAGGTAGATAGGAGGAGATATATAGAGCTTGTTGGGAAGCTCCTATATGCCACCATCACCAGCCCAGACAGTGTTGTAAAAGTCATCCGACTGGCCCGACTAGTAGGTCCGACTAGTCTAGTCAATGGGATGGCCGACCGAGTACCGACTAATTATGACTAGGTACACTAATCGACCAATTTTTGCTTGGAGATACCATATTTTTTTAATGCTTTGCTTTTTTATAAGCAAACTTATTATAATATGCTTAATGTTTTATTTAAATTCAATTACTTATTTTATTTTATTATGGTAGTATAAAAATGTACAAAATATATGTATGTATGTATGTATAAAAATAAGTTATATATTTTAAATAATCATAAAATTCAAAGCTGATTAAAGTCTGACAAAATCCGATTAGTCGCCCGACTGTCGATTAATCTTTAGTTAGTGACCCAACCGACCGAGTACCGACTACCGATTTTTGCAACCTTGAGCCCAGATATAGCTTTTGCAGTGAGAAAAGTTAGCCAATTCATGGAGCAGCCCAGGAAGGTGCATATGGATGCAGTTCATATGATCTTGAGATATTTGAAGATTTCACCAGGTTCTGATCTCATATTTAACAGGGTACATCTCTTGAGGTGATAGCTTGTACAGATGCAGATTATGCAGGTTGCCCCAGAGACAGGAAGTCTACTTTCGACTTTGCTATTTTTATTAGAAGCTCTCTTGTTTCATGGAAAAGGAAGAAGCAGACAGTGGTGACCAGATCTAGTGCAGAATTTGAGTATAGGGCCATGGCACAGGGAAGAGCAGAGATGATGTGGGTTAGGTCCGTGTTTATTGATCTTACTGTTGAGGCGTCTCTTCCCATGCAGCTTTTATGTGATAATCAAATAGCTCTATTTATTACCAACAATCCTGCATTTCATTAACAGACCAAACACATAGAGGTGGATTGTCATTGCACTAGAGACATGATTCAGAAAGGTCTCATATCTACATCTCATGTTTCTACTGCAGATCAGATTGCAGACATCTTCACTAAGGCACTCGCTAGAGGTCCATTTCAGAGGTGTTGCACCAAGCTGCATGATAGATATATATGCTCCAGCTTGAGGGGGAGTGTTGAGATATTTGTATCTCCGGTTATCTTTTTTTCTTATTTATGTTTTCTCTATGTACTTCTCTGTAATTAACCCAGGGCTTTTCTCCTATATAAGAGAGCCCTAGGGTCTCATCTATGATATGAACTTTTCTCCTAACAACACATTTCTTCCAGGATTCTAAGCATGCTTGCACTTGGAGTCTAGAAGGTATCAAAGATGCATGTCATATATTTTTCATGTGTGGGAGCTTTTTGGATGTTTGACAAGTTTCGGTAGCACTTTGATTGCAACGAGTGGAGTTGCAAGCTTCTGGGAATCCATTGATTCGGGTTGGTGTCATGGTTGTAAAAGTCGCCCGATTGGCCCGACTAGTAGGTCCGACTAGTCTAGTCAGTGGGGTGGCCGACCGAGTACCGACTAATTCCGACTAGGTACACTAGTCGACCAATTGTTTGCCTGGAGATACCATATTCTTATATGTTTTGCTTTTTTATAAGAAAACTTATTATAATATGCTCAGTGTTTTATTTAAATTCAATTATTTTTTTATTTTATTATGGTAGTATAAAAATGAACAAAATCTATGTAAATATATGTATAAAAATGAGTTATATATTTAAAATAATCATAAAACTCAAAGCCTATTAAAGTCTGACTAAATCCGATTAGTCGTCCGACTGCCGATTAATCCTTAGTCAGTGACCCAACCGATCGAGTACCGACTACCGACTTTTGCAACCTTGGTTGATGTAGCATTGAGGAGGAGAGATCCAGATGTGTGATGAATCTGTGATTCATCACTTCAAAAGTAAAAAATAGAGCCTTGTTCCCGAGTAAATAGAGGCATATTTCCCTTTATAATGCATAATAGCATCCATGCATACATATACAATACATACATTTTAGCAGTGCATTTGCATTTAAATAAGAAGCCAAAATCCCTTGTAAAATACCCACTCACTAAAATAACCTCTTCCCTATAATATGTACTCCTTAGTTAATAATATAGGGAAGAAAGCTAAAAATTCCCCTTGTAAATTAATCAATAAAGCCTTAGAACCTCTGTACACTAAAATACACATAAGACCCTCACACAAATTCCAAAATAGGTCTACTCACTCTTAGAATATTCCACATTAAAAGACCTTTAAAATGAGACTAATTTCATCCAATTTGGAGCTCGTATGAGAAAGTTGGGTTTTTGGGCCACTTTGTACTACATATATGTATAAATTATATCTTTGTATTTTTTGTATCATACTTGACCTCATCTCCGTCTTTGGTCAACATGAAACTTGTAGATCTCATCAAGATCTACAACTTTCATGTTTTGAGTTTTTCCAAATTCGGTCCCCTTCTCCTTCCACACTCAAATCTCTTTTCAACCAATCACAGCAGGCCACGTGGCGCCCTCTGGTTGCGCCACGTAGCCCGCTGCCCTTGCCTCATCCGCCTGCAGCCACAGCCATTGGATTACCCTCTAGATCCAACGGCTTGGCTGCCTCTACATACGCCTCGGTTTTTAGCCATCCGATCATCTCCATCTCCGATCCTAACCGCCCATTAGCGCCCTCATCAGAGCTCGCCACGTGGCGGCGTGTAGACCGCTAGATCGCATCCCTGATCGTCCATCTCAGCCGCTTCTTCCTTTGGCGCCCCTCAGCCCTTCGATCAACCTCAGCTCTCCATCACCGCCCTCCGTTTGCGCCGCAAGCTGAGCACGCCACGTGGCGCTTTGAGAACCGCCTGATCACGCCTTCGATCCCTTCATCCAAACCGCTCAATCTTCTCTTTATTCCCACCGTCAGATCGCGCCCCAGCCTTTCATTTGCACCGTTCATTTCCGCCTTATTCCCCTCGCACCACGTGGCGCAATCGCAACTCTTGATCGATTCGCCTGCGATCTAATCCTACCCGGCCATTATCGCTTCGATCACCACCGTTGGATCACAAGATCCAACGGTGGAGACTTTGTCTTCCACCTCCAGGCGCCCCTCTCTCCCACGTTCTCTGCCTTGCGGGAGGGACGCCCCCTTCCTATTCTTGGCAGCGCCTCGACCACCGCAGACGATCACCACCACCTCCACGATGAGCCACACTCATTCCTTATCCTCGCCAGCTACTCCATCACCCAAGTCGACCACCAGCTCTCTCCCACGAACTCCGTCAACCTCGCTCCATCGACATCATGGCCGAGACCTTCAACCTATAAATCCCCCCTCTCCGGCCATCGTCGCACCCATCCGCCATTCCAGAGAGCTTCCCTGAGCTCCGATCTTCCAATTGGTGACAGCGATTTGACGAATCGTTGAGCGAAGAAGGGTTTCTTCTCCGGCGAGATCCACGGCATCTCCGCCGTGTCGCAGCTGCCCTCCGCGACGCTGCACGAGCTCGGGACACCACCGGCCCCTCGAGCGACGACCTGGAACCCAAGAAGGAGTTCCAATCCCCAGGTGAACCCTCCATCCTTCTCCAATCTTTTCTTCATTTCTTCTTCGATTTTCTAGCTTTTTATTCTCCGCCTCCGGTCATCCTCTCGCCGCCATTTCATTCCGCCGAGCTTCGCGTCGAAGCCCCCATCTTCGCTGTACCCTTCACGACCTCTGACGACGCATATCACCATACCTCGCTCCCCAGCTCCACCACTTGGCCGGAGCGTCTTCGTCAGACCACCTCCGTCCACCTTTGGCCTCGCCAGACAATCAACTACCTTCACAAGTGCACGCACGGGCTTCGGCTCCTTCTCTAACACTTGCAGGTACCTTTTCATTCACTGATCGCAAGTCCACCGGAGCACCTTTGGAGCTTCGTCGCCAGCTACCTCCGACGACCTTCTCCAGCTCCTGAGACCATTAGCACCTCCGCCGCACCGTCACACATCTTCCGGGATATCTCCGAGTCCTCGGAGAGCTTCATCGACATCTGGAGGAACGGGCGGAGCCAACGCCACTTCGCCTGAGCCCCGCCATCTCCTCCGCAGGCGGCGGAGGCCCGTCGAAGACGAAGCCCAGTGGTCGTTCGATCATCTCGATCGGACGGTCCGCAGTCAGCCATGTCGCCTCTCCCTGGAGCCTTTGGATCATCCTTGATCCAACGGATCAATCCACGCCACGTGCCAGCATTTCACGACCGTAGGATCATCACCGATCCCACGGTCGAGATCCGTCCAAGTCGCCCGATCCGAGCCTTTTCCCCAACCACTAGGCTCGGATCCCCGAAGCAACTCCAAGCCAGATCCGAACCTCCGGAAGCCCCCGAGCCACCATCCGAGCCTCCGCAGCCATCCGAGCCTAGGCCGCCCACGTGAGGAGCACGTGTGGCCTGGGAAATTTTCATCGAGGCCCTCGGGACTATTCATAATTACAAAGAGGTCCCTGTGAAGCAGAGCCCACGTGAGGAGCACATGCCTGTTGGAGAAATTGCACTTGAGTCCCCAGCATAATAGGTAATTGCATTTTAGTCCCTGTCAGCATATTTGCTTTATGAATTTTTATTTTCCTATATTGCATTTACACCCCTATGTTTGCACGCATCCCTAGGCTGCATATTACATCATTTTTCAAATCTAAAAATTGCATTTTGTTGAGAAATTTGTCCTCTGTCTATTGAGCCACGAGTCATATTTTTGTAATTACAGTGGAATTTTTAATGAATTAATTGGTTATTTTGTGGAATATTTTGCCCAGTAACACCTTTTAATTTGTAGTTAATTCTCCGTGGTTCCAAAAATCCTCAAAAATTCACAATAGCTTAAGGACAGTAGTCTCAACATGCCATAAAAATTTCATGTCATTTGCACACATATCGAGCCTAAATAAATTGTTGAGTGATTTTCTTATTTTAATTTTAATAAATTCATTTCACATTGAAATTAAGATCTGTCAATTTTCCTGGATTCCTTATCATTAGTGCTATCTAGGATAATTTTATCTCTTGAAAAATTTGTGAGTTGTTATTTATTAAAAATTAAATAGTGAAAATCACCCTATATGCATATTTAATTCACAGTAAATTCATTTAGTGTCTAAAAATTCCAAAAAAATTAGGGTAGATCATTTTCATCATATTAATCATCTGGCCAATTTTTAGAATTTTTGGACTTCATTTGATATCTTAATTGAATTAAAAGTTAAATTGGCCTGCATTTTTGCACGAGTCTGCATAGAAATTAAAAAGACCAAAAAATAATTCCTCGAAAATCTAACACTTGGATATTTGCTCAAAATCTACCTAAGGAGATATATGCCTCCCTGAGATCGACCTTGGACTTCACCAAGTAAAAAAAAAAACTGCCGCTTGAAATTGACTCGACATTAATTAATAGTGGTTTTTGATTAGCCTCTCGTATCCGACTGCAACGAACGATTAAACGTAATTTGGACCTTAATTTGACCAAATTAACTAAGGGTACGGGGCGGTTATCAAAATGGCGCCGTTGCCGGGGATGCACGGCTTAGGTTAATTTTCAGTAATATTTTGAGTGTTTGATTTCTTATCCCCGGGTAGTCTGACCCCCGATTTTCTTGTAATTATTCTCTCTTTTAATTCTTTGCATCATTGTATTTTTGAGTCACTCTCTGACTTCCCTCTTTTTCTGTGCGAGGAACGCGAGGAGTCTTGGACGCTTCGACAATCGAGCATTTGAATTGAGTGATTAGAGAGGCATTGTAATCTATTTATTTATTTTATTTCTTTTTGGCATCATTTCCAGCGGTTCCCGTTTGGGTTCTCGCGTCTGTAAAGATAGTGGAACCGTGTCCCCGTGTGCTGTGTGGGTGAATTGTAACTTAGCTTGCACTAGCGGCTCCCCGAGCCAATCTAGGAATTGCTTGTGCTCGTAATCATTAGGACCACACAACTCACTTAAAAGACGCACCTAGACCACAGTACTTAGTCAAATTAAACTGTTCTTCACGCTAATAGAACTGCATGTCTAGGAGCGGCTTTCATCGCTTGCATTTGCATCTAGATTAAAAAGTTTTCAATTCTGTTCTGCATCCTGCATAAAAAAGCGAAGGGATCACTGTAAGTATTCTTCACTCAGCATACGCGTCATTGATTTTTACTTGCATCGGCTTTTCTCGATTTCCCCCTCTGATTTTCACATTTATATTAAATGAAAATTGGGACTGTTCGATAGGCGTGCTGTGTGGTTGGATTAATACAATGAGAACCTAACTTAAAATCGGGACTGCTAAACAGTATTGACCAAAAAAAGGAATAAAATTTGAAAATTGCTTGCGGGAGATTAATCCCCGACCTTGTTTTCAGGCTGAGTGAGGGTACTTGAGTGTGTCTGAACACCTTAAGGCAGAGCCCAAATCCCCGCCTTCCATATCACGTTCTAACCGATCCTAGCAAATATCACAAGTCGAATAAATTTCAGATTCTTTGACTAGTACCAAGTAGCCTCCGCCTGTCTCAGGTAGATAGGGGCGAAATTGCGGTACTTTGCGACAAGCTGCCAGTAACCCCCCGGGGTGAAGTTCCGGCCTTGTCAGCCTCCGCCTGCTTGCAGGTAGATAGGGGCGTGGTCATTGAATCCATCGGCTTGGGATAGGAGCGAAGAAAGGAAGGAGCGACGGTATCTTGGGCGACAGGTTAAACAGGGAAGACGCATCCGTCTCTGAGCCGACTTCCCTATAGGCCGCGTAATCCTTGCTAATTTTGCTTGAAAATCACACTTAAAAACTACAAGATTAATTGGACTCGATTTCGAGTCCTTCATTGTGTTGAGTGTGAACCCAGGGTCTTGGATTGATTTTTGCTTGCTTCAGGTAGGAGTAAAATCCTATCTTCTTCTCGCTTCATCAAGATGAGTGACTGGGGAGATCTCGACGCATTATTCACCAATCTCTCTATGAGTCCCCCAAGTAATTCATCTTCATCAGTCCAAGCGCACCTTGGACCACCCAGAACTCTTGACCCTCTTGAGTCCTAGTTCCCTCATACTCAGGGTGGTTACTCTCAAACCAACCCTTTCATCTCCTCCGAGATTACCGAGGAAGACCATCGCCTCGGTAATCCCTTCCTTGATTTGCCCTCTAACACTGATCTTATTTCCCAATCCCCAGAACTAAAGGACAAGATGCCGCCAAGGATGCCACCGGATGAGGACCAAATACGACAGATTCTTGCTCGCCTCGTCGAAGCCGAACAGAAGAATGCAGATCTCACGGCGCGGATGGGACAGATCATAGTAGCTGGAGGAATCGACCGACCAATGGTCGATACCTACAACCCGGTGGAGAACGAGATTCAGAACTGGTTAGCACCCGCAGTTCCCGCCCAGGCATTTGAGCTGAAGCCCCACTTCCTTAGTCTGCTTCCGAAGTTCAACGGAAACCTCACTGAAGAACCATACACTTTCCTCCGTGACTTCGAACTGGTGTGCAACAATCTTAGCCATCCCAATGTTGGCCAAGATTATATCCGACTGAAGGCCACCCCTTTTGCCTTAGGTGATAAGGCTGCTCATTGGCTGAAGAACTTAGGGGTGGTATGTACTACCTGGCTGCAGTTCAAGGACCTTTTCTTGAAAAAGTTCTACCCTCTCAGTAGGACTAACCAGATGAGAACGAAGATCGCCAGCTTCGCTCAAGGACCCAGTGAACCTTTCCATGAAGCTTAGGATAGGTTCAATGATTTAGTGCAGAAATGCCCATGACACGGCATTTCGAAGGCGATCTTAGTCCAGACCTTGTTCTGTGGTCTAACCCCGGAGATGCAGGGGTTAGTTAGCGCCGCTTGTGGAGGAAGCTATCTGAACAAAAACGAGCATGCCGTATGGAAGATCCTAGAGCAGATGACAGAAACCGGTAGGTCACAGGCCACAAGGGCCTATCAGTTGTCTCCCTCAATCCTATCCAATGAGACAACTCGAAGGACTGTAGCAGATCTGACTGAGGACCTCATTCCCAGCATGGGGATGATTGCCGACAAGCTTACCATGGTCGAGCAGATCCACAAGAGAGTCGCGGAGATGGAGTCTCTTTCGAGCCTACCGAAGCAAGTGGAGGAACTTTCTGAGAAGGTAGCTAAGATCAAGCTACCTACCCCTTCTGCACCACCTGTACCTGTACATCGAGTCCATCTTGTACAGGAACAGGCACCGGGGTCTCAGAGTAGCTGGGACCAGACTTACACCCAGCAGAATCAGCATGCACCCCCACAAGTGGAGACGGGATACGAGGAGCCTCCGCCAGTGTACGAGATCAACGGGCTTTGGTATAGCCGTGACCCGATTGTCAGGCAGGTCGAAATGGGGAAGGATCAGCCACACCGCCCATCCCCAGTCTACCAAGAAACCAGGCCCGTTCCCATACCACGCTTTCAGTACAGGCCAGAACAGGGGTACCAGCAGCAACAGCGCACCTATCAGCAGGGGCCTGCACCGTCCCATCAGCAGCAGCAATATCGGCATGGCCAGCAGGGCCAATACAGAACTGCATCTACACAGCAGCAAGCCCAGCCCACCGAATTGGAGTCTCTCACCTTAGCGATCCAGACCCTGTCTGATAGGGTCCAGCAGATACAGAATGACTACCTGGACATGAGAACCGACATCAATCGGGTCTCTCGTGCCCAGGACCAACAGATGGCACCAAAGACCCCAATTCCCGCACAAGTTCAGGCCAACCCGAACAGTTTGCACCAAGGCCAGAACCGACCTCGAGATCAGGTATATTATTCAGATAATTATTTATCTGAACATGAGATCCTTTCGTACGATAATGTAAATCATATGTCCCTCAGGAGCGGAAGGACCGTGACCATACCTGATCGGGCACGGACGCAGAAGGAAGGAGCCTCCGACACTCTACATGAGGAGAACTCGGAGGAAGAAGAGGAGGAGCATCACCACCATCATCGCCGGCAGAAGAAGAGGACATCTGAGTCCTCGAAGCAGCATTCTCGCATTCGCATGGAGTCAGACGAGACCGATGAAGAGCCCGCACCTCCATCTGAGGAGGATCGTCCAGCAGTCGCAGAAGAAGCTTCACCGGTTTCGCCTCAGCATTTTCTTTTCAGTCAGAGTCAGAGTCCTAGTTTGTTTCAGAGTCAGAGTCATGTAAAGAACCCAGTTCCCGAAGTTAATGAGAAAATTTCAGTTTCCGAACCTGAGTTGGAGTCAATAATCCCTTCCCCCGAGCTCTCAAGGGTGGAAAGAAGAAAAACAAAAAAATCCAAAAAGATGACCCTGAGATGTCTGAATTCTGCAATAAACACATCAAGGTCACAATCCCCTTTGACAAGTCTGTGGAAATGACCCCTGCATTCCAAAAATACCTTAAGGTGAGATGCACACCTACTAGGGTTAGCAGGAAAACCAAAAGCCGTGTTGAAAAACACGTTTTATCAGTAGCCACGACTTGTGCAATAAAGAACTCGTTTCCTCGGAAACGAAGAGACATAGGTGCACATTATGTAGTGAGTCATGTTGATGACATCGCGTTTGCACGCACTCTCCTAGATAATGGTTACTCAATCAATCTGATGCCTACAACCCTCTATGAGCGGCTTAATCTCGGACCTCTTAGGAAATCTAGAGCTCTTCTACAGTTCGCTGACAAATCAACCAAGAGGTCCCAAGGAGAATTAAGGAACATTGTGATCAAAGTCGATGGGCAAGAATACATGGTGGACTTCACTGTCCTGGATATGGAAACCCCTCGTAATTGGAGAGATTCCCAGATCATTCTAGGTAGGCCCTTCCTCAGAACAGCTGGGGCCTTATTTGATTATAAGAATGGGAAGATTCAGTTCCAAACTCCAGGCGGAGATGAGGAACTTGAAATGAAGCAGACAAGATGGCAGAGACCGGATTCAGAATCCAGCACCGAGTACTCTTCTACCGGAACAGACTGCGAGCATGTAGACTTAGTTGGGCCATGGAGACAGAACCCAGCCAGCACCGATATGTCCATCTCCTTCGAAGATGATCCAGTGCATGAGTCAGTCTACGAGATCCTCAGGAACGAGTATAGCTATGAGCCTGCATCGCCCTACATCTTCGACGACGTAGAGGCCCAGTTGGGCCTGTCAGTCCTTACATCTCTAGGACAATCAGAAGATGAGGATGACGAGTCGGACGAGGCGTTTGCCGATTGTATGGAGACCTTTGACGATCCGACTCCAGAGCCGAAATTGGTGGCAGCCATCACAGAAAACGATCCAGCCACTTCCAACACTGAGCCAGATCAGATTGAGCCAGATTTCATAGACGATCACACTATTCCTGAGCTCAAACCCTTACCCACAACTTTAAAATATGCCTTCCTTGCGGGCCAAGACAAGAAATTTTCGGTTATCATCAGTTCGCAATTGACCGAGGAGCAGGAATCTCGCTTGCTAGAGATCCTGGAGAAGAAACGCAAGGCGATAGGCTGGAGCATTTCCGATCTCCACGGGATACATCCCGCTCTGTGTTCGCACCATATTTACTTGGAGAATGAAGCCAAACCCTCTCGTGAATTCCAACGCCGGTTGAATCCAAATTTACGAGAGGTTGTGAATAAGGAGATAGAAAAATGGTGCAACGCGGGTTTCATTTACCCAATCTCCGACTCTAAGTGGGTGGCCCCAATCCATGTTGTCCCGAAGAAGTCGGGAATTCAGACGACCACCAACGAGGATGGAGAGGAGATCGTGACGAGAGTACCCACGTCGTGGCGCGTCTGTGTGGATTACAGACGCCTGAATGCCGCGACGAAGAAGGATCATTTTCCCCTACCGTTCATTGATCAGATTTTAGAAAGATTAGCGGGAAAAGAGTTCTTCTGCTTCCTAGATGGGTTCTCGGGCTACAATCAAGTAGCCATAGCTCCAGAGGACCAGGAAAAAACCACGTTTACATGCCCCTTTGGTACCTATGCTTTCAGATGCATGTCTTTTGGGCTATGCAATGCTCCAGGTACTTTTCAAAGGTGCATGATTGTTGTATTCGCCGAAATGGTCGGCGAATTCCTGGAAGTCTTCATGGATGACTTCTTGGTCCACGGCGATTCTTTCGATTCCTGTCTTAGGAATCTGGACCGAGTCCTCAAAAGATGTTGTGAGGTTAATCTGGTGCTCTCCTGGGAGAAAAGTCACTTCATGGTGACGGAGGGCATAGTGTTGGGGCATGTCATCTCCAAGAGAGGAATGGAGGTTGACCCTGCCAAGGTGGACGTGATCAGACGACTCCAGCCACCAACCAACGTAAGGCAGTTGCGGTCGTTCCTCGGGCATGTTGGATTTTATCGGAGATTTATTAAGGATTTTTCTAAGATTGCCCGATCGCTAACTGAGCTTTTAGGCAAAAACATGGAGTTTGTTGTAGATCACAAATGTCTTGAGGCCTTTAAGCTTTTACAAGGAATGATTATGGACGCACCCATCCTACAAGCCCCAGACTGGTCTCTACCTTTTGAGATCATGACGGACGCCTCTGATTATGCTGTTGGGGCTGTGTTGAGACAAAGAAGAGATGGCGTCCCGTTTGCAATTCACTACGCAAGCAAAGTGCTTGATTCTGCTCAGCGTAACTATACAGTTACGGAAAAGGAAATGCTTGCGGTAGTGTTTGCCTTGGACAAATTCAGATCTCACCTAATTGGATCCAAGGTAACTGTGTTCACTGACCACACGGCACTACGATATTTGATGGAGAAGAAGGACGCGAAGGAGCGTCTTCTTCGATGGATTTTACTTATCCAGGAGTTTGATTTAGACATCCGTGATAAACCTGGAAAGAAGAATGTAGTGGCCGATCATCTTTCTTGTCTCGAAGATCTTAATACTTCCGAGATTTCACCAATTCGAGACTCCTTCCCTGACGAGTCGATTTTTGTTATCGACTCACTCCCATAGTACGCCAACATCGTGAATTATCTTGTCTCCAATAAAGTTCCCGAAGATTGGCCCAAGAGCCAAATCGACCGACTAAAGTCGGACGCTAGACACTACCATTGGGAGGATCCGATCCTTTTCTTTGAAGGACCGGATTGTGTCTGGAGACGGTGTATTCCTCAGGAGGAATACCAGAGTGTCCTTTCTTTATGCCATAGCTTGGAGGCAGGAGGACACCACTCCGGGAAGAGGACCACATGGAAGGTACTTCAGTGTGGCTTTTACTGGCCGACTCTATTTCACGACGCCACCGCCTTCGCGAAGTCGTGCCCAGTTTGCCAGAGAATGGGAGGAACCGTTGGTTCCAAGGATGAGATGCCAATGCAGCCGGTCATCATTTGTGATGTCTTTGACGCTTGGGGCATCGATTTCATGGGCCCATTCCCTGTCAGCCACGGGTTCGAATATATCCTTCTTGCGGTAGATTATCTGTCCAGATGGGTGGAGGCTATCCCTACCCGAGCCGCAGACAGCAGGACTGTCTGTAAATTCATCAGAGAGCACATAATCTCTAGGTTCGGGATCCCCAAAATGATGATATCAGACGGGGGTAGCCACTTTATGAATCGGGAGGTGAAGAAACTCCTGAAGGACTACGACATCGAACACCGTGTCGCGAGTCCTTACCACCCACAAACCAATGGTATGGCTGAGGTGTCAAATAGGGAGGTGAAGACCATATTGCAAAAGCTTGTCCGCCCGGACAGGAAGGACTGGTCTCAGGTCTTAGATCAAGTCCTCTGGGCGTATAGGACGACTTACAAGACACCGTTAGGCACCTCCCCATTCCGAATGGTATTCGGAAAGCCGTGCCATTTGCCCGCAGAGTTAGTGCACAAATCAGAATGGGCAATCAAGAGGGTCAACTGGAACACACACCTGGGTCAGAAATAGAGAGACATGGACCTGAATGAGCTTGTGGAAGTCAGAAACCGCGCATATGACAACAATTTGGTGTACAAGGACAAGGTGAAGCGTTGGCATGATAGATATATCAGACGAAAGACCTTTGTTCCTGGACAGAAGGTATGGTTGTTCAATGCTAGGTTGAAGATTTTCCAAGGCAAGTTGAAGTCTAAGTGGACGGGCCCATTTGTCGTCCGTACGGTGCATGATAGTGGATGTGTCGAGATCTCAGATCTCGCAGACAACGCACCGACATTCCTAATGAATGGACAGCTGTTGAAGCACTTCGTCGAATCCAATGAGCAGTTAGTCCATGTTGAGGAGATTGTATTCATGCGCGAGACAGATACAGTAGATACACCTCGAGCCACGTATGAGACCTTGCAGCAGTGAGCTCCAGCCATCCGTAGCATCTCGAAAGATTCAGACCGACTCATCTGCATATATCATTCTTCTTGTACATTCCATCCTCTCTCTTACGCGACTTTAGTAACCCATCCCCGCATCATTAGATCACTATCTCGGACTATACTTAGGATAACCAGATCCTAAGTATAGGGGGGAAGGGTCACCTAAGTCGATTCTTTGTACATACTTCAGATCACATCAGTTCTCGTACTCATTCCTGTCTTATACTTAGGCTGACCAGAGCCTAAGTATAGGGGGACTGATGCCCGCCGTGTATATATCCATCCATTTCCCCTCTTAACCTCGTCCCCCCCATTTTTGATCTTCTTCTACACTTAGGCTGCCAGAGCCTAAGTATAGGGGGGCGAGACGACGTCTATACTTTTGTAATTTTAGCTCTCCTACGCTTAGCCCGAGCTATGCCTTTTTAGTCGCTTTCGTGCTCTGAGGACATAGCACACGCTAAGTATAGAGGGGCGTGTATATATTACATATATACTTTACCCATAGCTCGTACTTTCGCATATTTTCGCGTATTTTTGTATATATTTTGCAGTAATTACGGGTGGGTAAAGATTGAAAAAAAATGTGTATACTTGTATATTTTATAACACTTGTATAATACTTACACAACTCTTGTACTTTTGTTGTAAAATAGGAGATATACCAAAAAAAACAAAAAAAAATTGAATGAAAATGAAAAGAGGCTTCTTATTTACTCGTGCATATCATCTCCGCATTCAAGAAAAGAAAAAGAGTCTTGCATTTTCATTCATCTTCATAGCATGACATCTCATCTCATCTGCATACTTTGCATATGCAAAGTGAAAAGCTAGTGGGTTCTGAACCAAGTTATGAGAAGATATTGAGGATGGACTTGATTTGACCTTAATTCACCTAATTTCAGAGGAACCTTATAGGAACTGGAGTTAAGATTTCTCAGGTCAAGTGACTTAATTCTTCGAGTCCGCAAGTCTATGTTCACATGTCATCTTGATTAGTCTAAATAGAATATCTCAGGCATACGCAGGATTCTTTTAGATAATGACCTAACTTGGACAAGCACTATGCACGTAGCTCTTCAGTGATGAGGTGGTAAGGAGGTAGAATCCTTTAGCTTGGAGTAGCACACGGGTGGAAACATCCGTCCTCCTCTAGGGAGGGTAGTGCATCTCAACCTAGTCTGGTGGTGTTGACATCTAAGGACGGGATGCTGTGGGTTGCAATAATGCTTCAAAAGAGGGATAGTCTACTGGCTCAAGAGGAAAAACTCCTGATGTACATGCTGCACATTATGAAAAAAAAAATCAAAAACTCCAAAAAAATCAGACAGGTCCAAGAGAAAATAAAATACCTGTCGGAGTCTGTATACTAGTAAAGAAATGCAGCTGGATGACTTGGCTACACTGGTCGGGCATCCCGGGATAGGTAGCTACACTAGCTATCGTCCATTCTCTTCTCTACCCCCTCCTCTTGAGTTGGTCGCACTTGAACTTAGAAGGGAATACCCCGCTCCTCGAGGAAAGAGTTACTGGACCAGGTTATTGAGTTACCTTGTTAGAGGAGGCTAGTTCCGAGTCATTTCTGATGTGGAGAGCTATATCTCACTTACACAGTACAAGTAAAAATCATAGTCATCAGAAATTTGCGTTTGAGGATTTGTTCTGATCTGACTATTAAGGAGTCTTGAATAGAAGACTTGTGGAACTTGAAGTCTGTTAGGTCTTAAGTTCAGGTCCAAATAAGGTTCCGCCACACAAATAATCCAAAGGTCGAGTCAAGCTCCATTTTTTACTTTTGTTCATGACCTTGGTATGGAACCCAAAATCATTTCACTCTTGCATTTCATTTAGTTGCTCGGGGACGAGCAAGGTTTAAGTATAGGAGGGTTGATGAATCTGTGATTCATCACTTCAAAAGTCAAAAATAGAGCCTTATTCCCGAGTAAATAGAGGCATATTTTCCTTTATAATGCATAAATAGCATCCATGCATACATACACAATACATACATTTTAGCAGTGCATTTGCATTTAAATAAGAAGCCAAAATCCCTTGTAAAATACCCACTCACTAAAATAACCTCTTCCCTATAATATGTACTCCTTAGTTAATAATATAGGGAAGAAAGCCAAAAATTCCCCTTGTAAATTAATCAATAAAGCCTTAGAACCTCTGTACACTAAAATACACATAAGACCCTCACACAAACTCCAAAATAGGTCTACTCACTCTTAGAATACTCCACATTAAAAGACCTTTAAAATGAGACTAATTTCATCCAATTTGGAGCTCGTATGAGAAAGTTGGGTTTTTGGGCCACTTTGTACTACATATATGTATAAATAATATATTTGTATTTTTTGTATCATACTTGACCTCATCTCCGTCTTTGGTCAACATGAAACTTGTAGATCTCATCAAGATCTACAACTTTCATGTTTTGAGTTTTTCCAAATTCGGTCCCCTTCTCCTTCCACACTCAAATCTCTTTTCAACCAATCACAGCAGGCCACGTGGCGCCCTTTGGTTGCGCCACGTAGCCCGCTGCCCTTGCCTCATCCGCCCGCAGCCACAGCCGTTGGATTACCCTCTAGATCCAACGGCTTGGCTGCCTCCACATACGCCTCGATTTTTAGCCATCCGATCATCTCAATCTCCGATCCTAACCGCCCGTTAGCGCCCTCACCAGAGCTCGCCACGTGGCGACGTGTAGACCGCTAGATCGCATCCCTGATCGTCCATCTCAGCCGCTTCTTCCTTTGGCGACCCTCAGCCCTTCGATCAACCTCAGCTCTCCATCACCGCCCTCCGTTTGCGCCGCAAGCTGAGCACGCCACGTGGCGCTTTGAGAACTGCCTGATCACGCCTTCGATCCCTTCATCCAAACCGCTCGATCTTCTCTTTATTCCCACCGTCAGATCGCGCCCCAGCCTTTCATCTGCACCGTTCATTTCCGCCTTATTCCCCTCGCACCACGTGGCGCAATCGCAACCCTTGATCGATTCGCCTGCGATCTAATCCTACCCGGCCATTATCGCTTCGATCACCACCGTTGGATCACAAGATCCAACGGTGGAGACTTTGTCTTCCACCTCCAGGCGCCCCTCTCTCCCACGTTCTCTGCCTTGCGGGAGGGGCGCCCCCTTCCTATTCTTGTCAGTGCCTCGACCGCCGCAGACGATCACCACCACCTCCACGATGAGCCCCACTCATCCCTTATCGTCGCCAGCTACTCCATCACCCACGTCGACCACCAGCTCTCTCCCACGAACTCCGTCAACCTCGCTCCATCGACTGCATGGCTGAGACCTTCAACCTATAAATCCCCCCTCTCCGGCCATCGTCGCACCCATCCGCCATTCCAGAGAGCTTCCCTGAGCTCCGATCTTCCAATTGATGACAACGATTTGACGAATCGTTGAGCGAAGAAGGGTTTCTTCTCCGGCGAGATCCATGGCATCTCCGCCGTGTCGCAGCTGCCCTCCGCGACGCTGCACGAGCTCGGGACACCACCGGCCCCTCGAGCGACGACCTGGAACCCAAGAAGGAGTTCCAATCCCCAGGTGAACCCTCCATCCTTCTCCAATCTTTTCTTCATTTCTTCTTCGATTTTCTAGCTTTTTATTCTCCGCCTCCGATCATCCTCTCGCCGCCATTTCATTCCGCCGAGCTTCGCGTCGAAGCCCCCATCTTCGCTGTATCCTTCACGACCTCCGACGATGCATATCACCACACCTCGCTCCCCAGCTCCGCCACTTGGCCGGAGTGTCTTCGTCAGACCACCTCTGTCCACCTTTGGCCTCGCCAGACAACCAACTACCTTCACAAGTGCACGCACGTGCTTCGGCTCCTTCTCTAACACTTGCAGGTACCTTTTCATTCACTGATCGGAAGTCCACCGGAGCACCTTTGGAGCTTCGTCGCCAGCTACCTCCGACGACCTTCTCCAGCTCCTGAGACCATTAGCACCTCCACCGCACCGTCACACGTCTTCCGGGATATCTCCGAGTCCTCGGAGAGCTTCATCGACATATGGAGGAACGGGCGGAGCCAACGCCACTTCGCCTGAGCCCCGCCATCTCCTCCGCAGGCAGCGGAGGCCCGTCGAAGATGAAGCCCAGTGGCCGTTCGATCATCTCGATCGGACGGTCCGCAGTCAGCCACGTCGCCTCTCCCTGGAGCCTTTGGATCATCCTTGATCCAACGGATCAATCCACGCCATGTGCCAGCATTTCACGACCGTAGGATCATCACCGATCCCACGGTCGAGATCCGTCCAAGTCGCCCGATCCGAGCCTTTTCCCCAACCACTAGGCTCGGATCCCCGAAGCAACTCCGAGCCAGATCCGAACCTCCGGAAGCCCCCGAGCCACCATCCGAGCCTCCGCAGCCATCCAAGCCTAGGCCGCCCACGTGAGGAGCACGTGCGGCCTGGGAAATTTTCATCGAAGCCCTCGGGACTTTTCATAATTACAAAGAGGTCCCTGTGAAGCTAAGCCCATGTGAGGAGCACGTGCCTGTTGGAGAAATTGCACTTGAGTCCCCAACATAATAGGTAATTGCATTTTAGTCCCTGTCAGCATATTTGCTTTATGAATTTTTATTTTCCTGTATTGCATTTACACCCCTATGTTTGCACGCATCCCTAGGCTGCATATTGCATCATTTTTCAAATCTAAAAATTGCATTTTGTTGAGAAATTTGTCCTCTGTCTATTGAGCCACGAGTCATATTTTTGTAATTACAGTGGATTTTTTAATGAATTAATTGGTTATTTTGTGGAATATTTTGCCCAGTGACACCTTTTAATTTGTAGTTAATTCTCTGTGGTTCCAAAAATCCTCAAAAATTCACAGTAGCTTAAGGACAGTAGTCTCAACATGCCATAAAAATTTCATGTCATTTGCACATATATCGAGGCCTAAATAAATTGTTGAGTGATTTTCTTATTTTAATTTTAATAAATTCATTTCACATTGAAATTAAGATCTGTCAATTTTCCTGGATTCCTTATCATTTGTGCTATCTAGGACAATTTTATCTCTTGAAAAATTTGTGAGTTGTTATTTATTAAAAATTAAATAGTGAAAATCACCCTGTCTGCATATTTAATTCACAGTAAATTCATTTAGTGTCTAAAAATTCCAAAAAAAATTAGGGTAGATCATTTTCATCATAATTAATCATCTGGCCAATTTTTAGAATTTTTGGACTTCATTTGATATCTTAATTGAATTAATAGTTAAATTGGCCTGCATTTTTGCACGAGTCTGCATAGAAATTAAAAAGACCAAAAAATAATTCCTAGAAAATCTAACACTTGGATATTTGCTCAAAATCTACCTAAGGAGACAGATGCCTCCCTGAGATCGACCTTGGACTTCACCAAGTAAAAAAAAACTGCCGCTTGAAATTGACTCGACATTAATTAATAGTGGTTTTTGATTAGCCTCTCGTATCCGACTGCAACGAACGATTAAACGTAATTTGGACCTTAATTTGACCAAATTAACTAAAGGTGCGGGGCGGTTATCAATGTGCAAATGTAATTTGGGCTTTATGGCTAGCCAAAAATGGGATGGTCTTTTGCCAAGATCGATTTATGGTAAATATGTAATTGTGCATGCTAAGGCGTTGGCTGAGAGTTGGGTCCTGTAAAATATTTTGGCTTGCAATAACCATGTACCTTAAACTTGCGAATTAATGGTGAGGTTTTCGGGCACACTCCTACACAGTGGATGACCTTTTGCCTTTTAAAAAAATAAAGACCATATGAATGTTCTTTCTTATTCTAAAAACTTACACCGACTATATAATGTCATTTAAAGTTTTCAAAAAAATGAGGAACAAGGCAATTTCCATGGAATTGAGGCAAAGCAGTTGCAAGGTGGTCAAAGTGTAAGCCACATTTTTCTTCCAAAAAATATAATTTAATCAAAAAATTATATAATATTAAAATAATTATATAATAGCATAATCTTCATAAGTCAAACTATTGTAGGAATTTAGTTAATTCATCAATGCTGCAACGGAATAAAGGGCTAGATACATTGACCTCGGGGACGTGAAAAGCATCTACTTCTATTCTTGACTTCTCAAAAAATACATGTAGTGGTGTGGTTGAGTGAAATCCATTAAGTCTGTATTTAAGAATTAGCTCTTACAATATCGTATTAGATATCATATTTGATACTTGAAAGGAATTAAGATTTTGATATTCAAATGTATTTTATAGAGGGCCTTTATTTGGGAGTTAAATAAGAAATCCGTGCAAAGTTTTTGCCCAAAGAGACACATCTCCAGCTTCCTTTAAAGTAAAAACCACTAAAATGAATAAATCAATTGTGCATTGGCTCAAACTTACTAGGTGAAAAAGAAAGAAATACTGCTTCTAAGGCGAACACCTCACATCACCACCTCAAGACCATCTTGGATGTTCGAGACACGTACCATTCCAAAAATACCTAAGACACCGACCTCAAGGCTGAAAAGCCATGCCTTACATTGATTCGTACGTCTTGACTGCTCCAATGCTAGCCTTTTCAAATTGGGACATATGACCTCAATTGAGATCGACCATGCAAGAAACCCATAACTTCATTATATGACTCATCGATTGACACCGTTATAGTTTGCACGATTTTGTAATTTCCTCTTTTCTAATATTAAAGATATGACAATAATATGCATTTGATATTTTCTTACTTCACCACATAATGTTTGATTAAATCATAAGCTATGTAATGCATTCATCCCCCAAAATCTTTCAAACATCTACAAGAATGCCATCCAATACCACTATTTTGCCACACTTCCTCGTTTTTAAAGCATTATTCACCTAACTCCCTTATACTTGCCAACAAAAAATGGTTCTTATGGGGGAGATCGATAAAAACATAAGGTCATGCCGATAAAAAGCATGACAACAATATGGTAATAGGAAGATCCTTACCTAGTAAAGAAATGCGTGTTCCGCATAGAAACTTACCAAATATAATTGGACCACTTGAGGAACCTATATAAAGTAGATCGCAAGGCACACTTGGTAGTAACGATATGATTCAGAATACTTTAAAAAACCCATCTTCAAGGTATGAGACTGAACAACACACTTGAAGTTAGTGTGGCAAGGAACAAATTGAAGTCATCCAAAACCATTGCATTCTAAATGTAGAGGGATGGTAGAATTTGTAGCATGCCCTAAATTTCTATCAACAAGTGTGTATTTGTATTTTATCTCTAGAACTAACATTGATATTAACATGCTTATACGATCACATAAAAGAAGAATCATAACATGGGAGAGAACAGAGAAGTGCATGAAAGAGATGAGCTGGGTACACTGCCATAGAAAAAATCGATTATGAAACTAATCTATGCTAAAACAACTAGACTTTTTGGGTAGAACTTATCGCCAACAGCATTTAGTATTCCATCAAATGCCATAGGCATCATATCAAGTGATAGTTCCCACAATTAATCGAAGAAGTTCAAAAGAAGTTCTCCGTGTAGACCATTCAAAATTGCATAATAAGTGAAATTGTTAGCCTAACAACTTGAATTTCAAACCATCTGCCATCCAAAACATCTATAAAAACCATCAAATTGAAATTGCTAACATTGGTAACTAGCAATCTCCAGAATTTCTCATTCTGGAAACTTAACTTGAGGACACAATTATAAATGCTTCATTAGACATAGTATAAGTTAAGCTTCACATGACCAACATCTAAAAAGACAACAAAGTAAACAAGGAAGAACCGTTCCAGAGAACGTATAAACACCAAGTAATAACCTACCAGTCACCCTTCCTGAACATCACCCAATCCCTCAATTAAAACTCAATCTTAGAAAATCAGTTCTAAGATTAATATCGCAACAACCTACCAGTCACCCTTCCTGAACATCACCCATTCCCACACAAATATTAAATCAGAACCCTAATTACCAGTCTTAACAACCCATGAAGGATCCAACAAAAGGAATCGTCGTCGATCCCTTCAAGAATCGCAAACACAAAGGTTATTTTGATTGTAGTCTTCATTGTGAAGTATTTATTAGTTATTTAGGTCTTTATTATTTAGTTATCCTACTGTTTTGCATGGATTTGGTCATATCTATGATTCTACAGTATCTAATGGAAAGAGTTTCATAGAGATATTATAGAAACATGTGCAAATAATAGTAAACAAATAGATTGAAAATGTACCTCAAGTGGATTAATTTGCCGACGTCGTCGACTCCATCATTCAATCCAGATGAATATATCAAAGTGAGAGATCAAAGTCTATACACATATGGGCTCTATGTGGGCCAGACTATCAGGCCTAACGGGCCTAATTTTGAGCTTTTATGCGAGCTGGGCTATCGGGCCTAATGGACTGGGCCGGACTAAGCCCGAGCCCGGCCCAATTATTAAATGAGCCTACATCTTTGGCCCAAGCCCGACCCATAATTAATTCGGGCTCGGGCTGGGTAGGGCTATGCGGGCTGGGCTTCGGGCCGGGCTGGGCCGGCCCAGCCCAATGCTCATCCCTAGCCAGGATGTATTATGAGAGTACGATTGCATTGGATCGGATGGTGGTGATGTTTTGGGGAACTTCGCCGGCAAGTAGGCGGGATGTGTTACGGTTAGACCTGGCCAATGTGTGGGTCGGCAGGGCCGAACGGTCCGGGATTCTAAAACTCCATGTCTAAGGTCCGACCCCATCTGATCTACGAGCTATACTTCAAAGTCCAAGCCCGACCCAGATCTGGATCGGGCCGAGTCAGCCTATGGATCGAATATAAAGTATTTTTTATTACTTTTTTAATTAAATTTATGGAGATAATTAAGTTTTTTAGCATCATCTAATCTTTCTTAATCCAATAATAAAATAAGATATAATATTGATAATGTAAAATAAAAACTTGAAGTATATTATATTAAGGAAAAAATGGGCCAACCAACATGGTTGCCTCCACCCCCATTTTTCGTGCAATTTTTTAATTTTTTTTGCAAAATATCACCATGTATATTCATCTATATATCCCTCATATATGTCATTCGAATTTCGTCAGAAATGGAGACTCCTATGTTCTCCATCGAAAACAAGTAATTTTAACTGTCTAAACATTACTGTAATCGACATGTTCTAGATGGAGGGCATAGAAGTCTCTATTTCTAACGAAATTCGAATGACATATAGGAGGGATATATAGATGAATATAGATGGTGATATTTTCAAAAAAAATAAAAAAATTTCCGTGAAAATGGAGCGGGGGCAGCCCATTGCACCATTATATTAAATGTATCTAAAATATAATTTTTAAATATATATTTTTATATATGCAGGCCGGGTCGGGTTTTTGACACGTGCCCACAGCCCACCCAATTGACGGACGGGCCAAAGAGCGTATCAGGTTGGACCGGCCCATTCTCGAAATCTCTTGACAAAAACCCGACCCATGAACGGGATGGACAGGCTGGGTGGATGGGTCCCCAACCCATTGGCCAGGTCTAGCTACGGTTACCCCCATAGAGCCGATAGGTAGGGGAGCCCGTTGGAAGACGTGGGTGCGTGCCGACAGGCTCGGTGAACCTAAGCTATCGTTGACCATGTGACGGACCAGACCCCCTTCGGGTGTCGTTGACAAGGACACTTTTATTGGTATTTTCTTTTCGTTCCGGAAAATGATTGTCAGATCGAAATAGTATCCAAAATCTAATAGTTGATGCATAAGAACTTGTTCCATCTTCTTGCATGATAAATGACGACATCCGATGATCATGTTTTTTTACTCATAGCAGGTTTTGAGTCAACCTATCATCAGTTAGGGATCTATTGATCTTCCCAACAACTGGCCATCAATTTAGTGACCCACTATATTTTTATTTGAATTTATTGCAGTTCTTCGGGCCAACATGTCATCAATCTGAGAACCTCCAATATTTTTAGTTTGAACTTGTGACATGTATTCAAGACAACTTGCCATCAATTTTTCAAGAACATGCTTTTTTTTTTTTTTTTGAACATATAGCAAGTCTATGATGACCTTCCCTTTCCTCCTACCAATGACCGATAGTCATTCTTTCATCAACTAATGTCAATGCTCACAGATGCTCGCCTCGTCGTGTGCACTGCAGCTTACACCATCGTACCACCACCACAGCCATCGTCGTACTGCTGCATGCATTGTAACTCCAACGTCATCGCTACACTGCTTGCTACAACCACTGCTAAAAATATCATGTGTACCATTGTGCATCGTGTCATCACTTCCATTACGATCGCATCATTGCACGTTCCCTCGTGCCACCATCATGGCTTGCATCGTCATGCACATCGCCACTGGAACTTACAAATGGGGAGGTGAGATGGTGCTCTTCCTACTTAAATATTGTGTTGCTGATGTCGTAGACATTGTGCATGCCTCGTTTGATGCCATATAGGATTTGGGCACATTTTCGAATTCGTTATTAAGGGATGGTCGAATGTGATATGGACTTTTTTTAAGGCTGGCAAAATTCATCAAGTCATAAAAATCTCTCTAATATGAGAGCTGTATAACATGAGAGTTAAAGGTAATATTGCAAGTCATGCAAATTCAAAGGCTATAACAAACACAAAGACATACAAAGTTGTACCTATAAACATTAAACTTTCTTGGGATATTGATGCATTCCATTGACGACAATTATAGGTAACAATATCATACTTCTAGTTCAGAGAATTAGTCTTCATTTAGATTTCTAACATGAGAAATGATGAGAAGAGCTACATGAAAACTCTGTAATATGAGAATAACCTATCATAAACTCCAGTACACCTAACTAAACTATTTAATCGTGACACTGAAGGAAATAATTGTATCAGCAACAAAATGTCCTTGAACAAAGCAACATTCACGGATACATGAAGCTCAAAACATCCTTAATAATGGATATGTTTAGGTGGTGGTTTTATTTTAAAGTTGAATCTCAAAGGGAGTAGTTATAATTCACGGCAACGCGATGTTGCATAAAAATCTACAAAAATTAAACATGATTTAATTATTATCACATGAAAGTATTTTTTTTCTAATAAGGAGTTGCAATTAACTATCATACCCTAAGAGCATAAGAATGAAACTTCTCTTAATAATTGATCCTTATAAGATGATGCATTTATTAAGGTTGAATAAAACATCTACAAGATTAGCTTTAAACACAAGTTGCTTTTGGATAAAGGACATATGTTGAAAGGTGAATTGAGGATACAACTAAAGTTTCATAGAATTGATGTATGGGATCAAACTTACATAGAAGATGAACAACCATGATTAGAGCTAGGTAATGTTTTTTGTTTCTATAAAAAGATATGGAAGTGTTTGTGTTTTTAGAATGCTTATTGAGACATGCAATAGTGGAAAAGGGGTGCATGTGATCCCTTTCAAGGAGGTTGGCTTATAACCATCGTATATGTTATCGAATCCCAATACTTGGTTAGTCGAGCCCAACTAGGTCAAAAATATGTAACCTACTCAGGTGGAAAAGGAGTGCATGTGATCTCTTTCTTGCATGTCTCTTGATTCCTTTATCACTTTATATAGATATGTGGGAAAGCCTTGCAGCCATTCATTGCATCTAAGAAGATTCACTACATTCATGAATTTCTCTCTCTCTTTTTGTGTGTTCCACTTCGATCCAATTTCCTCCCTTTCCTCGATTTCTTTCCCATACTTAGACTGAACAGAGCCTTAATATCGAGGATCGTGCCCATTGTGTATGTACATGCTCTATTCTTTATTCATCTCTTATCTCGACCACCTCATTTTTCTCTTCTTCCATGCATAGACTGACCAAAGCCTAAGTATAGGGGGTCAATCCACATCTATTCTTTAAATTCTTTGCAAGTTTTTATGCTTAGTACGAGTTATGTCTTCCTTTTACTATGTGTCATGAGGACATAGTATGAGTTAAGTATATGATGGTATCATATATATTACTATATACTTCACCCATAACTAATCTTTTCACCTATTATATATATAATACTCAATAAAATATGAGGTTGCATGTAAAAACAAGTAAAACTTATAGAATATGTATAATCCGATAAAATGTATATAAATTGTGGAAAAGCAGTAAACTTTTATCTTACCTTATAACTCTGTGTTGTAAAATTTGCAATAAAAATTAGGGGTATAACATTTTTCAAAAATTAAGAATTTTTGGAAAAAAACTAAAAGATCTACTGAATGAGGTTTTATTCTTGACATGTACACCGTACACAAGATTCGTTATCGTCTAGGCTACTTGAATGGGAGTGATCATCAACTTAGAATATCATCACTCTTAGTCATTAGGGTTTGTGACTTAAAGTACTCAAAGTGCATGGATTAAGGATATATATACGTGTGTGTGTGATATATGACATGTAGAATACCTAAACCTAAACCAAAGATGACCAACACATCACTTGCGTGATTGCATGTACTTGTTGATGAGCTAAGGTTTTGCTAAGGACCTCGAATTTGAGAGTTTAAATTGTTTAAATTAAGACATCTTATGATTCTTGAGGATGAGAGGGAGCTTTTAATCATTTTATGAAACATGAGTATCAACATATAACAAGTATGCGCGTAAGGTTCCCTATACTAACTTGACTTTTCATAGATGCCTATGCGTGTTTAAAATATAAAAAAGTGGATCAACACATTCCAATTTGCTAAGAGCTGAAGAGCTAACTAGTACCCTTTATTTATCTCAAAAAATCCCAAAAAAGCTAAAAATTCTGAAAATATCCACAAAAAAGAACTAAATAAATGGAAGTGCTCACAACCTTTTGAGTGTCTACTTAGATCAAGAGGAAGTGGGCCACAATATTGCCTCTCCACGCTATTATAAACCACCCAATAATAATTGAACGAGCATGAAAAAAAGGGTTATGCATTGTAAATGCTACAAGTCTGGATGTAGTACCAAAAGGTATCAAAAAAGACACACCTTGGGCATTCTCAGAAAAACAAGTGTAGATCATTTGAACTCCTTGACAGGCTGGTAGGTTCACCCTAAAAAAACCGTGTGTAAGTTCTGCTTCCATAGTGATCCTTTGTCCAATGAGAGGAGAGAAGACTAAGATACATCATACTCATTCTATTACTGACCTTTCATGCTTACATTTTTAGGTTGACAACTAAAGAGATGATTGTTTGAGTTAAATCTTGGACTAGAGTTGAGGATTGCGTCACTAAACTTGCCTCATATACTAACCTTGGGTGAAACACAAAATGTACACTTTGCACTGCAATCAATACTTTATATCATATCTGTTACTTATATTTTATAATACGAGATTCTTAGAATCATACATTTTGGGCTCTGTTTGAGTGGACCTTGAGCAAGACTTGACTTTAACAAGTTCTCAAAACTTGAATCCTAATCAATGAGTCTTGTCATCACTTTCACAGTCAGGAATTCAGCCCTAAAAATCTTTCTTTTCACTATTCTTCAAATATGTGTTTGCTAAGGGATTAAAAAAATTTAAGTATAAGGGGGCTGCTAAATATGTGATTCATTAACTTAATATCAAATTTTTAGCTTGAATCCTTGTTAAAACACCCAATAAACATCTCTAAAATTAAGAAATTACTAAAATATATTTGGCAAAAAATTGTACCGACAACATATAATTATCTTGTAAATAAGTTCAAGAAATAATTCTAAATAAGAGCTGTAAAAATATGGAGTTGAATCGTATATATGTTCACATATATCATGTTCAAACTTCAAACATTTTAAATAAATTCATTTTAACTCCAAATAAAATGAATCGACTCTATTGTATAAGTATCACTAAACTTAATTAATAAAAAAATGCTAAAAATATGAGCTTGTATATATGATGAAAAACCCACACCCTAGTTTTGAGATAAAAAGTCGTAAAGATGCGTATCTTCTTCATACAGTATCCTATGAATCCAAACTCATATTTGAATTAATGCACATTAAATTATTTGAAAAAAATTCAAAGAATTGGAGTTCATATGTTAAACTTGGGTTTTGGGATGGATTTATATATTGTATTTAGTTAATAACTTTAGACTATTGTTGTTCTATACTTAACTAATTCCTTTTCATATATTTTCTTTATTTTCATTTTTAAATAAAAAGGCATAAAAATTAACATTAAAAAATCAAAAATTCAAGAAACATGTGTTCCGACTTTTGTATATATCTCCTTCTTCATTTTTATTTTACTTTTTCTTAATAATTAAAAATCAAAAAATAAATTATTGTGTGATTGGTCTTCTAATATTTTTATTTGATTGACATTTGTATATAAATGATTAATTAAAAAATAACTAAAATTGTAAAATTTGGTATTTTATACCTTTAAAATTTTCTTTAAAAAATATTTTTGTTTAGATGGCCCATTTTACTTTTGAGGTCTTAATGATAAAAGTGATATACATATCTATTTTGATTACTCTTTTTGACTTTATTTGCTATTTGTTTTTATATTATTTCTCTATTCTTTTTATTTGGTCAACTCCTCGGTCAAAGCCCACATGACACTCTGCCATTGGGTTTCCTCCACCATGCCAGCATGCCTATTGACATCAAGTTAAGGGATGCATGTGCTGGTTTTATGTACCCTACGTATACTGTCAGATGGGTACGGGTGGATAGAGCAATAAGACATAGATCATTGCAAATAATAAACTTAAATAAGTACAATGTTACGTGGCACTTTCAATCATAGATAAATAATCAGTCCATTAGTGCACATATATTTAACGTGAAAACTCTCATAGGTGAAAACCATGACCCGAGTCTCCTGATTCTCTCTTTTAATCCGGCCTGCACAGATCTTCCACTAACTTGAGTTGTTTACACATGCAACCCAATCGTATTACAACCTAAGTTGATCACACTATAAACTCAACCTTATACATGTAAACAATCCTAATGACTTCGATATCCAAGTAAATATGCAATGAATAATAAGAGGCAAAATTGAAACAATCTTACAGAGCAAGGATGTGATCGTAAGAATCAAACTTAGAGAACTGAAGCTATTGGAATGAAGAATGCAACAGAAAATAGCTCTTGAATATTTCTCTTAGAGTATATAGTGGAAAGTAGAAAGATGAAGCTTGTTAATCTTAGAGTATAGGTATGTAATCTTATTTATAGGTCTCCAAGAAACATGGACATTGGAAACGAAATAGGAATGAAATCGACTTCAAAAGTCTTCCTGAAATGGAATCACATTCACAATATCACGATAATTAAATCACATTTAATTATCAGTTTCTCAATGCTTAGATATACATTAACCAATGGAATTATTCTTGAACTCTTTCAAGAATAATGTGCTTTCTCCGCGGATACTTGGAGATAAGGACATGGCGATTGCACATTACACGTATAGTAACTTGGATATTGAGATTGCATCTCAAATTAAGATCTTGAGGACCTCTCAAAGATATTAATATTCTCATTGCATCTGAATCATATTCAGATCAATGTCCAACACTTGGACTAGGATCAGATTTCTTTACTGAGAGGAGTCACTAAAATCCAGACATGTTTCATCAATCCCTCAGAATGGAAGCGCCATGGTTATACAATCATTTATGATCACATCACCCTCAAGTATTCCTAATACCCATACATCCTGCATACTGGAAGACCTAGAATAGACCCGAAGATTTAGATCAATTTAATATTGTCTACTTCTGGGTTTTATCATTAAGTTTCTCATTCGGTATTTGGGAGTTGGTATCGATCATATTCTTTACAAAAGCATATATCATACCTAGTAATTCTTGTCATGCATCTAAAGAAAGATGACCATGCATGGAATTGATCGGTCCCAATACTTCATGAGTGAGCTCATGTCTTTCAGATTTACAAGTGAACATGTATGATCACTTTGAGTGATCATATTACCCATATGCCATTATATGCACCCCAACTCACCATGTATATACCTTGATTAGGCCATCAACCTATCGATCTGCCAAATGTACATACTCAAACACATAGGAATACATCTGTCTCCGATCAGAGGATGCATGCCTATATCGTGGCAGTATACGACATAATTCTTGGTTATCTCAATCTCGTGAAGTCAACTCTTTGACCTAACTTATCTGACACCTCCGAATATCCATTCCTATGCAGAGGACCTGCATCAAGAAGTCGGTTAGATATTAGCATTTAGAGAAGGATTGCCATCTCCTTCTCATATCGGAGATCATCTCTTAACAATCATTTAACAGTGCTTGATGAATCCTCAATATGACTCTTTAGATATTCATCCAAGCGCCAGCCTCTATGATTCAACCATTGAATCAAGATTTGTATGATCATTAAGATGTCCATGGTACATAACTCAAAGTGTACTAAGGTATCTTATAATGCATTCATTCATTTAAACTCAAACAAGAAGTGAAATAAATCAATAAATTTTATTGATATATCAAATATTACAATAACATTTATTGTAAAAATGGTTCACATCAGGCTCACATCGCTAACTATCTCCCACTAGTCCTCAAAACCATTCAAGTACAATCCTTAAACCCATGCTCATTACATATTGGTCGAAAACCTTCTGTATCAAAGGCTTGGTAAGGGGATCAGCAACATTGTCCCCCAGAGCCACCTTGGTGATGACGATGTCACCACGCTTTTGAATCTCCCGAATGATATAGTATTTCCTTTCCATGTGCTTGCTCTTTTGATGCCATATGGGTTCCTTCGCTTGAGCTATGGATCCTGTGTTATCGCAGAATAGCGGGATGGGAGTATCAGAGGAAGCTACATCAAGATCCAAGATGGAATTGCACAACCACACCGCCTCCTTTGCAGCATCCAATGAGGCAATATATTCAGCTTCTGTTGTTGAATCAGTTGTAGTGTCCTACTTCTTGCTTCTCCATCTCACAACACCACCATTCAACAGGGACACAAACCCTGATGCCGACTCTCGATCATCAATATCCAACTGGAAGTTTGAATCTGTGTATCCAAAGACTTGGAGATCATCATCTCCATAGACCAATATGTAATCTTGCATTTGTCTTAGATACTTAAAGATGTTCTTCACTGTATTCCAGTGTTGCTATCCATAACATGATTGGTAACCGCTTACCACTCTCACTGCATGGGAGATATATGGCCTTGTGCACATCATGTCATACATTAGCTTTGTTGAGATATTTGCTATCTTTCTTTTTGTTCTCTTATTATCTATTTATTTTTTATTCCTCTTATAATTTGCCCAATAGGTTCCTTTCCTATATAAGAGAATCCAAGGGCCTCTCAATAATGCAATTCATTCTTTTCCCTCTACATGGTATCGGAGCAACGGTCCTAGACCGGAGTTCCCGTATCCCACCCTAACCCTACCCCAACCCCCCCCCATCGCACTGCCACCACTGCCGAGCCGCCTCTCCAGGCCATCGTCGGTGCTCTAGGTCACCGACACTAGCCACCACCCTGCCCCAAGCACCGCCAGGCAGCAACCAGTTGCCCAGGCCATCGTTGAGGCTACCTCTAGCCATTATAGACGATGCCCCCAACTGCCTAAGTCACTGTCGACCATCCAGTGCCCCTCCACACATCTCTGCGGCTCGATCTGCAGTCTGATTCAATCTGATTTTGACCGAAAAACACGATTTAGACCTATAAATCGTGTTTTCCGACACTAAAGAGCTGTGATGATTGATGAGGATGGTTGTATGAGTCTATACGTATAATCAATCCTTCATATGATCATGTAGACTCATTCATATCGGTCTAATCCCTAGTTGAGTTCCGTTGTTTGGTCGTTTTTCCATCATGTCGGAGAACAAGGGTGATATCTTTTCATCCAGAGACTTTAAGGGTCCAGCTCCCATAGCTAAGATTGATGGAACCAACTATGAGTTGTGGTCCATGCAGTTTCTCACCCTAATACATTGCAAAAAAAATGAGCACATCCTATCAGATCCAAAGCCAATGGATAAGACTGGGGAAAATGCTTCTTGGAAGCAAGATAGTATGTATGCTTGTGTTTGGCTTTGTGGGACCCTCACCATGAAGATAGCCAATGATACTCTGAATCAACCCATCGCCAAGGCGATGTGGGACACTTTGGGATCCACCTATGCACAAGCGAAGAATGAGGCCAAGATTATTCAGCTACAGTTCAATATCTACAAGGAGCAGAATGGCCATCCTCTGCACGCGCACTACTCTTCACTCCGTGGCATGTTCGAGAAGCTTCATAGATACATGCATATTACGACATCTACTGAGCAACAGAAGACGTATAGGAACTCCACGATGGTTGGAGTATTCATGGTTGGACTTGATACAAAGTATGATGTCGCGCATACTTAGCTGCTTACTAGAGCTACCATACCTCCCATAAAGGAGGCCTATAGCCGTCTCAGTTGTATTATCATGCCTTCTACAACCACTTCTCTGCCCTCTTCAATGATGGTCGCTTCTCGTGGTCAAGGAGGGACGAACTAATCTAGAGAACATACCTCTTACAGCAGAGGCAGTCGGTGCCAGCGTGGCCCTTGCACTTATTATCGTAGGCCTAGACATGCCGAGGATACATGCTACTAGAACCATGGGTATCCTGCTTCTGGTCGCATAGAAGAACAGATGGACCTTCAGAGACTCCAACTTCCCAGGATGATCCATGCATGGATAATATTGTCTCTCGTATTAGAGAGATCATGACTCCCACTATCGGTACCACCACTACAGATGCCATAGCCGCAACCAGAGCCTCTTCAAGCCCCTCATGTATCACCTATGCTTTTACTGGTAGTACTGGTGCAGACATGACAAAGTGGATGATGGACTCTGGTGCTTCCCACCACCTGTGTGGAGACAGAGCTCAACTTAGGTCCTACATGACTATACCACTTGGCAGATGGGTAGTCATTGCTAATGGCGACCACTTACCCATTACAGGACAGGGGGAGGTGCATTTGACACCATCCATGCGCCTTCAGATTGTTTTATATGCTCATGACTTTTAGATGAATTTACTTTCCATTAGCCAGATTACTAAGGATATGCATTGTCATTCCATTTTTGACCATTCATCTCTTGTGTTTCATGGCATACTCATGGACAGGGTGATTGGATGTGCCCATGAGCAGCGGGGGCTCTACAGACTGGTCCAAACTCCTCATTCTAGTGTTTCTACTATACCTACTGGACTAGTCTCTCCATATATGTGTCACCTTCATTTTGGCCACCTTCCTCTGTAGAAGATGTGTCATGTCCTCCCTCATATTTCTAGGAGATCCTCCTTTCAGTGTGAGGCATGGAAGTGCAAATGGGTATTCACTGTGAAACACCGTGCAAATGGAAGTATGGATCGCTATAAGGCGAGACTTGTGGCATGAGGGTTCACCCATACATATGTGATGCACTATCAAGATAATTTCTCTCTGGCTGCCCAACATTCTACTCTACGTATTCTACTTTCATTTGTTGTGACACAAGATTGGCCAACCAGCTTGATGTGAAGAATGCCATCCTTTTATGGTGATCTATATGAGGAGGTCTACATGCAACAACCACCTAGCTTTGAAACTGAGGGGGAGTGTGATGAGTGAGATCTATCAAGGGTTGTACGATTTCACAAGGCGAAACCATAACCTTAATCAATCAACAATCAACCCACGAATAAATCAAGAAGGAATAGAACAAAATGTGAGTCAAAATTTATTATTCTCTACAACTAAATGTATAACAAATAAGCATGTAGAGGTCGAACTAGAAAGAGCAAAATCGGTAGCCTACGATTATTATTAATTAAAGGGTATTACGTACAACATGCCCTTCATCTATATTTTTGTGGATTTTTTATTTTATATATTTTTTAATTTTTATTTTTATATACTCTTTTTTTGTTTTTGGTTTTATAATATTGTATTTTCTTTTTATATTATATATATATATATATTATATTTCTTATTATTCTTAAGAGATGACAAAATATATAAGGCTATATATGCCATAATAGATAAGATAGATATATATATATTCAACTAAAAATAACTAAAAATTACAGAATTAAATATTTTTAGGTATTATATATTTTTTTAGTGTTTTTATGTTTTTTCAGGCTTTTTTGCTAATTATGGATTTTTAAAATAAAAAAGATCCCAAATCAGGGTTTAAATAATAAGATGAGATTGAAATGAAGATTAAAAATAACAAAATAAGTCCAAAATTCTTCAAATCAATTTTTATAGATAGATAGTAAGATACATAAAATTTAGAAATAGAAAAATGTATTTTTAGATTTTTTGTTAATTTTTAATATTTTTTATTGGATTTTGGAGTTTTTTTATTTTTAGTCTTTTTTCTTTTCTTATTTTTAGAGATTTTTGGTATGGAATTATAAATACTAAAATACACAACATATATTTTTTGAGAATTTTTCAAAATGTTTTCTTTTTTTGCTATTTTATAAGTTAGACTAGGACAAAAACGTGCTCATTTCATTTTCAATAAATAGTAAAAAGTTTCAATTGCAAAATAAAAATAGGGCGCGGAACTATAATCAATCAGGAGCATACACCTATTTTTTTGTGATTTTTGGAGCACAATAACTATTTTAAATAAATACAACAAGCACACACAAATATAAGGCCTGATAGGGGCATAAATGTAAATAAAATAAAGTACGAGAGCCTCTATGCAATTTTTCCAAAAATATACAACTATATTACATTGTAGTGGACCAAAAATAAATATAAAAAAGCATAAGGGCATCCCTGCAATTTGACCAAAAAATAAATACAAAAATACACGTGAGGTGACCTAGTATGGACCTAAGTGCAATATTCATGATGTGCAGGGGTTGACTTGTAATTTCACCTCATTTATTTAAACTACATATTTTAGTTACATGGTTAATTAATAAATAGAAAAATACTCAGGGTAAGATATGTAAATTACCCTTAGAGACACACAATGGACGATGCAATGCTCCTCACTTATCCACGTTTACGGCTCAGATCTTTTGATGATGCTTTGCGTTGAATGATCGAGATTAAATCTCAGATGAGACCTGATGGCTGACTGCAGGGCTTATCTAACGGCGCCTGCTCCACCTGATGCTTGGGCTCGATCGGACGACTTCGAGACATGCTAGAAGAACGTGGGAAGAACATGAGCTGATAAATTTCGATCGGCCAAATCTTACTCCACTGGCCTCTAATTTTGCTGTAGAAGAGTTCATGACGATCATGGAATTGATCCGTAGTTGCTCGCAGGTTCAATGGCGTTCATGCCTCATCGATGGAGGTCAAAAGCTCTAGGGTACCTAGAGCATGTTCTCAAGCTTCAACTGAGGCTCAGATGCCCCCTTCTGATCCTGCAAAGATGCTAGGAAGCAGGACTGTACGAAGGTGAAGGGATCTAGTGTTTATTGGATGGAATCAACTGCTGGATGAAGATGGCGGAGAGGTCTTCGATTAGACGACGGAGGGAAACCTCGATTCACAGAACCACTAGGGTCCTGGTTGACCAAATGGATATAGGGGGTGGAGAAGGCACGGGGGAAAGTGTGGAAGTGATTGTGGATGGTCGAAATACAACGGAGCATAGTAAACAGACTACCGGAGCTCGAGAGCTCCAGTGAGGGTAACTAATCAACTTAGGCTAAATTACTGATCGAAACTTGAATTTAAAGACAAGAAAAGAAATACGGGAAGCAAATCTGTCTAAAAAGGGAAGGAAAAGCAGGTCTTGTACCTGGCCAGAGACCAGGGAGCAGGGTGGCCGGCGATGACCACCGTGGGTGCACCTCCTCCTCTACGAGTCGCTCACGACCTCAGGGATCTCCCTCTGTCACATGGATGCTCTCTAAACCAAAGTGCAGGGGCTCTAAGGCTCGGAACAGTGAACAAATTTGAATAATGAGGTGGAGGTTTTTATTTATAGCCATGTCGGGCGCCCTTATTGAGGGGTGAATTTGGAAGAATCTAACTCACGTACAAAAGATCTACAGATACACGAGCAGATCTTGTGAAGGGCTCGAGGTATTTGGAGTAGGGATGCAAACGGACGAATACGAATGCGAATTCAGGTCATACCATAACCATATCCATAGTATTTTACGAATACAAATACGATTGTTAAACAAATGTCAAAAATTAAGATCCATATCCTCAAATACGAATATGAAATGAATCTTTTATGAACGAATACGAATATACAAATGAATGTTAACTTTAACATGAATATTAAATTATAAATAAAAATGAACCTAAATTATTTGGTGACCACTTCTGTATAACTTCCATCTTTTGTTTAACAGCATTCCATGATTCAAACAAGTAGCTTATGGTGTACAAAATCTACATTATATGCCATAATATAAGAGATCCCCTTGTGCAATCACATAAGAAAATGGTAGAATGGAATGAACATTAGAGTATTAAGATGCTATTCCAGATCGATTGTAGTTGCGAGGGAGGGCGAGGGAGATGAGGGAGGCGCCTGCCTCTGGCTGTAAGGGAGGATGAGGGAGGTGAGGGAGGGCAGCTGCGACAGCGAGGAAGGGTGAGGGAGATGATGGAGGTTGGTTGCGACTGCAAGGGAGGGGGGAGTTTGTTGCGGTTGCGACGGATGGTAGGGGAGGTGAGGTAGCGGTTGCGAGAAAGGTTGGGGGAGGCGAGGGTGGTCAGCTACAATGGAGGGAAGAGGGCGGGCGAGGCGAGGTAGCGGCTACAACAGAGGGAGAAGAGATGGTCGGTACGGGGGTGGGGCTGGTGGCAGGGGGCTTCAAGGGGGAGGCAGTGGTCGACAGGAGGAGGTGGGGAGGCGAATGGCGTAGGGGGGTGGCAGGGAGCGGGGGGCGCAGGGGGAGGCGGGGAGGTGAAGGGCGAGGGGACGGAGGGAGCAGGGGGACGTGGGGCCGTAGGGGGTGGAGGGGGTGGCGGAGGGTGCAGGGGGAGGCGGGGGTGGCAGGAGGCGGAGGACGGAGAGGAAGGCGGGGCGACATGGGGAGGTGGCGAGGGAGGCGGAGGGCGTAGGGGGAGGCGGTGGGCGGCAACTAGCACGAGGAGGAGGTTAGGGGGAGGCGAGGGCGGCGGCCTGGGGGTGGGGGGAAGAGGGCGTCGGGGGTGGGGACTGGGGAGGGATTTGGGTGGGGGGCATATTAACCTTGATTTTATTTTTTAGAAAATATAATATGAATATTCGTATTCGTAACCGTATCCACAATTTTTTTCGTATTCGTAATTGTATTCGTATTCGCATTCGTTAACTCAGGATTCATATTCATATTCGTATCTGTAAATAATTCATTTAGAATATTCATATTTGTATTCGCATTTGTCTGTTTTAGAAAAACAAGAACCATATCCTCTTAAAAACGAATACAAACAAAAACGAATACGAATATAACCACATCCGTTCGCGTCCTTGAGTTGGAGCAACAGGGCGGCTGGGAATAATAAGAGAAAGTGGGCCGCTTGAAACTTCTGACAGAAGTAAGAAGAAAGGCAGGGAGTTGACCAGGGGTCAACGATCCTTGAATCCTATTAGTCCACGCAGACCACTACATGACAAAATAGGTCCTTTTATTTGAAAATAATTAATTAAAAATAGTGCAACTCTTTCCTCGAGGAGTGGGGCATCCTCTTCTAAGTTCAAGTGACAACCAACTCAAGAGGTGGGGTGAAGAGGAGAATGGACGGTAGCCAGTGTAGCTACCTATCCTAGGATGCCTGAATAGTAGACAAGTCATCCATCTACAGGATCGCATGATATGACTTTGAAGCTCAAGGTTGCTTATTGAATATACAAATATGTACACTCCGGCGGTTATTTTATTTTCAATCAGGCCTGTCCACTTTTTTGGAGTTTTTGCTTTTTGCATTTTTTTGAAAAACTATATACAACAACATTTACATAAGGAGCTTTTCCTCTTGAGCTAGTAGACTATCCCTCTTTTGAACCATTATTGCAACCCACACTCTCATGTCTTTAGACGTCTTTGCTACTGGATGGGTTGGGGGTGCACTTCCCTCCCTAGACGAGGACAAATGTTTCCACTTGTGTGCGTCTCATACCAACAAATCCAATCCCCTCACCACTCCAATTGAGTTGAGCCAAGTGAAAGGTGCATATGTCCAAGTTAGGTCATTATCAACAAGAGCCGTGTATGCGCTCCGAAATACTCTACTGAGATCGTCAAGAATCTATGGAACCAAGTGTCACGATTCTCAAAGAATTAAGTCAACCAGACCTGAAGTACCTCAATTTCAGTTCCTATAAGTTTCCTGTGATCAGGTAGATTTAAGATCCAACCAAGCTCCAATCTTGGGATTTTACTTAGACTTGTTCAATTATCAAACTCAATCTGAAAAATACGAATGCTATGCAAATGCTATGTACAATGCAGATAATATTTTTAGGATGTAATTTTCAAACTTTTGAAATTTTTAGAGATTTTGGGAAAAAAGATTTTGCAAATTTTTATGCATTTTTTTCAAAAAGATTTTACAATTTTTTGATTTTTGGTTTTGCAAATGTTTTTGGTATTTTTCAAAATAAAAGATTTTGGATACAAATAGGTACAAATATTTACATATATATATATATATGCATCTTATATTTACAAGAATTGGTTTATTAAGAATTTACAAGGGATATGTGATCGTTTTTATAGATATGTATATATAGTTGGTAAGGAGTTTTAGTGTGATGTATATATTCCTCAAACTTATTTGAAAAATGATTTTATAAAAAAATTGAAAACTATAGTCCAAAATAGTTTTTGTAAATAATTTTTTTACAATCACTTACACACATTTGAAAATCATTTTGCAGAGGTTTTTCCAACATTATCTATAGATTTTTCAAGTATTTTCACAACCATTTTCCAAACCGTTTGCAAATAGTTTTTCAAACCTTTTTTTTCAAACAAAGAAAAGAAATTTTTACAAGCAAAACATTTTTTACAAAGGTTGAAAATATTTAACAAAATATTTTCCAAATAGTTTTCAAAAGATTTTGCAAAAATATTTTCACACTATCTTTCAAACATTTTGTAAAAGTATTTCTACCTGATATATTAATCAATATATACACAAAGAATTTGAGGAATAATATGCATCTTTTTATTAAGTATTTCTAATGAATTTACTAGTATATATAGTATTTTATATAGTATTTTAGACATAATAATTATTAAAAATACGGAAGTATGAGTTATGGCTAATAGTATATACCCAATATATACGACCCCCCTATACTTAGCTTGAGCTATGTCCTCGTAGATCTGAGAGAAAAGAGAAGATATAACTCACAATGAGTATTGAAGAATCTAAAGAATAATGAATAAAGGAATGACTGAATCAATGAGAAGTCGACCATCCCCCCTATACTTAGGATCACATAATCCTAAGTATAACAGACTGTACCTACATGCAGGGAGGGTCAAGGGTGGGAATGAACAGATCGTACTCAGGCTGTCTCTCCCTATACTTAAGGTAAGATATCCTTAAGTATAGACAATAAGAGGAGATAGTGGAGAGGATCAAAGAATGAACAAACTCGTGGTGCATACCCCCTATACTTAGGATAAAGTACACTCTAAGTATAGAAATCTGAGAAAAAGGGGTGATATAATTTTTTTTAATAACATAAACTGAAAACAAAAAGAAGAAAAGAAGAAAATAGGAAAGCTTAAAGGAAGAGTTTTTGAGTGGCATTATCTGAATGTTGTGATGTTGTTACTATTGTGGATGTTCTGTCAGAGCATAATACTTGGATAGAGTCGACAACGATCAAGGAAGTGTCATGCTCGAGGTAGGGATTCTGTAGCTGACCATTGAGAACAAATGGTTGTGCATCAGGAGATAATTTTGATATCAAATACATCCGTTGTCACACACTTCTTGAACTCTGAATGTCCCTGTCCATTTCCTCTTTAATTTGCCCGGAAAAATCTTCAACTTTGCATCGAATAGCCACACTTTCTATCCAGTCTCGTAGGTCTTTCATCTATTGTGCTGGTCATGTCAGCATTTAACCTTCTGCTTGTACATCAATGCGTTATCATATGTATAGTCTCTGAATTCTAGGAGCCTGTTCAGTTCCTCTTTCATTTTCTGACCACCTTGTTGTGAGTCCAAATTGCAAATGTTAACTTCCCACATTGATTTATGAATTAACTCTACTGGAAGGTGGCATGGATTCCCATATACAAGATGATAGGGGAACATGCCCAACAGAGACTTGTAAGCGGTTCTGTATGCCCAAAGGACTGGTTCCAAAAGTTGGGACCAATTTTTCCTGTCCGGCTTGACAAGATTCTGGAGTATCACATTAATTTCTCTGTTGGATACTACCATACCGTTGGTCTGAGGATGGTAAGGAGATGCGACTCCATGCTCGATATCGTACTCCTTTGTTAATTTCTTGACCTCTTTGTTAATGAAGTGACTACCCCCATATGATATTAATATATTTAGAATCCCGAGCCGCAAGGTGATATTTTCTTTCAGAAAGCGACACAATGTATGTCTGTCTACGGCTCGAGAGGGCATAACTTCAACCCAACGAATCACATAATCGATGGCAAGAAGGATGTGATCGTATCCCTGATTGTTGGGGAAGGGTCCCATGAAATAGATGCCCAAGCATCGAATACATATGCAATCTGAATGATCTTTAGGGGCATTGAAACCTTTATTGTAAGGGTACCTTCCAATCGCTGACAGTTAATGCAATGTTTAAGAAATGATGTGGCATCTAAATAGCGTGGGCCACTATAGGCCACACTGCAATACTTTTGCTGACGTTCTATCTCCAAAGTGGTGTCTGCCAGTTTCGAGTGAGTGACAATGCTCGAGGACACTATGATGCTCCACCTGAAGGATACACCATCGCTAAATACAATCTGCTTCTTTCCCGAATAAAAGAGGATCTTCCCATTGGTAGAAATGGATAGTTGACAATAATTTGTCCTTTCAAATCTTCGTCCAATCTTGCAGGACTACACTAGAAATGAGGCAGCTCATAATATCGGCATACCAAGGGAGTGAATCCACAACCAGAATTGACTCGTCAGGAAAGGTGTCTATAATATGTGAACTGCTCAGTGGAGGCTCTTGCTGCTCGATTATGGAGAGGTGATCTGCTACCACATTCTAGACTCCAGGCTTGTCTTTGATTTCCAAATAGAACTCCTGGAGGAGAAGGATCCATCTGATCAGTATAGGCTTGGAATCCTTCTTCTACTGTAAGTATCGGACAGCATAGCGGTCAGTATAGATAATGACTTTTGATCCTAGAAGATAGGATCTGAACTTCTCAAGGGTGAATACCACAACCAACAATTCTTTCTTTGCCACAGTGTAATTTCTCTGAGCCTTATCTAGTGTTTTGCTGGCATAATGAATGACATAGGCACCTTGTCTTTCCTTTGTCCTAGAACAACCCCAACTGCAAAGTCTGACACATCTGTCATGATCTCAAAAGGAAGAGACCAATCTGGCTATTGTAGGATGGGAGCTTGAGTGATTAGCTCCTTCAACCGATTAAATGAAATGAGAACTTGTTGATCAACATTGAACTCAGTCTCCTTACAAAGGAATTCTGTAAGAGGTCGGGCGATGCGGATGAAGTCACAGATAAATCTTCTGTAGAATCCCACATGCCCCAGGAATGTCCTCACATGCTTGAGTGTCTGAGGTGGCTCTACATTGGCAATCACATCCACCTTTTTCGGGTTGACTTCCATCCCATGTTTGAAAACAACGTGACCCAGCACAATCCCTTTGTGACTGTGAAGTGTATCTTTTCCCATGATAATATCAGATTGGCTTCACGACATTTCTAAATTACTCTATCTAGGTTCTCAAGACAAGAATCGAAGCTGTCACCATAGATGGAGAATCGTCCATAAACACCTCGAGAAAACTTCCTACCATCTCGGCAAAAACTGCAAGCATGCATCTCTGGAATGTCGCTGGTGCATTGCATAGTCCAAACGACATTCTCCTGAAAGCATAGATGCCGAACAGACAAGTGAAGTTTGTTTTCTCTTGATCTTCAGGGGCGATTGCCGCTTGGTTGTACCTAGAGTACCAATCCATAAAGTAGAAGTACTCCTTGCCAGCCAGTCTTTCCAATACTTGATCAATGAACGGTAAAGGGAAGTGGTCCTTCTTAGCTGTTGCATTCAGGCAGCGGTAGTCAACACATACACGCCAGGATGTCAATACCCGAGTAGATATCTCCTCTCCTCTGTCATTTGTAACCACAATGAGCACTAATTTCTTTGAAACTACATGTAGTGGGCTCACCCATTTGGAGTTGGAGATGGGATAAATGAAGCCTGCATCACACCATTTCGTGATTTCTTTCATGACGATGTCCATCGGATTTGGGTTCAGTCTTCTTTAAAACTCTCGAGATGGCTTGGCATCTTCTTCTAATAGATGTGGTGTGAGCACAAAGCATGATTTATCTTGCGGAGGTCTGAGACGTGCCAACAAAGTGCCCTACGGTTTTTCTCTAGAACCTCAAGGAGTCGAGATTCTTGCACCGGGGTCAGCCTGTTGCTGATGATGACCGGATACATGTTTTTTGCACCCGTAAGGAAAGCATACTTAAGTCATGTCGTAAGTGGCTTTAATTCAGGTTTTAATCCAACCTGCCTCTCGGTCACTTAGGAAACTGTGCTGGTTGGAGGATGATCAACCTGAACTTGGGAGGTAGTGCTCACCTCAGTGTCTTATTGGTCCTCTAAAGATGTGCCGAACCAATCTACAATAAGTCCATTATATTCAGGCTGGAGTGAATCATCTGAACCAAAGAGATGCATCAACAAATTGGATTCTGTCTCCCAAGTTTCATCGGAGCTTGCATCCACTGTGATTTCCAGGTCCTCCTCAAGATAGAGGATTTCCCGTGTCCATGGGTCATTCAAAGAGAGTGGTGTGTCTCTGATCTTTACAATGAAGTCACAGACTGCTTCAGGCGGTGCTGTATGACTTTTATCAGTTATGACTTTAGGCTCGCTGATCATGTCTATTGTAACTCTGTTGTTGCTCGAGCTGAAAGTGATTTTTCCAGACCCATAATCAAACACGACCTCCGCATTGCGTAGGAATGGACGACCTAGAATAATAGGAGTCTAGAGTAAGGGTGCAGGAGAGTCCACGTCAATGACTACAAAATCAACTGGAAACTACATGTCCCACACCTTTACCACAATGTCTTCCAAAAGACCTCAGGGTCTCTTAATGGATTGATCGACAAACTGAATCATTGTTGTCCGCTTGAGAGGACCTAGCCCGAATTCTCGTAATAATGAAGAGGGCAGGAGGTTGATGCAAGAACCATTGTCAAGCAAGGTTCGCTCGAAGACTTGATAAAAAATCTTGCAACTGATCAAAGGTGATCCTTCGTCTTGCTTCTTCTGCGGGAGATTGCTGATGACTGTGATTGCAACCATGGTAAGAACGTGCTTCTCTACCTATCGGTGTCTGTTATTACATGCTGGCTGACGCTTGTTTGTACATGCATCCTTCAAACCTTTCTTTACAACAGGCATGTATTCCATGGCCTTTATCAAAGGAATCTCGATAGTTAGATTATTAATAATATCCACAACTCTGGGATTATATAATGCACTTTTTCTTTTGCAAATTTTTTGGATTTTTCTATTGCATCAGGAAAATGAATATTCACATTACTAAAATAAAAAACAGTGTTCTTATTTACATCAAGATTCCATTCCACAATATTCTGCACATTCGGATCACAAAAAGGAGTACAAACTGGAGACGAAGATGCTGCTACTGGTGGACAAGTAAAAAGCGCAGCCTCTTCTCCGTCATCTGGTGCATGATCGAATGATGTTGGCGACTCCTCCGTGGTTGGCCCGACTTCACGTTGACCACGAACATGTTTTTGGTCTTTTTGAATTTTCTGAATTTCTTGTTGTTTTTTGGTGTCGCTGGAGATGGATGGCAGCTGTCATGGCTCCTCCTCCTCCTTCTTCCTCACCCGATCCTATGCCTGGCATAACTAATGCATAAGGTGATGATTCACCTGTCAAAGATTTATTCTTCCCATGGCTTGTGGTAGATGGAGGCAAAGTTCTACCGCTCCTGAGAGTGACAACATTAGTTAAAGCAATATTACAATCATCTGACTCTACAGGAACAGAATGGACATCACATTCTACATGCTCTTTAGGCTTAAAATTATCGGGATTCGCTTCAACCTGGGTCAGGATAGGAGTTTTAGTGGTCGTCAGGTCGTATAGATTCTTTGTCATCTCTGCTAGGCCTTTCACAAGTTGGGCCAAGCGTTCTAGGGCAGGGTTCAGTAGAATTGCCTCAGAAGTCTCAGTGTGCATACCACGCTGTTGTTGATTGTTTCGGTGCTGAGGCTGAGACTACTGATGGTGCTGAGGAGGTGGAGGAAGCTGGTACTGTTGATATGTGGTAGGAGGGTAATGCTGAGGTAGTGCAACCGCGTACTGGTGGTATGGTTGTGGCTGGCAATACTGTGGCGATGAATATTCCTGATTCCACCTCCATTGGTTTTAATACTAATGAGCCGGTGATATTGAGGTTGAGGTTGAGAGGATTGTCCATAACGACCACCCTGAAGTTGGTGGTAAGCCCTGTTGGCTGGTGGCTGGCCCTGTGAGTGTCCGATAAGACAAGCTAGCTGTGCATCGTTACTCCATACACCGTTGACTTCATGAATCAATGATGGTTGTCGGAATGATGGATCTGAAGGGGGAAGGAAGTCCGGCCGGTAAACCACCATCTTTTGCTGCAGCAGGCCCTGATCGGGTGCCTACATGTAGTACACGTGCTGGATGGCCGGTGGCTGCTGACTCAGTTGAGGCTGCTGTTGCGGTGTTGGCTCGTCCTTCTTCTCAGCAAGAGTCTCTGAAGATGGTGTTGCCGACTGAACAGAACTGATGGTGCTCACCAGTAACTCCAATTGCTTGGTGATTTTATCCAACTTATCTAAGTATCGTGTCCTCTGTTCGATCACAACGAGCTTCTCGAGATCCTGTGACCGCTTCTCAATAATGCCAACCTTTGAGAAATGACCCCCAATGATACTGAGGTTGGAGCTCTCATCTCTCTCTGTGTCATGAGATGCTGTCATATGTACTTGCTTCTAGAGGACCTGCAGTTGCCTCTGATATGCACAGGATGAAGACAGGGTGACCTCTCCTTCAACCATTTCTTCAAAGATCTGCCAGACCACATCTTCATTCTTGTTAAAATGAGATCCCCACATGCTGCATCGACGAGCCTTTGGTTTTATACTTTCAGGCCCCCGAAAAGGTGTGGGCCAGACTGGTCCTCGGTATCTCATGATGGGGCATTTTTCCTGCAGGTCTATCAATCGCTCCCAGGCTTCATGGATAGTTTCGTGTATAGCTTGGGAGAAGTTGCTGATCCTGGCTCGCATCTGGTTGAGACGATTAGGAGGGTAGTATTTGTGAAGGAAGGTAGATTTCAGTTCCTCCCAAGTCATCACAACCTTCCTTAAATGATTGACCCAGTACAGAGCCTTGTCTTGCAAGTCGAAAGGGAACACCATCATCTTCACTACATAAAAGGGAACATTGGGGTAGTGGGTAGTTCGACAGATGTGTGAGAACTATTGCAGGTGAATGTATGGCTCCTCATTGATGTTCTTGTTAAATGATGGTGGGAGAGCAAGGAGCTGTGGCTTGAGCTCAAAGTGAGCATGGACCGATGGAATGAGGATCCACTCGGAGATCTGGTTGTCTCCAGGATTGTATGTCTCTTTCAACACCGGTTTCTGCCTTTCTGGTTCCGGTTCTTCTTCGTCTGGGTCATCACGGGGTCTGTCTCCTCCTCCTCCTGTTGGTCTATTCATCACATCGTTTAGCATCTCCTGAAATGCAGTCTTGTGCTAGGGCCTTGATGAATATATGATTCTCACTCTTTATTATTTTATTTTAGCTATTTATTTTAGCAAAACAACATGTAAATACCTGTAAATACAATAACATAACATTTAGCATGCATGCGTTAGTATTGCATAATTAGCATGTATTTGTGCAAAAATAAAAGAATAAAGGAAAAGAAAAAAGAAGGAGATATTTAGAATAAATACAGGGTGACTCGAACCCCAGGAGAAGGTCAAGCCTTGACCTGATCACCAAATAAAACAAGTAGAGAGAGATAGGGCTGCTTTGCATTGTACATATTACCTATATGTATATATAATTATTTTTAACATGACAAAATTAAGTCATTATTTTTACCTCATTGTACATATTTCTAGTAATAATAAAAAAAGAAAATAAAAATCAGAAAAATTAAATAAAAATAAAAAATAAAATCCCTTTCTCATTGTCAAATACAAATGTATATATGTCACATCCACCATTTATTTCATACTTGTAAATAATTTGTAAAAATAAAATAAAAATTATTTTGTACTCCTAAAATTATGATGTAAATAAATAAAATATAAAATAGGGGTATTTGTATACAAATAACAAAATAAAAATAATTGTACATAATACATAGGTATATTATACATGTATATAAAACTATATATTGTATATAAACTAATTTATTTTTCACAAAATTCATTAAAAATCATAGAAAAATTCCTTGAAAAATAATAGACAATTTTCATTTTATTCATTTTTATCATTTAAATACATTTATTGTTTTTAATGTAATTATCTTTATTTTTCTTTTCTGTTTTGTCTTGTAGTGTGTTTTGTCCTATTCCATGCCCCTTCTGATTGGGCCACGTTAGAATATTGACTCCAGTTAACGACTCCTTCCAGGTTGGGTCGGGTCAGGTCGTCCATCTCTCGCCGGAGCCATTTCTCCATATTTTCATGCCCTAACCCGATCACATCTGGCCCTGATTCTTTGCCCGACCGTCCTCCTAGGATCCGCGATCCTCACGGATCCCTAGGAAGGTACGGATCTTCCTAGGGTTGCACGCTTGCTCTCGATTCTTCCAGCCCCTTAGGAATTCTATAAAGTCTTCCATTCCGCCTCTACAACCGGGTAGCTCGTGCCTCGCTCCTCTCATCCCTAGATGTCTTCAGTGGAGTGACAACAACCGGAGGATGTCTCTGGATCGAGGTTTGGTGGTGTAATCACGCAACTCAGCTACGTGGCTGGAGTCCTCCATCGCGTCCAGCCTCCCTGCCTGCCGCAGCACGATTGAGGCCACGACCCCGCTTCTCTGCTCCGCCTGGACTTGCTGAGTTCCTTAGCACCCTTAGGTAACATATCTTTCAACTCTATTTTCCATTCCCATCGAATCTTTCATCTATCCTCCACTGCAATTCATCTGCTCTGACCACCATGGTCGGAGCCTCGTCTCATCCTCATGTCCATTAAGATCAACTCCTCGCCTCATCCCACGTCTTGCACCACACAATGATCATCCTTAGCCTTGCTCCCCAGAGAGAGATTAGGCTCGAGTCTCTTTCCCCCACGTACGTCGGAGACCCAAATCCCATTCACCGTCACTTCCCCTATCTTTTGAAGCAATAACGTGGGTCGGAGCATAGCCCCGAACCCTCTCTCCCTTTTGCAGGACTACTCGTGCACCAGGGTGCGGTCTGGAGTCTTCGCTGCTCAGGCGGAGCAGCTCTAGGAGGAGTTCACCACCAGCCACCATATGACTGTCGTCACCTCCATGGAACCATCCACTGGGAGTGGAACTTCCTTGCAACACTCCAGGACCCTTGGGTGACTTGATCAGAGCAATGGATCGCATCCATCGGCCAATTGAAGTTCATCCAGGGTAGTTCTTCCACATCCTCGACTCACCGTTGGATGCTCTCACTGCTGCCAAATTCCATCATGCTTGTTCAACAGCAACAGCCTTTCCGCCGTTGGATCAGATTCTCTGGAGCCATCTGACACGCACATAGCTGACCAAATCAGAGGCATCAGATCGACTGTAGGGAATGATCAGAGCTGTAGGATAACGACCCCTTCCACACGCGCCACATGTCTCTGCAGGGGTAGATTTCTATTTTACCCTTACTTGTTTTGCATTTACTTTTTAGTCCTGTAAATATTCGCTGCAGTTCATTTTATTTTGGACAATTTGTAGTTTGAACCTATAGTTTTCTTGTATTTGCATTGTAGTCCCTCTAAATCTGAGGCACATGTAGTCCCACATGACCTGCTGGGTATTTGCATGGCCAGTCCTGAACTCTTTGGTTGTTATTGATTGAATCATATATTTTGAGAATTACACTTATGCCCTTGTGAGCATGGGTCACGTGTATTATGTGTGTTTGTTCGGCTAATTTACAATTTAGGCCCTTATCTTTTATGTGTGTTATTATCCGGCCTGAAACTTTATTCTAATTGCAATAAGGTCCCTATAAACTGCCAGCTTTGTTTTTAATTAAATAATTATCAAATAAAGTCCAAAAATTATATAAAAATTATTGTTAGCTCCTGCTAATAGGTAATATTTATTGTAAATTTTGGGATTAATTTTATATCTACTTTATTTTCTAAAAATAAAAAAATCATCAAAAACTGTTCTGTCTATTTTATAAAATACATAAAAGTTATAAAAATTGTGTTAAAAATTCCAAAAAAATAGTGTTTGTTTGTTTTTGTTTACTTTACCTCCAGTTTGTTTTAAAAATCATTTTAAAATCCTAGAAATCTCAAAAACTTATACAAATCATTAAAAATTCAAAAAGAAAATAAAAAAATAGGATTTCAGTTTCTGTTTGCAGATCTTTTTATTAAATTTTTCATAAATATCACAACCAAGGCATTATGGAACTTTTAGTATTTTTAATTTGCCTTCCAGTCCATGATGTACACTATTTTCCCTTTTAGCCTTTATTTGATCTTTATACAATCATATCAAAATTGGAAAAATCTCAGAAAATCATCAAAAACATCTGAATATCTGAAAAGCATAAAAATATTTTTATTCTAGATTTTGAGCATTTTTAGCCCTTAAATAAAATTCCCAAAGCTTGCTTGTGTGCTTTATTTCCTTTTATGCTTGTTTTTTCCTTCTAGATTAAAAATCCAAAAAAAATTACAAAACTAAAAATTGACAAAAATATGCATTTTTCTTGCTTGATCATGACTAATTCATATGTTTACTTGTGCTCTTTGAATTTGACCCTGGTTGCTATACCAGGTTAAAATAAAATAGCAGAGACCGCTAACATTGTTTTGATTGCTTTATCTGTTGTTTGTGTGGTTTCTATTTTTCTTGTTGAGCATGACTGATCGATTGGGGTCGCAACGACCATGATTATTGTTTGATACTTAACTCTAGTTGATCATTCTCTCATCAGGTATGCTCAGTCTGTTGTTGTTGTATGGCTTGGATGGAAGCCAGCAACTGAGCATTCACCTGGTTCTGATCTGGCATCTGTCCCTCCTTAGGTTGGGGAGGCGGCTGTCCCTTGCCCTTTCCTTGAGATGCCATATCTGGGTCTGAGTCTGAAGAAATGAACTCAATGTTGGGATACATGACTAGGTTTGTCTTCTACCTGAAATGTGAAAGGATCCCAATCAGACCACTTGAAATCAAATCCCAGTTGGTTGAAAAAGATGTAGACTGAAATATACTTCCATTTGCTACGACGGTTGTGGGACAAAGGTGGTCACAGTTTATTGGGTGACAAAGGAGATGGTAAGAAGACGAGAAGTCTGGAGATTGGTATGCAAGATCCAAGCTGGATTCTCAGGAATCGCCTCGAATTATTGATGATATCGAGTCCATGGAATCGATGTGGGCATCGACAGGGTTCCGACTAAACCATCCATGGATCATTATCATGGAGCAAAAGAAGATTTATGCAGGAGGAAAGATACGATAGTCAACAAGGAATAAAAAAGAGTGTAAAATAGTAGAAAGGCTCGACCTGGGCGGGGGTCAAAGAGGAAGACACATATGACAAAATTTGCACAACTGCATGGCACTTGATCTTTGAAGCTCAATCTAGATCCATACAAACACAATACAAAATTGCGTTCACCAACTCACACCATGTGAAGCTGTGAAGGATCGGCTATTTATTATCTTTTTCAGTTTTAGAGTTGTTATTTCAGGCATATCTTTTAACAAGTCCTTAACATGCTAACCTTGTAGGAGAGAAAGTACTGCTAGAAAAGTATAAATGTACTTGTCCTCGGCCTTTGTAACATATGCACTTTTTTAAGTCCTTGAAACCCTTCCTTGATCCCTACTCAACCAAAGAAATAGAGATAGGAAGCCGATAGGCGAAACCACTACTTCGATCCTCGCTCGCAATGAAATCACCCTACTCGGACACAAATCGATGAGACAGACACAACCGTGAGGGCATGGCCTAAGTTCAGTACTTCAGACCATGTCAATGTTCCACACAAGGTAGGAACACCGTCGCTGGCAAGTCCCTACTCGATCACGTATGATAGAAGCACCAATACTTCGAAAATCCAGGTGATACAAAGGCAGTTACAGACTGGGTTTTTGGCTCTAATCCTTAGTGGGTCGTGCCTCGCTCATGGGAGGAGATTTTATCCCCTCCTAAGGTACCTGAAAACAATGAGGGCTTTATGAACCCAAGACAGTGAAATTCCATTACGGATTTTAGTTAAGGTTGAAGTTTATTTAGTAGTCCCCTTGTTTTAATTTTCATATTTTCACTTTTTTTGGATCTTTTTGTATACAAGCGTCTAATGTGTTTGTAGATTTTTATTTGAGTCCTAGGTGCTCAAAATCAGAGGGAGATAGCGAAAAAGCCATGCAAGTCGATTTGATGATAGAAATCTCACAATTGAATCTAATGATGCTTGCCGAGTTAGAGAACTTATAGTGCTTCCCAGCTTTCTCGATGCGGTATGCAAAATAGAATTTTTAGACCTATCTACATGGCGGTGTGCAATCGACAAAATCGCCCTAAACGGTAGCTCCTATTAAACCATATGTTAATTATTCAGAAATGAGACCAAGATATGGTCTTCGATACCGAGTAGTGCCTACACAATGGGTCGTGCAAGCACTATATACGACCTCTCTCGGTACGTGGTCTCAAATCCAAATAACTAACATTTATTAATTTGACTAGATCCAAACCTGAGAGACTATATGTACATGCATTCTTGTTAGGGTTTGGACATAGTTACCGAGACAAGCAACCTAAGTCTAGGGGTTCCATGCACATAAAACAAATAAAAAGAAAGGTGAAAAACTCAAAACAATGGGAAACAAAATAAAAGAAGGCAGTAAAGCGTGAAAAACTACGATGAGGCCCCTAGGTGAACAGACACCCGGGCACTAGACCTCATTGTGAAGAATAGTGTCCAAGTCTTAATTATTATAAATTATCAATGAATGTCTCTCTCTCATCATAAAATAAATATATAAATCTAACGAAATTCTATGCTAAATAGTTTCTCCTTGCTTCATTTGTCACCTCTCCAACTGGTCTGAAGGTGAACACCAGTCTCCACCAAGCTCGGCATCACCGGTCTCCTAAGAAACTATCTCTGCATTGTTGTCCCTCACAAAAAAATCACAAAGAGGTATATTATCATAGATAATCAAATAATGTAATCAAAATGAGCTATATACAAAGAATAATTGAATGAATATGTGCATGACAAATAAATTACTAATCACATCAATGAATCAACGAATAAGAAGAATAAATGTACAAAATAAATGACAAAATAGGATACATACATTGCTCCCTGATGATGATGCCGTTTGATGAGTGAGAACTGTCGAGGGTCGTATAGTTTCACAAGGCGAATCACAGTCGGTGCATTTACCACTCAATGCATTTACCACTCAATTAACCTCAATCAATAAACAATCAACCCACAAATAAATCAAGCAAGGAATATCACAAAATATGAGTCAAAATTTATTAATCTCTACAATAAATGTATAACAAGTAAGCATGTAGAGGTCGAACCATAAGAGAGCAAAATCAGTAGCCTACGATTATTATTAATCAAAGAGTATTATGTATACCATGTCCTTCATCTATATTTTTGTGGGTTTTTAGTTTTATATAATTTTTCTTTGGATTTTTTATACACTATTTTTTTGTTTTTGGTTTTACAATTTTGTATTTTCTTTTTACATTTTATCTTTCTTCTTAAGAGATGATAGAATATATAAGGCTATATATGACATAATAGATAATATATATATATATATATATTCAAGTAAAAATAACTAAAAATTACAGAACTAAATATTATTAGGTCTTAAATAGTTTTTAGTGTTTTAGTGATTTTTCTAGATTTTTTGCTATTTTTTTATGAAATTTTAAAATAAAAAAGATCCCAAATCAGGGATTCAATAATAAGCCGAGATTGAAATGAAGATTAAAAATAACAAAATAAGTTTAAAATCCTTCAAATCAATTTTAATAGGTATATAATAAGTTACATAAAATTTACAAACATAAAAACATATTTTTAGAATATTTAGTAATTTTTAATACCTTTTTATTAGATTTTGGAGCCTTTTGATTTTTAATCTTTCTTCTTTTTCTATTTTTAGGGATTTTTGGTCTGGAATTTAAAAATACTAATATACACAACATATATTTTTTTAAGAATTTTTCAAAATGTTGTTTTTTTGGTATTTTATAAGTTAGATAGGGACAAAAACATGCTCATTTCATTTTTAATAAATAGTAAAAAGGGCCAAATTTATAAAATAAAAATAGGGCATGAAACTACAAGAAATCAAGAGCCTACATCTATTTTTTGTGATTTTTGGAGAACAATAGCTATTTTAAATAAATACAACAAAGAACACAAAAATATAAGGCATGACAGGGGCATAAACTTAAATAAAATAAAGTACGAGGGCCTCTGTGCAATTTTTTCAAAAATGTATAATGTATATTATATTTTATTAGACTAAAAATAAATACAAAAGGATGCACGAACATCCTTGCAATTTGGTCACCTTACGCGACACGTGAGATGACCTGGTATGGACCTAAGTGCAATATACAAGAAGTACATGGGTCGACATGCAATTTTACCTCATTTATTTAAACTGCATATTTTATTTAAAAGGTTAATTAATAAATACAAAAATATTCATGGTAGGATATGCAAATTACACCTCATAAGCGCACGATGGACGATGCGATGCTCCTCACTTATCCACGTGGATGGCTTAGATCTTCTGATGATGCTTCACGCTGAATGGTCGAGATTAGATCTTGGATGAGATCTGGCGTCTGACTGCAGGGCTCATCCAACGATGCCTGCTCCACCTGACGCTCGGGCTTGATTGGACAGCTCCAAGACATGCTGGAAGAACGTGGGAAGAACAGGAGCTAGATGAACTTCGATTGGCCAAATCTTATTCCAACGGCATCCAATCTTGCTGCTGAAGGGCTCGTGACGATCCTGGAATCGATCCGCAGCTGCTGTAGGCTCAATGGCGTCTGTGTTTCATCGATGGAGGTCTGGAGCTCTAGGGTACTTGGACTGTGTTCTCAAGCTTTGTTTGGGGCTTAGATACCCCCTTTCGATCCTGCAAAGATGCTAGGAAGCACGACTGTACGAAGGCAAAGGGATCTGAGTGTTTATTGGATGGAATCGACAGCTGGATGAAGATGGCGACGAGGTCTCTAGCGAGGCGGCGGAGGAAAACCTCGATTCACAGAACCACTAGGGTCTCGGTTGATCAAATGGTTCTAGGGGGTGGGGAAGGTGCATGTGAAAGTGTAGAAGTGGTCGTGGATGGTCGAAATATGGCGGAGCACAATGAACAGACTGCCGGTGCTTGAGAGCTCCGACGAGGGTAACTAATTAACCTAGGCTAAGTTACTAAACGAAACTTGAATTTAAAGACAAGAAAAGAAATACGAGAAGTAAATCTATATAAAAAGGGAAGGAACATGACTCTTATACTTGGCCGGAGATTAGGGAGTAGGGTGGTCGGCGACGACCACTGTGGGTGCACCTCCTCCTCCACGAGCCACGCTAGACCTCAAGCGATCTCCCTCTATCACATGGATGCTCTCTAGACCAAAGTGTAGGGGCTCTAAGGCTCGAAACATTGACCAAATTTGAAGAAAAAGGTGGAGGTTTTTATTTATAGCCATGACGGGCACCCTTATTGATGGTTGAATTTGGAGAATCTAAATCATGTAATAAAAAATCTACAGCTACGACATGAATCTAGGGAGATACAGGAGCAGATCCTGTGAAGGGCTCGAGGTAGTTGAAGCAACAGGGCGGCTGGGAATAATCAGAGAAAGCTGACTGCTCGAGACTTCTGAGAGAAATCAGAAGAAAGATGGGGATTTTACCTGGGTCAGCGATCCCTGGAATCGTATTGGTCCACGCAAATCTCTACATGACAAAATAGGTCCTTTTATTTGAAAATAATTAATTAAAAATAGTAAATGATTTTATTAATTTTCTATATAAAATAAGAAAATGTTTATTATTTTATCTAGTATTTTAAAATTAGGATTTTATTTATTTTTTTGATGTTATTTATTATTAGTTAATTTTTAGGTGTATATTTATAGGTATATTCATCTATGTTTTGGCTATTTTATTTTTATTTTGTATTTTTGATTTTATTACTTTATTATCTTATTTTATATATTTATAACCTATTTTTAGGTGTATAAACATATTTTTATTATATTTTTATGATGTTATTTGTATACTTAAATAAATAGGAGGATAAATGTATACGTATATGTATTGTATGTTTATCTATGTATTTAGATATATTATTTATTTTAAAGTATCTGCTTCGATTTTATTTTGTGTTTATATTTTTAGTAGACTATAAATAATATTTACAGTAGTGCAAGAATATAAAAGAATAAAGAATGAAAGAATAATTTTCACCTTTATTTATTTACATGTATTATCATAGCTTTTTTACCTATATATTTATATAGGTTTATTTTATTTTGTATCTTCTTTATGGGTTTATTATATTCTAAATATGTACATATATTATAAATAATATTTACAAAATTATGAAAATTGTAAAGAATAAATAAAATGAATATTTTTATTCGGATATAATGTACAATAGGGGTCCAAAACCTATTTTTCACACCTTAACTCCAAAAATATGAAACCATCTTCATTAAATATCTTATTAAAAGTTATATACAATTAAATATATTTTGAGTTTTTATTTGAGAGATATGGGTCTAGGAAGTTGGGATTTTGGAATCTTATTCAGAGTATAAAAAGTACATTGTGTTATTTTTGTACAAACTCAAATTTGTATTTTTCTATATATTATTTTCTACATCTTTCATGTACAAAGTTTATTTATTTGAGGTATAAAAGTAGAAAAAAAATGGGTCTCAAAAAATGCTTTATTGAATAAATAAAAGAATTGGGTTTTTATTGTATTCTGAACCCTTATCTCTCCCTACTTTATTCCTTGTTGACCAATTCAATTCCTGACTTGTCTCAGGGTTTAGGGCCATAAAATACCTTCAGTATTTTACTCTTTTTCTTTTCATTTCTTTATTCTATAATTTTGGTCTTAAAACAATAGTATTTATACAATAAATGTAATAAATAATGAATGTTATTTTTTTTACAAATTAATGCTATTTACATGCATTAGCTAGGGTTTTAAGGCCAAAATGACATAATAAAGGTAATAAAATGGAGATTCATTAGAGTGTCAGAAGGTTTGTAGGCTACATAAGGCTATTTATGACATTAAACAAAGTCCAGGAGCATGGTTCCAGAAGCTCTCAGACTTGATAGAGTAGCAGGGGTTTGTGCGACCGATTGCTGATCACTCTTTGTTTGTACACATGACCAAGAGAGGTACTATTGTTACATGGGATGATGAGCATGGCATTCAAGTTGCCAAGGACTTCCTAGGTCAGCAGTTTGTGACTAAGGACCTTGGCAATTTACGTTACCTTCTTGGACTGGAGTTTGCCAAGAACCAGCGAGGTGTTGTGATGGCCAAGAGGAAGTATGTTACAGATCTTATTTCAGATAAAAGCGTGGCAGATTGCAGACCCGTCACTACTCCTATTGACATCGAGCATGAAGCTCTATGATGATGACACTAAGGAGGTCGACAAGAGGAGGCACATGGAGCTTGTTGGTGAGCTACTATATGTGAATATTACTAGGCCTGACATATCCTTTGCCACGAGCAAAGTGAGTTAGTTTATGGAGCAGCCCAGATAGGCACATATGGATGTAGTCCATATAATTCTGAGGTATCTAAAGACATCACTAGGTATGGGAATTATTTTCAGTATAGGCACATCCCTTTCAGTTACAACATGTGCAGATGCAGATTATGTTGGGTGTCCAAAGGATAGGAAGTCTACTTCAAGCTTCATTGTGTTCATAGGGAATTTCCTGGTTTCATGGAAGAGCAAGAAGCATATCGTAGTTGCTAGATCGAGCGTTGATTCGGAATACAAGGCCATGGCATAGGCTAGCATTGAGATGATGTGGGTCAGATCTGTTCTTACTGACCTGACTATAGAGGTACATCTTCCCATGCACCTCCAATGTGACAATCAGGCTGCTCTTTCCATTGCAACAACCCAATATTTCATGAGAGGACCAAGCACATAGAGGTGGATTGTCACTACACTAGCGACATGATATAGAAGGGTCTTATCTCCACTACGCATGTCAGCTCTGGAGACTAGAGATCTGATGTTCTTACTAAGGCCCTAGCCAGAGGACCTTATTAGAGATGTTGTTCCAATCTGAGTCTAATCGATATCTACGCTCCTGCTTGAGGGGGAGTTTTGAGATATTTTCTATATTTCTTTTTGTTCTCTTATTATCTATTTATTTTGTCTTCCTCTTGTAATTTACCCAATCCTCTCCTATATAAGAGAACCCAAGAGCCTCTCATTAATGTAATTCAATCTTTTCCCTCTACAGGCTTCCTACGATTGATGCGTAGGGGCACCCAACCAACACTTTGAGGAGCCATCCCTTTAGATAGGTGGATACCATGTCTTAAGGGAAGGAAGCCTTTCTTGGAATTCTCCATATGGAAATGTTCCAAGATCTTCTTAATGTACCCATGTTGTGACAATCCCAAGATCCCCTTTTCTCCGTTTCTGAATAGCTTCAGACCCAAGATATAAGAGGCTTCTCCGAGATCTTTCATCTCGAAGGTATGGGGCAGTCAAATAGTAACACTATCATCATCCCTATATCATTTCCAATGATAAAGATGCCATATATGTAAAGCATGATGAACACAATGTCACTCCTACTAAGCTTCTTGGTTACACATGGTTCATCAAGATTCTAAACAAAATTATAACTCTTTATGGCTTCATCAAATCTGATGTTCTAGCTACGAGAAGCTTGTTTGAGCCCATAGATGGATTTATTCAGGTTACATACTTTACCTTCCTCAGTTATGAAACCCTGGGGTTTCTCCATATAAATATCCTCCTCGAGGTATATATTGAGGAAAGCCATATTGACGTCCATCTGTCAGATGTCGTCATAGTTAAGATGGGCATCTATAACTAGTAGTTCCCTGATGGACTTAAGCATATCCATAGGAGAGAATGTCTCATCATAGTCGATGCCTTCTCTCTATGTGTAGTCCTTGACTACGATCTGTGCTTTGAAGGTCTCTACCTTCCCATCATGTCCTCTTTTTCTCTTGAAGATCTATTTACACCCAATGGATCTTACCCCTCTAGGTGGATCCTCTAGGGTCCATACACCGTTCTTGTGCATGGAGTCAATTTCTAACTTCACAACTAGCATTCATCTATCCATGTCATGATCCGTGAGTGCTTCATCAAATGACTGGATCATTGTTAGTTTCACCTAACACATGGAATTCGTACCTTTCACGTGGTGCAACCATCCTCAAACTCCTTCGAAGAGGTATGGGTGCTACATCTTCATTTACTTCTTCAATTTGTAATTCAGGAAGCTAAGTATCCTTAGGGTATTCAATAAATTCCTTTACTTCATTTTTGTCTCGACTCTTAAGGAAGACATCTTACAGAAATTTTACATCTCTAGAGATGAGGGCCTTCTAAGTCTCAAGGTCATAAAGTTGGTATCCAATACCATTCTTAACATACCCAATGAAGTAGCATTGTCAGTGCAAGATTTTAGCTTACTTGTGTCCATGTTCTTCGCATTGACCAAGCAATCAAAATCCTTAAGTGTCTTAAACTGGGTTTGGTTCCATACCAAAGCTCATGAGGAGTTTTAGGTACAAATTTACTAGGAATCTTATTCAGGATATATATTACAGTCTTTATTGCATATCCCCAAAAACTAAGAGGTAAATGTGCTTTACTCATCATTAAGCAGACCATGTCCATGATGGTCTTGTTGCGTCTTTCAACAACACCATTAAGTTGGGGATTTTAGGAGAAGCGAGATTGGATACAATTCCTCTCTCTTTGAGGTATTCCTTAAATTCATCTGAGAGGTACTCGCCACCTCGGTCAGATCAAATCCGTTTAATCTTCCTATCGGTTTAGTTTTCAACCAAAGCCAAGAACTCTTTGAACTTTTCAAAGACTTCCGATTTATGATGTATTAGGAAGATAAATACGTATCATGAATGGTCATCAATAAATGCCAAATAATATCGATATCCATTTTAGGTCATAGTACTGAAGGGACCACATACACCAGTATGTACTAGGTTAAGAATACCTTCGCATTTTGTGACCTTACTATGGAAAGACGTCCTAGTCATTTTATTTCGAATACAATGTTCACCAGTAGGCATAGTTTGGACCTGTAGAGAATCTAAGGGTCCATTCTTTATCAATCTATTGATCCTATCAACAGATAAATGACCAAGTCTTTGATGCCAAATCATGTTAGAATGATTTCCATCCTCTCTGGTTCTTTTAGGATTTTCATTAGTGGTAGTAACATTCATGACATTTTCATCAATGCACAATTCATAGAGTCCAGCAAAAGTTAGAACACCATCCACAATACATTTATCATAACGATTTATGATAATTTTATTATAGAATAGAAATGAATATCAATTTCTAACTAACTTAGATACATATATAGGGTTCCTTCTAACATATAGAACATAAGAAATTCTTTAAGTATTAGGACTCTTCCACTAGATAATGATAGTTTGCAGGTCTTGACGATGATTAATGCAGCATCGGATCCCATCTGAATGACTACTCTCCCTTTCATCAAAGATTCTTAGTTTCCTGAAATAGATGCAACAAATTGCATACACGAACATAAGCATCAGAATCGATGATCTAACTACCTTCTCGTCCTATGAGAAAATTAGTTTCAATGATAAAAGTAGAATTTATACCTGTTGGAGCTTTACCTTTATATGCAGATTTAAGGTACTTTGGACAGTTATGCTTCCAGTTCCCCGTCTTCTTGCAATAATGATGTATATCGATTTTCTTCGATGTCAGAAGTATTTTAGGCATTAGACGATAAGCCAACATCTTGACTCTTCTTCTTCTAGGCCGGACCCTTCCAAGACCCTTGCTTCTGACTGTGCTTCCCTTTGACCTGTGCAACCATTGCACTGTTAGAAGGATTCTCTTTCTTCGTCACGTCTTCTCCATACTTTAGTGAAGCCATGAGTTCAGCGCCAGTCAAGTTTAACTTGTTCATGTGGTACGTTACCACATAGTTATTGAAAGATTTGGGAGAGACAACAGAATGAAGGCAGACTGCATTTCTGCATCCATGTCAGCCAAGGAGTTTCCAATTCTGACAAGTAATCAGACATTTTGATCACATGTTTATAAACGGAAGTCCCTTCCTGAATTTTATAGTGAATAAATTCTTTCATAACATTATAACATTGTGTGCGGTTGACATCACCGAATATCTCTTTGAGATTCAACATTATATCTTGGCAGTTATCCATTTCCACATGTTACTTCTGAAGCACATTGGAGAGGGATCCCAAAATATAACATATGACCAATGAATGAACTTCATCATATTTTTCATTGAACTTGATTTCTTCTGGTGTAATAGGATTTGTGTACTTGTTCTTGGATAACACATAAGAGATGCGATCCACAGATAGACCAAGATTCAAATTACGGATCCAATCCGAGTAATTTGACCCAGTCAACTGGTTGACCTCCGGGAGTCTATTGAGTAGGTTCATGGGCTTCATCGTCTGAAATTAAGAATGCACTATATTAGAACGTATAAATAATTATAGATTTAATATTAGGTTATTTGATTAATGATTTTTAATCAAACTAATCTTGCCTTTTCAACTCTGAAAGTACATTCCCTCAATCACTTTCAAAGCAAGAGATACACTTACCGCTATATCGCTAGCAAGAACTGGGATCTCCTTTTTACCTTTGTTACATCTCAATAAGATGAGAAACTGTAACTCGGATAAAAAGAAGTGGGAACACATTGCCCCTTGCAAGTTCAACTTACATTTTCCAATTCCGTCTTTAACACTTGGACCCACCACCCCTAAGGTGATGTTGACCTGTCGTTAATTGAACCAACTGTCAACATGATTAGAACTCGCTATGCATAATCCAATATCACTCTAATAATTTAAGGAATCTATATTAGGGTTACAACACATACAACCTTACTCTTTTGAGAAGCAAAGAGCCTGATCTATGTGCACTCGTATGCAGGAGCTGTCACTTCGAACATGCGTCTCCTACATACAATCCATGGAGACGGACCCCTCCTCCTTGATGGGAGACCATGGATGTAGTTTATATAATACTCCATATCATGTTCAATTTTTAATTATTTTGAATCATATTCACATAATTAATTCCTCCAAGAGAAATACAACTCTATTCATAATAGAGTGTTTAATTGGATCTAATTAAATTAATCATATTAAATCAATTATCAATCCAATTCTATCAACCAATAAAACAATTAGGGTTTGTTTGATATTACTATATAGTATGCACCCTCACACGTACATATTATTTTGTATTTTAATAATTAGAGTACAACTTGACTTACTCATATTATTCTTTCCTTAAAAACGGATCCTGCCAGTATACACGAGTTATGCTGGGAGGAGCATTTCCTTGAGATACAAGGCACTAATTAGTAAGACAATCCAGCATACTCGGACTAGGCACCTTCACCATTCCAATTGAGAACAATACAAAATAATGTCAATGTATTTATAGTTTTATCATTAAACTTTGATGATCGGTATTATACTATACAATAATCACTCAGAAATATTAGATATCTTAAAATATTTTTGAGATCCAAAAAATCTCTAAGCATATCAAGCAATTATGTTTTGCATGTAAAAGTTGTCCTATAACTATTGTAGGATAAACTAGGATTTTCACGAAACATACATTCAATGGTCAACGATGTTTAATCAATTATTTTAATAATTATTAGGCATCATAATTAATAAAGAAAAATTCATAATGTCCACGATTTCCATTGAGTTATAAATACATTAAGCAAAGAGATTTGATGGTCTAATCATCATCCGGCCCATCTCCATTAAATATAGAATATCGTCGGCAAACAGAGTTAGAATCACACAAAATAAATTCGAGCAATTTGCTGGTTTGATTCTCTACTTAATCTAAGTTGTTTATTTTATATTTCATGATGGGAAAACAGTAAGAAAAAATAATTTTCTTACAGATCCACGAATACATGCAAAACAATTTCATGGCAAGAACTCTTCGAATTTTAATTATGCACTTTTGGTACCAATAATAGACTACTATTTTGGGATACATTTAGACATTCTAAATATAATTTAATAAATAAAAAAGCACAACCAAATAATGCACAAAAAATAGTTTTTTATTTTAGCAATAAACCAATTCGAATCTTACATCCAATGCAAAAACAAGGAGTCCTCACACATCTGAAATACGAAACCATTTTCACCTTGAGTTTTGGATCACATCCAAGACATGACCAAGGCTTTGATACCACTTGAAAGTTATGTGAAAAACCTTAAGTGCATCACGGAAGTGTGAAGATTTCATCATATGCGATCAGGAGCGACTAGTCTATGACACCCTCAGAGTCTAGATACTTAGCAATACACATCCACGACATACAATTCTACATTCGAAATACCAAGATGTATAATACATGTAGGAGAGTAGTAAGTAGGAATAACAATAACTATTTTTCCATTTGATTTTCATTCATAATCAATTTCCACAAAAATTAATACATTACCATTCAACTATAACCACATGTACATACACATCATGTCTCCCAAAACCTGTACAAGTACTAGAACAAAAGAAGAGCAAACTACCGCACCGCTAGTTTTATTCACCAGAAGATCAATCATTTCCATACATCACCATGTCTCTCAAAATAAGTAAGTACATGCACAATTATACATGAGAGGAGATACTAATTGTACCACAAAAATCACTGAAAGAGTCAGCCACAAACTGCCTATGCTGCGACTGCTTCTCCTGCAAACCTGCCAATTTCACACAAAAAGGATTATGAGTAAAGCATCCAGTAAAACAATAGCTAAGAAAATGGTAAATATGTGCACAAAAAGATATTTGATTATAAGGGAATCAACTACCCATAAGAAATAAAATGAGTACTAACAAGTACACAACATGAAGTAAACAACCTAGAATATAGTTATGTCATTTAGGTTACCATATTTAAATATATTTAAGGACTATTATTGTTATTTATATGCCCCTTGCTAAGTTCCAAACATTACACACGAGATAAGATATTTGATTTAAACCTTAATCAATTTAGATATGCTCCTTGTCGTTAAGAGTCCACGACGATGAATAACAAGGTAGCATTAGTAATGGAAATAGTTGGCAGTCTTGACCACGAGGGTCCCACACTATGACTTCAAGATACATCGTATCTAAGGGATGGGAGCCTCCATAGGCATGCACCCTAATTAAGTTTCCAACACTTTCCTTTACTAACCTACCAACTTTCCCTCTTGATCATCATTCTCATTTCATTGATAGTTCTCTTGTCATCAGAATTAATCGCATTTCAACTGTACCGATCTAATGTCCAACCTGATGAGATAAGATGCTGGATTTGTAACACGATCAACTAATATCCACTACTCGTCGATAAGATTCCACGATGGTAGTCCACATAGTAGAGCTCAAGATTTGATTATAGGATACGATTTAACACTCATCACTATATTCGAAAAGTTCTACGACTACCTTCCATTTTTCTCCGGATACGGGACAAACCGGTAAAACACATCCTTAACTAACCACATCCCGGAATTCCCTTCATAGAATAAATAGGAGAAATCAACTTGAGTGACCGGCTCTCCTTGACCTCCCATATAAATTCTATAACCGAAAGTGAAGACAAGACTACCAGCCATATGTCCTCGAACGTCGTCGCGCAACCACCGGAACAACACCGGGGCACAGTTGGACTACGGTCTTCCAGCCAACACAATTGCTGGGGTCGCGACATTCTAGTCATCTACCCGAGGACTCAATGGTGCATGCACATCCCTTGCGGTTGCTATCTCCAACTATCCAAAGGTAATACGGGAACTCCATCCGTGCAAAACCTCAATACAAGAAAGGAGATCCGTGGAGACACACAAAGGTATGCGGGAATTGCGTCCGCGATGCAGAACATGTATCACAATTAACATAATCAGCATCATACCACATCAAAGATTTTAGAGTAACGTAGACCACATAAGTTATTTCATCTATACGACAATTAGATTGCTAGATAACTCAACCATAAGTAATTTAAACCACTAATTATTTCAGAACAGATAAATTTTGATCATAATAAAATATGGTAGGATTCAGTTTATATGGATCTCTTGCACCCCTTCCATAAGTAGTATCTTCAGTTATCTTCATAAGGACTACTCTTATAGATTGTCACTATCTTCATATCCTCATTTATAGTATGAAGAACGAGCTTTGACATTGTAGAAGTTACAGGAGAGCATTTTAAACTCTTACACTTGTAGATGCACCCCGGAAATTATGCCTTAAAGTTCTCCAGATCCAGAGCTAAGGACAAAGAAAACTGCAGCTATAATTGGGTTATAATCTTCAGTCGTTATCCAGAAAATAATTAACTGAACATATTAAGAAAGCTGGACAACACTGAGTCACGCTAACAGATATGATAAAAGCCATATTAGCGTCACTATATACTGGTCGAGAACTGGTTAATCATGGACAAAAGTAGCCGAAAGGTCCATTCCTAAGGTTACACACACTCAATATTCATATTTTTCTGAGAAAATTTTTAGCATGTCTTCAAGGAAATGAACTGGACCACCTGTATTTTCTAAAGTAGAGAGCACAGAATAAAAATCAAAAGACATGTTGGAGACAATGGCAAATACACTACATCTTCCAGGAAACATCAACTACCGAGTGTCTGCAAAACAATACCAAGCTCACACACACATAACATAGGAACATGAACAAATATTCTCAAATGGAAGAAAAGATCTGGTCCCCCATCTCCTACACAATGAACTTCAATCGTGACAATCTTCCAAAGATATTGAAACTCTGAACCACAATCGAAATGCTAATCACAAGAGAATAACCTAACAACCATGGCAGCTACTGCATGTCAAATTAGATATACAAATAAAGGCATCCCTAGCAATAGCAGTGACAACACTATGCAGTAATAGGGAAGCTGTAACCATTTGCATGCAGATAAGTCTGATTAGGCTTATATATATCAGATTAACTTCTTGAAAGCTAAAAGATTGTGCTGCAACTGGCTAAACCCAACCCTATCAATTCCACCTTTCCTTATCAGGCATTGCCACTTTTCAGTTATAAGAGTACCACGGACTGGGCATTAGCTATGTATTTTTCTATCTTTATTTAGGATCCATCAAAAGCCAGAATTCAACAGAGAAAACAATGACATCAGAAGACTTCCTAATCAGGTGTGCGTCACAGGAAATTTGACAAATTTTAGTGGCTTAGAATGACCCCAAATCAAACCATGGAGCCCAAAAAAGACAAATGATCCTGGAATAAGGAGACATATCGCAGCAAAATCAAACACAACTTTATCCTTAGTTGGGATAGAATAAGATATAATTCTAATCCGTCATTGGTTTAAATCCCTAAATTATACGTGAACTATAGTGATCACATTTTGAGGGTTTTTCCTTGTATTTTAGTTTCCACATGCTTATGTAAACCGAGTTTGAAAAACATCCAGTGAGAAGTTAGACAATTACGATAAAAAGGGATAAGTGCAGCTCAATCAAGAATGGATAAGATCTGCCCAAACTATATGCCAAAACGGGCAAATTTTAGAGAAAGGGAACTGCACCAAAAAAATACGAAATAACACGGCATCAAGCAAAACAACATTGAATAGCGAAGGCTGACAACACGACTTCTTTTATCCAGCAATCAATCCCGAGGAGGATGTCAACAGATGGCATCCAGTAACCTTGAAGTCGAACAGAACCTCGTGGATCTATACAGATCCCACCAATCTAACCTCAACCGTCATGCAACTTAAAGATCTGGATCTCCTCGAATGTATTAAATCGCATCGAAAATATACAAGTTGGAAGAGGACATTCTGGTAAAGTAAAACCGATAGTCCTACGGCATGGCCGGCATGGCCACGAAGAGGATCCCCAAATTGAAGGGCATGACAACAGCATGAGGATGCGTGACATTTAGTCTATTCCCAGTGATCCGTGTGCATAGATATGAAGATTCAACAACGAAATCGAAATCCAACTCATACGACACAAAAATGCGGAAAACAGAAGCAAGGAAGGGAGATCTGTACCTCGCAAACACGAGAAATCAGTCCCCCGTGATGGGCTCTATACGTGGACACGTTCGGCTTCGTGATCAATGTCTCCGGCGGCGGTGCGACAGCTCTTCGACAGAGCTCCTACGGCTCTAGGTAGGGATGAAAATGGTCGGATAAGGATACAAATATATGTATAATCATATCCTTATCCATTTTAAAATACGAATACGAATGCAGATACGAATATTGACGAATGTGAAAAATGTGTTATCACATCCTTAAAAACAAAGACGAATGTAAAACGAATACAAATCGAATACGAATAATAACAGAAATATTTTATAGATTAACTAAAATATACATGTTTATGATGGTTTAAAAATAAAATAGAAATACAATATATTGTAATTTCATTGCAATTATATCAATAATGGTGAATGCAATCATAAAATGTTATTACACACATTTATAAATAAATTTATTACTATACTTATGTTCGAAAACAAATATAATGTCAAAGTGATATCCATATCCACATCCATTTTAAAACAAATACGAATATGAATGTCAAAATACATATAAGACGAATACGAAAATATTCACATTTGTTTTCATCCCTAGCTCTAGGGCTAGAAATGGGTTTTGGGTCGGCTAGACTTGAGCCCTAGCTAACTTATCCGAGTTCGGTTAACCGGATCCAGATGCGGATCCGATTCGGGTCCGTATCCGTTTACCAACCTCCAACCATAAAACGACCATATCTCACTCGTTCGTTGTCGGATTTCGACGTTCTTGATATCGTTGGAAAGATCACGATGAGCACTACACGGTAGACTACTCATTTGCTAAATTTGGATTACAAATCATGTTTTAAATATAATGAGTGAACGAAAATGTGTGAGGGCCTGATAAAAAATCGTATCTCACACCATATGGAGATCCGATTTATAAGGATGTATGATACCTATATTGAATTTTATATTTTAACATATAAATTAGTCTCTGGATCTCACATAATCGCTCGGGGTAATGGAATTCAAAATTTAAACAATGAAACCACATGATTCGAGAATACTTCTTGAATCGTTTCATCTAAACCACAAAGTAGATATCGGAGTACCTCTTGAAGCATGGTTGTGATCGAAGCCTCTAAATGAAGAGACCACCTATCTCAAGTCCGATCCGATAGAGGAGACGTTTACGAGCACGTTGATGAGACATGTCCTTCTCGCAATCCAAGATGTAGATCCAAGCGATGGATCTCTTGATTTTGTCAACCAAATCTGAGGTCTTCTTCGCGTACAATAAGCACTGAGGAAGACGATGATCCATGAGCGATCGAAACGACAACACGATGGCATAGCGACAACGACGATCCTCTCTAGGTCAAAAAAGTGGATGGCCACTTTATAGAGAGAGGGAGGCATTTATGATGATGAGAGATAGAGCTTGTGAATTCTATTATGTAAAAGAAGAGCTAAGGTTTCCTCTTCTTTTATAATATTTTGGGAGTACATGGATCACATTCCATGGACAAAATAAAATAATTGGTTCAAATTAATTTGTGTTTCTTTCAATGGCCATGATTTTATTGTAAAAAATACAATAACAATTAATTTATTAAATTAAAAATATTTTGAATAATCCTCAATATAAATTTCAATCAAATCAATATACATGAAGGATTATGAAGGAGGCAAGCCTCCTTCCAATTAAGGGGGGATAGCCACCTTGAGTCGTAATTCAAGTGTGTCCATCCACCCTCCCAATATGGAAGGAGCCTCCTTATTCCTTTTATATGAGATCTCATATCCCATATAATTCTTCATTATATACAACAACTTTTATTGTATATTATTTCACAAAAACAATTTCAAATTATTTTGTGACAATTTCAATCATGTCATTGGAAATTATGAATCATATTCACGCACCCAAAATAAAATATAAATTATATTTTCACATAATTATCCAATGTGATCCGATTCCCACCAACATTTAATTTATAAATACCATTTACAAATAGCTCTCTCTAATATAATATAAATCACGTTTATAATATATATGATTAATATTAATAGTACTATTCATATTATTCTATCCGTATGGATATGGATTCTCGTGAGAGCGATACGGACTACTAGTAATCTTGGAGATATTTTATTGCCATAAACTTGATATTGAATCTTTCAATAAGAAAAAAGAAATCCTTTGTTACCTCTTTCATGATACTTAGGAATTATGAATCTAGATCCTTAGATAGATAAGAATGAATGGGAAAAGATGGGATAGAAAAAATTGACTCTTTATTATTCTAGATGATATTCCATATCAGAGGACAAATTGGTTATATCATACTCATGGAGCGACGAATTATTGGGCCGAGCTGGATTTGAACCAGCGTAGACATATCGCCAACGAATTTACAGTCCGTCCCCATTAACCGCTCGGGCATCGACCCCAGAATAATAATTAAATCATATTTAGTTATCTTGGATCATCATTCCCATGCATTTAAATAATACGAATTACATTCACATTATTCATGGTAAGTAAATCACATTTAATTATCATTTTCTCAATGCCCATATATACATTAATCAATGGAATTATTCTTGAACACTTTTAAGAATAATACGTTTTATCTGCTGATACTTGGAGATAAGGACATGCCGATTGTATGTTTTACATATAGTTACTTGGATATTGAGATCACATCTCAAAATAAAGATCTCGAAGACCTCTCAAAGATATTAATCTTCTAATCACATTCGGATCAATGTCCAACACTTGGACAAAGATCATATTTATTTACTGAGAGGAGTCACTAAAATCCTGACATGTTTCATTACTCCCTCGGAACGGAAGTGTCATAATAATGCAATCGTTTATGATCACATCACCCTTGAGTATTCCTAATACACGTACATCCAGCATACTGGAAGATCTAAAATAAATCCGAAGATTTAGATCAATTTAATATTGTCTTCTTAAGGGTTTTATCATTAAGTTTCTCATTCGGTCATTGGGAGTTGGTAACGATCATATGCTTTCCAAAAGCATATATTATACCTACAAATTCTTGCCATGCTTCCAAAGCAAGACGACCATACATGAAATTTAATCGGTCCCAAAACTTCGTGAGTGAGCTCATGCCTTCCGATTGACAAGTGAACTTGTATGTTGAGAGACCGTATTGCTCATATGCCCTCATATGCACACCAGCTCGTCATTGTATAGTCCTTGAGTAGGCCATCAACCTAACAGTCTGCCAAATGTACATACTTAGACATATAGCAATACATATGTCTTCGGTCAGAGGATGCATGCCTATATCGTGACAATATACAACATAGGTCTTCGTTATCTCGATCTCATTAAGAAAACTTTTTGACCTAACTTATTTGACACCTCTAAATCTCTATTCCTATGTAGAGGACTTGCATCAAGAGGTCGGTCAAATATCACCCATTAGAGAAGGATTGCCATCTCCTTCTCAGGCTGGAGATCATCTCTTAACAATCATTTAACGATGTTTGAAGAGTCCTCAATCTAAATCTTTAGATATTCATCTAAGCACCGGCCTCTATGTTTCAACCATTGAATCAACAACTGTATGATCATTAAGATGGCCATGGTACATAACCCTAATTGTACTAAGGGACCTTATAGTGCATTCATTCATTTAATCTCAGATAAGGAGCGAAATGAATCAATAACTTTTATTGATATCTCAAAGATTATAATAACAATTATTGTAGAAATGGGGTTCGTCTCGGGCTCACATGGCTAACAATCAAGTTTCGTAGCACTTTAAATCATAAATAAACAACCAATACACAAGTGTACATATGGAAATCCTTCAGGGTAAAAAACCACGACCCGAGTCTCTCGACTCAACCTTTCAACCTGACCCACGAGTCTTCCACTAACCTGAGGTTCTTACATGGGTAACCCAACCATATTACAACCTGAGTTAATTACGTAATCAACTCAATCGTATACAGGTAAACAATCTTAATAACCTCGATATCAAAGTAAATATGCAATGACTAATAAAAGGTAAAACTGAAATTATCTTACATAGTGAGGAGCATGCTCATAAGAATCGAACGCATATAGCCAGAGTTGTTGGAATGAAGAACATAACATAAAATACTTCTTGATTTTTTCTCTCAGATTATAAAGTGGAAAGCAGAGAAATGATAGCTTGTTGCTCTTTGTTGTGTGCTGAACAAATGAGATTTGTGGTCCTATTTGTAAGGCTCTAAGAAATATAGAAATTGGAAAGCAAATAGGAATGCAATTAGCTCCAAAAATCTTCCTAAAATGGAATATGTTTAATCAGGATACCAAGAAGATCGATTAGAATCAAATAATGGATCATGTGAATATTGATGATTGATCAGAATCAAAATATGATTTATTAGAGAACAAACGTGATTGATCATAAATATATCCATTATAATTCAAATAATCATCAATCAAGAAATCAATGGTGATCGCTCATTTAAGAATAGATGGTCGATCAGAGGTGATCGATCATGTGTAAATGATTGATCGATTAACTTGACTATTTGACCTCACAGTCAAAGTCAAAGGGCTGAAATACAATGTGCTTGATTTGAGACCTTTTAGATTCTAAGACAATTACAAAATGCAAAACTCAATAAAATAAAAGACTTCATCTTCTTCTTGAGCTTTAGATCCTTCCTAGAGCTTGAGGTAAAGTTCCTACTATGAACTTCTTTGAGCTTCTTATCTTCTTCTTCACTTAAGCTGAGCTCCACATGCTTGATCTTCTTCATGGTCCCAATAGCTTTCCTGTTCCCAACCTAGCTACAAGCTTTATACACATGGTTTGTCTATCGCACAAGATTTGACTAACAACAAAGTTTTGTTATCATCAAAATATGCATGCTCATATACTAACAATCTCCCCACTTATGCATGCATTCACGGCTTCCTCATTAGAGGTCTCCTTTTCCCCACGATCTGCAAAGGTGACTTCCCCATCTTTTTAGCCATTCAATCTTCACCCCACCACGCAACTCCATGTCGTTGAGAGAGACTCTTAAGTAACCCGCCCACTGCTCATGATGTTCTGTCGAGCCCTAATCACCAATCCTTCAAAACCAATCCTCTATTGGTAGATAGAGGCAATCCACCACTCGAGCATTCTCGTGAGCTCCTAACTACCTCTAGTGACAACGTGAGGTGGTGTTGGTCAAGCGAAGACAACAGGAAAGGTCTCTCATCTAGACATGATCTTAAGAAGCAGTACATGTCCTTTTGCCACTGATCCAGAAGCTGCTCGAGCTTTGTGGCTGAACGCAACATCTACTGGAGGCAAGGAATACCAGAGCTCCTACGAGCTCTCATCTCAGGCAGGCATCATATTAGGTATGATTTTCTCTACTCTTTTTTCCTTTCTCATTTCATTCTTTCATCTTCTTACAATTCTCCCCACTTAAAATCTCTTCATCTTCCTCTCTTCTTCTTCTTCTCATTTCCTTTCCCATTTCGAGTTAACATCCATTCGTATCAATTTTCTTTTTTTGAATGTTAATTATCTAAACCTCACGACTAAAAGTATTTACTTGGATAACATTAATTTATACACCCAAAAATCAATAGTTAAAAGATATCAAAGGTGCCTCTTCTTTTCATATAACTAATCACGATAACATATAATATTTGTCGTGCTATCGAAATTAAGATGCCATGTCTCATCCAATTGTGTTGTACATTTCAACGGCAACATAAAATGCACAAGGATATGGATTGATTCTTTGCGTTTACAGAGACTAAAGTTATGTCGTAGACGCACTTGAATTCTTTCTCTTCTTTTACGATTCTCCCTCATCCTTTTTTCTCTTAAACAAATCCTTAATATATAAGGGTGTTAATATACTAATTAGAGAGAGTATTTCGTTTGGAATTCATGTAAGGTGTGAAAGTCATTGAACTATATTAATGCACAAATTTACTACTAAATAGATTAAGGGCTAGACATGCTAAAAAAAACGCAAGGCACAATTGGAATAAACTTCTTTAACGGAAGTTTTACAATTGATTTCACCATCCAACTCTCCAGCATAAATGTTAACTAGGAGTAATTTAATCAAAACCGATGATGGCATATTGGGAATTGTGCAACGTTGACGGCATTCCTATCAATATTATTCTTTGAGTTTTCCGCGATTAATGTATATATTTGTTTGAACTACGACTAATGCTAATAATTCATCTAACAATATTACGGAAAATATGGTCAAACAAACAATGCATTAAGAACCACAAGGATACAATGGTTATAGGAGCATACAAGTAGATAAGATGAAGAAATATGTTGAATCCAACAAGGAGGGATAGAACTTCGTTATCTCCGAGGACATTCTCTCGAGATCTTCTCCCGCAAGAATGAATACATGATTCATCAATTTTATATGAAGATCATAGCAAAATCTCACGAATAATTCACTAAGTAGACCATGTAAATTGACTTAATTAACTCTGCTAATAAGATAAGAAGTTAGGGATAAAATATATATAAATAAACTCTAATATTTAGCAAACTTGTGCTTATTATTTTATGTACAAAAAACAAATATTTTGACCTAATTCTTTTTCATTTACATTCTTTAAGTCATTCACTCACATGGTTTTGATAAAAAAATTCATAAAAATCACAAAATCCAAAGAACACAAAATATCCGACTTGGTATAAATTGTACATATTTTTGATAATTCTATTTCACCTTTTCCCGATTTATAAAAACCTATAAAAAATTAGATTAATTATGTATATATTTTAAATATATTAATCTATAATTGAAACTTAACTAAAATAATAAAAAATCACAAAATATAAAAATATATCGGTTAATTATCAAATTAATATATATATACACAAAAATATATTTTATACAGATGACCTCTTTTGATTTTAGATCCTTCATGAAAGTTGTAGATCTAATCAAGATCAACAACTTTCTTGTTGATCACTTTTCAATTGACCTCTTCTTTTATTTTATTTCTTATTTTCTTTTATTTTTCTACTTGGTCAACGACCTGGTCAGCATCTCATGCCACATTACGCCCACCTATTAGGCCATCTCAAGTTCTAGTCGGACCTGTTTGTTGACCGGTCGCCGCTCGATGTCCATTAGCACCTGCCTCATGGGTTGTTGGATCAGATCTGGTCCAACAACCAAGATTACGCCTGCTTACTTCAGCTCCATCACATGCCACCCACGTGTAGCTCACACACTTCACACCAGACCCTTTTCCCATTGTTGGATCAGATTTCATCCAACGACAACTGTACCCTCTTCGTCTTCCTCAAGCCGATGTCCGCCCTTCTCCTCTCCGCCTCGTTCAGACCCTGCCGCATCTCCAGCTCCACCACGATCACCTCCCAGTCCTCCTCCTCATCTCATCTTCCTACTGCACCGCCGACCACCTTAAACCATAAACTCGAACCCAACCCAATACTCTAGCTGTTACCCATCGAACCTCCCTTGGATACGATCGTTCTTCCATCACCATTATCACACCTTGCATGTCACAATAATTCGCCTTCATTCCCCATCAAAACTGCTCCAACGACATCACACCATCGCCTCCCTTATAGTCTTCCAACCTCCGAACGTTACCTCCCTCTCATTTAAATCTCATACCTCCACCTCCATTGCAACCCATCCACCAACTCAAGCCCTTCATTCTCCAGCCCATCCCTTCATTCCTGGTGATAGTATCAAATGAAGACCCATCACCGGTTATGATGATAGGCGAGGGAAAGGTGCGATCGTCAGCTCCACCTCGGTCGCGTAGCAGCTTCAGGCTGTAGGAGCTCATTCCTCCTCTTGTCAGAGAACCTCGCAACAAAGACCATCATGAGGCTCAGTCCCTCCGTAGCAGGCGATTATCAACTCCATCACTCCACCTCCGCATGGCCTTCCGACCACCACTCCTCCCTCTCCCTCATCTCATGGTACTTCTTCTTTCTCCAGTTCTTCTTCTTTTTATGTTCATCGCTTCTTCTTCTTCTTCTTTCTCTTCACTTCATCGCAGAACCCAAATCACCCCTTCCCCCCTTTGACCTGACAAACACCTCACCTCCTCCTCTTTTTGCTGCTATTCTATCTCTCTAGACCATGGTAAGCCATATCATGATATATCGGTGATATATCGGTATCGACTGGTGACCGATATATTGTCGGTATGGCTGATATATGCCCTTCCAAGGCCATTTCCTTCACAAAAATGGGCCAAATCGATGATATGGTGTTGACATATAGATGATATATCGTATCGACACGATATCGATACCGATATTTCCTACCTTTCTCTAGAATTCCCCCCATATCCGACCTTGCAAAGGTAGGAGCTCAGCTCTATTCTTCCTCCATCCCACAACAGGAGCTCCACCCTCTTGTCTTCTTCTTATTTTCCCTAACATTGCAGGTGAGCACCGCATGGGGCTTCTGCTAGATCTCACACCAACCATCTACGAAGCAAGGACACTCGAGCTCCTCCTCCTTTCTCCGCATGAGCCACCATCTTGGCACGAGCAGTTCCTCCATCGAATAAAGGAGGAGGAGGCGCTTCTATGGACACCATCATCGGATCCTTTTTGCTGATTCCAGGAGTCGGAACCCCCCCCTTTGTTTTCATCGACGTATGGAGCTTCTTGCCTCACTGGAGTCCTAGATCCAGGTTCTTCGCCTCCTCTTTCAGCTCGAAGCTTCACCATCATGCACTTGAAGGCAGAGGAGAGGAGGAGCTCCTCCGAGCTCTATCGTTGCCTGCGCACTGTGCTAAGGAGGAAGAACTACACATTGTATAGGTGTTGTTGGATCTCCTTGATCTAATGACATCTGATTAGGAGCTCCTTTTCCTTCCAATCACCATCTAAAGAAACCCCAACCGTCGGATCAAAGCCACCTGAACCTCCTATCCCCGGGCGGACCCGAAACAGCAACTACATTCCACGTGGAGGTTTAGATCGAACCTTTTCCCGAGCCTACACCGCCACAAATGATCCGTACGCAGGGTTGGTCTTTTTGCGCCCTTCATCCCCGACCTTTCCAAGAATCCCAAATTTGTCCAGTCACATACTACGCGCGCATAACTTGGGCTATTTTGCATTTACGACCACTGTATGTTCTCTTAATGCCAGAATTGCCCCTGCTAGGGGCAAATTGTAACAACGACCCCTTTGGTTTTAATTATTTACAGATAATCCCTCATTTTGTACTTAAAAACAAGAAAATTTCATTTTATTTACAATCATGCATCTTCAATTGAGCATAACTCTATCAATTTCTACAAAAATGTGTATGATATGCCATTTTGATCCTCTTTTGATGTTATATCATTTTATATATTTATTGGATAGAGTATAGCTTGTTTAAATTGAAGTTTTATTTGCGGATATAATTGCTCCTTTCATGCTTTTGATCTTAAATTTAGATATTTAATTTGGAGGAACATGGTTCATTTTTAGGAGGTAATAGAGGAGAGTTAATATTTATTCCCCGAGTATTTGAGTTTAATGGTTATTTCTTGAGGAATTAATCTTGTTGGGAACAAGAGATGCTTATTATGATATTTAAACTCAATCTTGTGCAGGATTAATCCTATCTACCATGCATTAGGACTTAAATCGTTGAAGTATTTTTCAGAACCATCATGTAAGATACGTGATTCAATTGAAGGGTAAAATTACAGGAAAATTAGAGATCTGATCTTGAAAGAATCATTATCGATCTCAACAAATCTCTGTGTAGGAATAATTTATTTATTAATCTATTAGCCTACAGCTTGAAGATTAATGGATAATTCTCTTTTGGAATTATTCTTTGAGATCTGTGATTTACTTGAGGAAAATATTGCTCACATTTTTGGGCGATAACAATCTATAATCATAGATTCATCTCCTCCTTTTCTCTATCCTTTTTTGTTTTATTTTATTCTCTTTGTAATATTCTTAACTCTTCCTTTATGCATAATGTCCTGACATAGAAATAACTATTGCAAATAATTAACACTGACATTAATTTTAAACCATGCAACAAAAGATCGTTGTTCCTTGAGTCCGACCTTGGTATACTTACCAAGTAAAATTTTCCAAATATTCAAAAATGTGATTTTTGTTGATTTGATTTCTGTCTCCTATAATACACAATTCAACATTAAAAGAGGTGGAAAATTGGTTCATCAAATGGCATCGTTGACGGGGAATGACATATCTTTAGGGTTTTTAAATTAATTTTTGTAATTAATTTTTGTAATATTGATTTGTGTGTCAATTATCTTTCATATTTCTTTAATTCTTGCATTAATTTTTATTGCAGTTCTCTCTTACTACATATACTAACTACAATTTCTCTCTTTGCAGATCTAGCTTGAAGTATTTTAAAGGAAAATCTTAGGAGTTGCAAAGGAGATTATTTATTCTTTTTGTAAGAGAGAGTAGTCTAGATTTTATTTTCTGTCATTTCTTTCATTTTCAAGGGTCTCTTTGAACCCTAATACTTGTAATTAAACATGACTGAAATGTGGGACACTTGGGCCTGTTGTTGTGTGGTCAGGGACCCAAGTGTGTTGTGTGATTGATGTAGAATTAGGACATATACTCGTGATTGAGTAATTCTGTTTGCTTGTGCTTGGTTATATTTTGTAGGACACATAATACTTTATTGACATGCACTATAGAGTGTTCAATTTAGCCAATCAAAAATCAATTCTTCCCGCTAATAGAACTTTATTCTTAGGTACATTTTTATCAGCTGCATTCATTTAGAATAATTTCAATTTTGTTATGCATACCACATGAAGAGAACTGGGAAGCAGTGTAAGTCTTCTAACTGAGCATGCATCATCATTTTTATCATGCATCATTCTTTCTCGACTCCTCTGAAGGATATTGAGAATCCTCAAGCGCATCACGGAAGCGTGACGATCGTATCTCATACGATCGGGGCGACTAGTCGCACTAGTCGTAAGATGCAGCAGAAATTAAAATTTTTTAATCAAGTGATGAAACCACATGATCACGAGAACATTTCTCGGATCGTTTCATCAAATCACAAAGTATAAGGAATACCTCTTGAAGCGTGGTTGTGATCCCGAGATCCCAAACGAGAGATCCTCCTGTCTCAAGTCCGATCCATGATGAACGCACTTGCGGGCACGATGATGAGTCGCATTCCTCCTGCAATCCTCGATGAAGATCCAAGAAGTGGATCCCCTGATTTCGTCAAGCAAAATCCGTCGTCTTCCTTTAAAGTAAGCAACTCTAAAGAAGAAAGAGATCCTCGAGTCGTCGAAGGCGAAGGCAAGACGCTCTCCTCCTCAACACAAAGTGGACGGCCACTTCTTGGAGAAGAGAAAGAGAGAGGGCGAGAATGAGAGAGAGAGAGAGAGTAGTAGGCTTCTATAACTCTTGATGATGTGTTCCAAGAAAGGCTAGGCTAGCCCTCCTTTTATATTAGTTTAGGATCCAATGGATCTCAATCCATGGGACACATAGATCCAATGGCCATGCTTGGTATATGTAATGATCAATGGCTAGGATTGTTGTTGGTTAAAAGTAACAACATTTATTTATAATTAAATTAAATATATGTTGCAACATTATCAACACATTTTTAATTTAATATAAATAAATTAGTTAAGAGATTAATCAATATAATAAAATGGAGAGAATATTGCCTCCTAAAAAAGGGGCGTCACCCATGACTTTTCATGGGTGACGCCACCTCTAAAATGGTGGCTTTTATCTCCTTTTTATTATATCACATTTTCTCTTAATAATTCGTAATAATAATTATAAAAAATATCCACCAAATTAATTCCAATTTAATTTGTGAATATTTCAATCATGCCATTGAAAATTATGTGAATCATATTCACATCCCAAACTAATTTGTAAATTGTATTTTCAATTAATTACTTAATGTGAATCCAATTCACATTAATAATTAACAAATGCTATTTACATAGTTTCTCTCTCTCTCTAATATATTATAAATCATATTTATAATATATATGATTAATATGAATAGTGCTATCCACATTATTCATATCCATGATAATTAAATCAAATTTAATCATCTTGGATCTCTTTTCTCATTTGCCCAAATAACATGAATCACATTCATGTTATTCATATCTTTGATAATTAAATCACATTCAATTATCTTAGATATCTCTTCTTGTAATATGAATCAAATTCATATTATTCATGATAATTAAATCATATTTAATTATCCATTTTCTCGATGCTTGGATACAGAATTCATCAAATTAATTATTCTTGAACTCCTTCAAGAATAATGTGCTTTCTCCGCAGATACTTGGAGATAAGGACGTGGCGATTGTATTGTTCCACGTATAGTGACTTGGATATTGAGATCACATCTCAAATCCAGATCTCGGGCCTCTCATAGATGCTTGATTAAATCAAGACCGCAAATCTAATCTTCTCATTGCATCCGAATCACATTCAGATCAATGTCCAACATTTGGACCAAGATTAGATTACTTCTCTACTGAGAGGTGTCACTAAAATCCAGACCCGTTTCATCACTCCCTAGGAATGGAAGCGTCATGGTTGTCCAATCGTTTATGATGACATCAGCCTCAGGTATTCCCAACACCTGTACAACCTGCATATTGGAAGACCCAGAATAAACCCAAAGTATTAGATCAACTTTATACTGTCTACTTCAGGGTTTTATCAGTAAGTTCTAATTTGTTCATTGGGATTTGGTATCGATCATATACTTTCCAAAAGCATATATCATACCTAGGTCTTGATCATATACTTTCTAAAATTATATATCAAACCTACAAATTCAGTCAAGCTTCCAAAGCGAGACGACCGTGCACGGAATTTGATTCTTCTCGATATCTCATGAGTGAGCTCATGTCTTCCGGTTCAGTAATGAACATGTATGATCCCTTTGAAAGATCGTATTACTCATATGCCCTTATATGCACACCAGCACACCGGTGTATAGACCTTGATTAGGTCATCAACCTATCGGTCTGCCAAATGTACATACTCAGACATATAGCAATACATCTGTCTCCGGTCAGAGGATGTGTGCCTATGCTGTGACAGCATTCAACATAGGACTTAGGTTATCTTGATCTCGTTAAGTCAACTCTTTGACCTAACTAGTCTAACACATCCGAATCACTATTCCCATGCAGAGGACCTGCATCAAGAGGTCGGTCAGATATCAGCCTATGTGAGAAAGGATTGCCATCTCCTACTCAGGATGGAGATCACATCTTAACAATCATTTGAGGGTGCTTGATGAGTCCTCAATCTAACGCTTTAGATATTCATCCAAGCACCAGCCTCTATGATTCAATAGTTGAGTTAACAGCTGTATGATTATTAAGTTGGCCATGGTACATAACCCCAATTGTACTAAGGGACCTATTATGCAAATTATTTATTCTTCATTTCAGATCAGGGAATGATATACGCAATAACATTTGTTGCATAATGGCTCGTCGTGGGCTCACATGTCCAATAATCTCCCACTAGCCCAAAGAGCCATTAATGGGCTAATCATTTAAACCCACACTCAAGTGACAATCATAGGCTATTTAGAAAATAGCTAGGTAAGCTGATTAGTCACTCTGTTCCCAAAAGACTATGCTAAGTCCTTTTACGACACTTGCATATCTCTTAGTAACAGTGCTCGCATCCAATGCGAATGTTGCATCTTACGCAACCAATACTCAATCTCGATAAAGCAATTATAATGTCCTTGACACTATTGCTTAATAATTATTATAACCAGTATTTCCATAATCCTTATCAGAATACCCTTATTCTTGGAGATCACTATCTCACAAGGTATCCACAGTTAAGACCTTTTAGATCTTTATCTATAAAGTCTTAAGCTCTTTAAGATAAAACTTAGAGATCACCATCTCTAAAGCCTTGTCATCTTTGAAGATTTTGTTATTACCGCAATCAAGTGTTCTTTCTCCATAGTTGGATTAGTAACAATTTACTACTCCCACTGCATGGCAGATATCTGGCTTTTGTACACATCTAGCATACACTTAGCTTCTCTTAACTGATGCACAAGTGCAAGCAGTTCTAGCATTCACTTCCTCAACTCTTTGAGGTGCTATCCCTTTAGATAGGTCAGCACCAAATCTTAAGGTAAGAAAGACTTCCTTGGAATTTCCAGAAAAATGGAACATGTCCAAGGTGCACTACAAATATGACAGTCCCAACACCATTTTCTCTTTGCTTCTGAACAACTTCAAAACTAAGATCCAAGAGGTATCATTGAAATCATATTTCAAGATATGGAATAGCCAGTCTATAAAACATTTATTATCATCCTTATATCATTCCAAATGATTAGGATATTATCTACATTTAGTACGACGAACACAATAGAACTCCCACTAAGCTTCACATGGTTCATCAAGATTCTATTTGAAATCATAACATTTATAATTTCATAAAATCTTATGTTCCAACAACAAGAAGCTTATTTGAGTCTATAGATGGATTTCTTTAGCTTTCACGCCTTACTTTCCCCAATCATGAAGCCATGGAGCTACTTCATATGAATATCCTCAGAGAGGTATTCTTAGAGGAATGCAATCTTGACTTACATCTTGAAGATGCAATAGTCAAGTTGTGTAGCTGAGGTTTAGCAATAATCTGATGATTTTAAGCATGGTTACCTAAGAGCAAGTCTCATTGCAAGCAATGTCTTCTCTTCCGATTTCTAGCTCATGGCTATGAACCGTGCTTTGAAGGTCTCTACCTTCTCATCAGGTTCCCTCTTCTCTTGAAGATCCATTTACACCTTAATGGGTCTAACCCTTACAGGCGGATCCTCTAGGGTCCATATACAACATTTGTATATGAAGTCTACTTTAGACTTTATTGCTAATATCCATCTTTCCATGTCATAACCCTCAGGAGCTTCATCACATGAAGTCCGATCATTATCCGACTTAACTGACACATGGAATACATCCTCAAACTCATTTGAAGAGGTATTAGTGCTTCATCTTTAAATGTCCCATTTAGTTTCCGATTTCAGGAGTCTCATTATCTTCTCAAGATTAAATGAGTTCCTATACTTCATTTTCATCTTGATTCTCAAGAGAGTCATCCTCTAAGAATCACATTCTCAGAGATAAGATCTTTTAAGAATCTTAGGGTTATAAAGTAGGTATCCAATACCATCCTTTATTTTCCTAATGAAGTAGCACTCTCTAGTGCTTAATTCCAGCTTACTTGCATGGAATCTTATTAAGGATATATATAGTGTAATCTCTACTACACATATATACCTGGAAACTAAGGGATAACTATGCTAAAATTCGTCATTGATCAAATCATGTCACACATGATCCAATTGTATCTTCCTACAACTCTATTGAGTTCAGGTTTATCAGGGGAGTGAGATCGAAATGATATTCATATCTCCATAAGGTATTATTTGAATTTTATCTAATAGGTACAAGCTACCTAGGTTAGATCAAATTCATTTCATCTTTCTTCAAACTTTGGTTCTAAACCAAAAATGTGAAATCTTTGAACATTTCAAAGATTTCTCAGGTGAAGAGAAGAAATCTCATATCATACATAATCATCAATAGATATCATATATCCATAATGTTCACTATGACATAGATGATTCACGTACATCAATATGTATGAGATCCTGAATACCTCAACATCTAACACCTTTCCCAAAGAATGGTGTATTGGACATTTTTCTTTGAATATGATATTCATAAGTATGCAAGTTTTGAAAATTTTAGACATTCTAAAGTTTCATCTCTTGCTTGTCCATTGATCTCATCAACAGACATATGTCCAAGACATGATACCAGATCATTGTCAAATGATCTTTATCCTCCTATTGATCTTTAAAGGTTTAATTTTCAGTATTAGAAATCTTAATGAACCATTCATTAAATTTCTAATTTAGTAGAGTCCACTAGATGTCAGATTACTATCTGAAATATATCCATCATAACTATTTATGATAGGTTTATTCCAGAATTCACGTTTATTTTCAACATTTAGAAATAAACTTTGAGTGTATTCTTATATCTAGGTCATAGAGACATTCTCTAAGACAAAGGGCTCTCCCACTGAAAATATGAAGTCCATCTATCCAATAGAGATTGTTGCAACAATTGCATCAAAAAATCCATGTAGTTGACTATTAAACCTGAAGATAAAATTTATTAATCTTCTATAACATCTGCAACAATTGCAGGTGTCATTAGAAGAATGAGATACAATTATTAGACTTTGTCTTATCAAATAAGCAAGTCAATTTCAATGATCAAATATAGATATAGATTATTATGATGCACTATCTGAGTCCTTCTCTAAGGACTCTAGACAGACTTGATAGTCATACTATCAACACATCAAGTTATTGCGATATAGACATTCATCCAACTCTTTGGATGTCATATGGAAGTTATAGAAGTATGATCAACTCTTTGACTATCCTTCTCACATGGGTCCGACCCACGCTTCCATTGTGCTCTCTTCATTTATAAACAACCATTGTTCAAGATAAAGAATCTCTTATATTGAATTCAAAAGATTTCAATACAAGAGCACTTCAACATTTATACATGCTTCATTAAATTCATACAAAATGATTATTATGAAGCTTCATGATGACTTGAGTATAGATAGTAGAATGATGACACTCATCATATCTACATCCATCTTAACTCTTAGAGACTTAGGTTCAGGTAGGTATTCAAACATTTAGAATACATTATCTCTTTCGAGCTACCATTCTGCACAATGCAGAGAACCATGTCATGATTAAATGTCTAGAGCATATATGTATGCCAGAACGTCTTCTTAGATTTTTGTATAAGGATTATTTGACAATTGCGATCATCATCGACATGTCACTTCTAAAGTACACTCGATGAAAGATCAAGACTATAGAGACATTCAAACCCTAAGGTGATGTCTTATTGTCTTATTTAATTGTCATTCCTCATTATGTTTGAGGAAACTTGCATATTGCAACCACATACATTATGTGCCCAATTGCAAGTACAATATCAAGATCATGAGTCCAATCCATGATATTTTACTGGTTGTTATTGAGTATAACATTGAGTGGGTTTAATGAAAGATTATCTGAAATAAGAAATTTTGCATAAGGGTATATATATACACGTATTTTTCTTTGATTTAGGAATTTTTATATCAAAATTGTCTTGCCTTGTCAACAATGAAAGTTCATTCCCTAATCACTTTCAATGTAAGAGATATTCTTACCATTATATCTCTAGCAAGATCTGGGTTCTCCTTTCCTATCTTTGTCACATCCCAATAATATGAGAACCCGCGACTCCGATAAAAAGAAGCGGGAACACATTCCTCCTTGCAAGTCCAACTTGTACTTCCCAATTCGGTCTTTAATACCCGGGCCCACCACCCCTAAGGTGATGTTGACCCGTCATTAATTAAACCAACCGTCAACAGGCTTAATACTCGCTATACGCAATCCAATATCGCCCCAATAATATGAAGACTCCCAATTCGAATTTTAATAATTAGAAAAATACACTTTGATTTCTCCGGCATTATCTAGTCCCTACCCGCTGTCATGGCTAGTACCAGCGAGAGTGGGATGGACCACATACGTTGCAACCCGCTACGCCAATGATCTCCAACTAGACACCATATCCACCTCAGGAAAGGATAATGCCAGATAGATCATCATGTACTTTGAGATGCTCATCGGTCTTTCAACCGAAATTATACTATATAATATACATCAAAACAATTTGATTATATTATAAGGAGATTTGCTAAACAAATCCCCAATCCTATTCAAGCAAGAGGATTTTTCATGTAAATGTTGTCCTACAACTATTGTAGGATAAACTATGGTTTTCATGAAATCGATGTTTGTTGATGGATACAAATCAACCAATGATCAAGATCAATTATCTTATCATCATGGTTAGACAAATGTCATTCAATGAAATAATTATCTCTTTAAATATTTCACAAATATTTATCACTAATTATTTCAGAAAATTAACAATTATTTTTCATCAATATAATTGAATGACTTATCACAAAGTTCATGATAAAAAAATATCAATTTCCAGCAGTGACCCCCTATCACTACATTTAACTTATCTTGATCAATTTAAATCCAAAAACTGCAAACTCAGTTTCCTAAGATTGCCTATTTGATTTATTAAAGAACTCAAGTGATAATTCATGCATTTCTTGGCGCAACAAATTCGTAATTAACAAATTAATCACGTTCTGTTCCGCAGTTCCCGCAACTGTGAATACATGCATATTCAAAAGACCATATCTTGAGCAAATTAAATCCAAATTTAGTAAACTCAGATCCTATGGTTTCCTTATTCAATGAGGAACAAAATCCAATTGAATATTTCATGTTTAAACAATTTAAACAGTGCTGAAAAAATCAATTAGACAGAGGTGCGAAAATTGAAATGCGATAAAACTTTCGCTATCTTTTCTAACCCAAGTCGTCCTTGGTTCATGGATCATATCCAAAACCCTTTTCGACCTAAGGCTCTGATACCACTTGAAGGATATTGAGAATCCTCAAGCGCATCACGGAAGCGTGACAATCGTATCTCATACGATCGGGGCGACTAGTCGCACTAGTTGCAAGATGCAGCGGAAATTAAAATTTTTAATCAAGTGATGAAACCACATGATCATGAGAACATTTCTCGGATCGTTTCATCAAATCACAAAGTATAAGGAATACCTCTTGAAGCGTGGTTGTGATCGCGAGATCCCAAACAAGAGATCCTCTTGTCTCATGTCCGATCCACGAAGAACGCACTTGCGAGCACGATGATGAGTCGTGTTCCTCCCGCAATCCTCGATGAAGATCTAAGCAGAGGATCCCCTGATTTCGTCAAGCAAAATACATCGTCTTCCTTTAGAGTAAGGAACTCCAAAGAAGAAGGAGATCCTCGAGTCGTCGAAGGCGAAGGCAAGACGCTCTCCTCCTCAACACAAAGTGGACGACCACTTCTTGGAGAAGAGAAACAGAGAGGGCGAGAATGAGAGAGAGAGAGAGAGAGTAGTAGGCTTCTACAACTCTTGATGATGTGTTCCAAGAAAGGCTAGGCTATCCCTCCTTTTATATTAGTTTAGGATCCAATAGATCTCAATCCATGGGACATATAGATCCAACGGCCATGCTTGGTCTATGTAAAGATCAATGGCTAGGATTATTGTTGGTTAAAACCAACAACATTTATTTATAATTAAATTAAATATATGTTGCAACATTATCAACACATTTTTAATTTAACATAAATAAATTAGTTAAGAGATTAATCAATATAATAAAATGGAGAGAATATTGCCTCCTAAAAAAAGGGGTGTCACCCATGACTTTTTCATGGGTGACACCACCTCTAAAATGGTAGCTTTTATCTCTTTTTTATTATATCACATTTTCTCTTAATAATTTGTAATAATAATTATCAAAAATATCCACCAAATTAGTTCCAAATTAATTTGTGAATATTTCAATCATGCCATTGAAAATTATGTGAATCATATTCACATCCCAAACTAATTTGTAAATTGCATTTTCAATTAATTACTTAATGTGAATCCAATTCACATTAATATATAACAAATGCTATTTACATAGTTTCTCTCTCTCTAATATATTATAAATCATATTTATAATATATATGATTAATATGGATAGTGCTATCCACATTAATAATATCCATGATAATTAAATCACATTTAATCATCTTGGATCTCTTTTCTCATTTGCCCAAATAACATGAATCACATTCATGTTATTCATATCTTTGATAATTAAATCACATTCAATTATCTTAGATATCTCTTCTTATAATATGAATCGAATTTATATTATTCATGATAAATAAATCATATTTAATTATCCATTTTCTCGATTCTTGGATATAGAATTCATCAAATGAATTATTCTTGAACTCCTTCAAGAATAATGTGCTTTCTCCGCAGATACTTGGAGATAAGGACATGGCGATCGTATTGTTCCACGTATAGTGACTTGGATATTGAGATCATATCTCAAATCCAGATCTCGGGCTTCTCATAGATGCTTGATTAAATCAAGACCGCAAATCTAATCTTCTCATTGCATCCGAATCACATTTAGATCAATGTTCAATATTTGAACCAAGATCAGATTACTTCTCTACTGAGAGGAGTCACTAAAATCCAGACCCGTTTCATCACTCCCTAGGAATGGAAGCGTCATGGTTATCCAATCGTTTATGATGACATCAGCCTCAGGTATTCCCAACACCTGTACAACCTGCATACTGGAAGACCCAGAATAAACCCAAAGTATTAGATCAACTTTATACTGTCTACTTCAGGGTTTTATCAGTAAGTTCTAATTTGTTCATTGGGATTTGGTATCGATCATATACTTTCCAAAAGCATATATCATACCTAGGTCTTGATCATATACTTTCCAAAATTATATATCAAACCTACAAATTCAGTCAAGCTTCCAAAGCGAGACGACCGTGCACGGAATTCGATTCTTCTCGATATCTCATGAGTGAGCTCATGTCTTCCGGTTCAGTAATGAACATGTATGATCCTTTTGAAAGATTGTATTACTCATATGCCCTTATATGCACACCAGCACACCGGTGTATAGACCTTGATTAGGTCATCAACCTATTGGTCTGCCAAATGTACATACTCAGACATATAGCAATACATTTGTCTCCGGTCAGAGGATGCGTGCCTATGTTGTGACAACATTCAACATTGGACTTTGGTTATCTCGATCTCGTTAAGTCAACTCTTTGACCTAACTAATCTGACACCTCTGAATCACTATTCCCCTGCAGAGGACCTGCATCAAGAGGTCGATCATATATCAGCCTATGTGAGAAGGGATTGCCATCTCCTACTCAGGCTGGAGATCACATCTTAACAATCATTTGACGGTGCTTGATGAGTCCTCAATCTAACTCTTTAGATATTCATCCAAGCACCAGCCTCTATGATTCAATAGTTGAATCAACAACTGTATGATTATTAAGATGGCCATGGTACATAACCCCAATTGTACTAAGGGACCTATTATGCAAATTATTTATTCTTCATTTCAGATCAGGGAATGATATACGCAATAACATTTATTGCATAATGGCTTGCTGTGGGCTCACATGTCCAACATCCTCCCCTTGTTTTCTCATCTAAGTTAAAAAGGAATCAAGATTGATTGATAGACAATTATTTTGTGCTCATTAAGACCCAAAATGATAACCTAATTTAAAATAGGGTCTGCTAACAAGGTTGATTAAATTAATTGGAATAAAATCAACTCTTGTTTTTATGAGATCAATGCCTCTCATTGGAGATATGTACCTTTTAGAATGAGCAAGGTACGCCACAAATAAGGATTAGAGCCCAAGTCCCCGTGTGTTTGCTTAGAATATAAGGATATAAGAAACCTTACTCGAGGATGTCGATCAGAGAGTTGCCTATTGACACTAGCACATATTGGGTTTTCTGAAGTATTGTTGAAGCTATCTTACTAGTGATTGTGCCCCTCCGCCCTTTACTAATTGGAGATAAGGGCAGAATGATACCATCTCATCGGTACTTCGACGAATGCCATCGTCCCATGCACACTTGAGTCTAGAAGGAGACAATTTTGGTATTACAAGTACTCATTCTCAGGATAAACAATGATTGAGAGTGGTAAATTGTAAAGAGGATTGATTCATTGTTACCTCAAGTGAGTAATCCCTGGGTTCTCCAAGTATACCTCGATAACTTGTCACTATAGGCCAACTGAGTGCTATAGTTGAAAATATTTTTTTGAAAATAATCCTTAAAATTGAAAAGATAAACAGCTGAACTCTAACATGCCATCACATGTGTCTAGCTGGTGGATCTACATGTTTGATTTGTGTTTGATTTGTGTGTGTACAAATATTGCACATTTGTACCTCTTGTGCATTCTATCTCTCTTGACTCTAATGTCATGCTCTTCTCCCATTCTTTTTTATAGCAGAGATGGGTTACTTTGGGGAATTTATTTTGACGTTGTGAACACTTCAAATAACCCCTTAGATCACATCTCTGAGGTTAGAGATGGCCCTCTTCTCGAACCTAATTGTTCATGGGAAGAACCTCTTCCCAATACAAAGATCAATAAGTCACTATCAGGGTCCAGTCGATCCTGGACTAACCCTCTCTTTAACTCCTCTACCAAGGAAACCTTTATCAACGGTAGGACCTCCATCCTTCTACACCAAGATCTAATTTGGATCTCTTCCTATCTGAAGATGTAGACGAGATGCCTTACAAGAAAAATCCATATGAGGATGAGAACAAAAAAGACCAAATACTAACCATCCTAGCTCGACTGGAAGCAACTGAGCAACAGAATGAACTAATGAGAGCTAGATCCAAGCAACCGCTTACATGGACGAAGAAGTGATGGAGAAAACGTATCCCTTGGAAATTGATGATGACTACAACAGGTTGAGACCAGTTCCTCCCAAAGATGTGTTCGAGCACAAATCGTATTTCCTCGCACTGCTCCCAAAGTTCAGTAGGAATCAAAATGAAGAACCATACTCATTTCTTTGGGAATTCATATTAGTCCATGGCAACCTATCTCCCCATGAGGTTGGTCAAGACTACATCCAGCTTATTGGTCGAAAAATCTAGGGGAGGTCATAACATGGGATGTATTCAAGACTCTTTTCTTAAAGAAATTCTACTCAGTGAGTAGAATTAACCAAATGTGGATCAAGATCACAAGTTTCACCAGTTTCCCAATGAACCATTTTATAAAACTTGGGTGAGATTCAAGGACTTAATTAAAAATTCCCAAAGCATGTCATTAATAAGATGATGTTGGTCTAGAGTCTTGTAAGGGATCCGCAGGGGTTGGTCAACACTTCCTGTGGAGGAAGCTATATGGGCAGACACGAGGACACCGTTTGGAAGATGTTCAAGAAGTTAGTCAACACAAGCCACACCCAGACCACGAGCCGTGCATACTTGTCCAACCCTCTTGCACCCCTGTCAAAAGTAGTGGGAAAGAAGACTATGGACAATCTATCTTCCAACTAGATCTCTGACATGAAGACCATAACATAGAAACTAACGATGGTCGAGCAGATTAACAAAAAAGTGGACGAGCTCCAAAAATTTATAGACCTAGAGAAATTATCTAAACTACTGAAGCAGATGGAAGAACTTACTGACCAGGTATCTAAATCTAGATAACTACACTGACTACACCCTTTGTCCCCATACATCAGATTCATTACATTCAAGGGAAAAGGATAGGGTCACATAGCACTTGGGGTAGGGACCAATCCTTCACCCATCAACATCAGACTGAAGAATCCTCTGCACAGAGAGTCTATGAGGAGCCTCCACAAGTCATGGAGATTAACGGAGTATGGAACATCCTCAATCCCATCAGTCGACAGGACCTCAACTCCACTCTGAACCCTCATCCACAACAGTCTTGCCCCAGTTTTCAGTAGCCACAGCAGCAACAACGTCCATACTAGTAGCCGCATCAATAGTATCAGTGCCAAAGCCAACAAGGCCAATATCGTCCCACCAACTAGTACCAACATCCCTAAGCTAGAAAGGGCCAGGAATCTTCCTCTTCAGCCTCTCTTGAGCTTCAAAGAATTCTAGATGAATTATATGACATGAGAATTGATGTCAATTGACTCTCAAGATGGAGAGATGAATTTATCGCACCACAGACAACAATTCTCGATCAAGTCCATGCTAATCCAAATATCCTTGGGCACAAGGATCATGAATTATTTTCGGAATGTTCTTTACATTAATACAAGATATTTTCACATGACGTCACCAATCATATTTCTCTCAAGAGCGAAAAGACTGTAATCATGCATGATCGAGCACGGGAATGCGAGGACATGTCCCTAGTGTCAACACCTGAAAACACCTCTGGGTATGAAGTGGGGAAGAGGCAACCAACACCACCAACAAAGCACCTTCACAAAGGGGACCCTAATCCCCAAAAACTATAAAAAAATAAAAACTGCGAAAATTCAAAAATAGGAGAAGCACACCCCTGAAAATCAAGTGAGTTCAAATATGTGGAGGACCTCACACCTCATAAGGAGGACACACCTCCGCAGCAATAGCCCCCACAATAGCAACTGCCATTTTCTTTTCAGAGTCTTGTAGTAAGTCAGAGTCAAAGCCCTCTACAGAAATTTGTTTTCAATAAAAGTGAAGTTTCATTTCCTGAACTTGATCACCCAATCCCTTCCCCCTACTCTAATGGTTGGAAATAAGAAATTATTAAAAAAATAAAATAAAAATGTAGAGATGCCATGAATCTGCAAAGAAAATATCAAGGAGAGTGTACTTTTTATACTCTGAATAAGATTGCAAAATCTTAATTTTCCGAACCCATATCTCTCAAATAAAAACTCAAAACATATCAAAATCACTTTAATTGCATATAACTTTTAATAAGATATTTAATGAAGTTAGTTTCATATTTTTTGGAGTTAAGGTGTGAAAGTTATGTTTTGGACCCTTATTGTACAATATACCCGAATAAAATAATCATTTTATTCATTCTTTATTATTTTTATAATTTCATATTTTTTATATTTTTGTAAATATTATTTACAATATATGTATATATTTAAACTATAATAAAACCATTAATAAAACATAAAAATAAAAGATGTAACTAAAATACATAGATGAAATACCTATACATATACATACATATTTAATATACCTATTTATTTAAGCATACAAATAACATCATAAAAATATAATAAAAATATATTTAAGGAAATATAAATAAGTTGTAATTTTATAAAAATAAGAGAATAAAATAATAAATACAAAATAAAAGTAAAATAACCAAAACATAGATGAATATACCTATAAATATACTATTAAAAATTAACTTGTAATAAATAACATCAAAAAATAAATAAAAAATAATAAATTACTACATAAAATAATAATCATTTTTTATTTTATAATCGAAAATGAATAAACAATCACTATTTTTAAATAATTATATTCGAATAAAAGGACCTATTTTATCTTGTAGTGGTAGGCATGGACCAATATAATTCTAGGGATCATTGACCTCCGGTCAACTTCCCATCTTTCTTCTGTCTTCTGTAAGAAGCCTTGAGCGACTTGCCTTCTCCAATTATTCCCAACTTCCCTGGTTCTCCTTCGCCCCCGAGCACTTCATAAGAGCTCATCCTTGATCCTCCAAGATTCACGGCGTAGCATCAGATCGATTGTACATGGTTTCGATTCTTCCAAAATCACCCATCAATAAAGGTGTGTCGACTGCCTATAAATAAACCGCCAAGCTCCTCCTTCCCTTTTTGATCCCCCTTTGAGCTTCTCTAAGTGTTCTTGCATGGTGTCGAGGGCCAATTGACAGCTACGAACTCCTCGTGCTTGGAGAGGACGAGGTGACGATCCACGGCAGTCCTCCTACCACCCTGCTCCCTGAGCCCCCTCTTATGTATAAGAGATAATTTATCTTCTGTCTTCGGTAGTTTTAATTCCTGTTTTTTGATTCCAGTCTTTAGCATTTTAATTAGTAGGCAGAATAGATTAGCTAAATCTCCTCGTTGGAGCTATTGAGCTCCGGCCTGGTTTCACTCCAATCCGACCTACCCCTGACTCTCTCATCACAACCATCACCTTCCCTTGTCATTTCTTCACATCCCATGCATCTCCACTCCCTTTGAATCCACCTGGATCGAAGCCTCGATGCTTCATCTCCGCTACATGCCGAAAGCACTTCCGTCGCGTCCCCCTCCGCTTATTTCCACTAAAAAAACCTTCCCCACAAAATCCTCTTCTGCTTCTGCATGAGCTTCTTGCAGGTTCTGGAGGCCAAAGGACTATTTTTGGAGTCGATTTTGTGTCCACTGAGGTACCTAAATCTGCACTTCCTCCCCGACCTCGCCAACCTCTGTGGTCGCTCCGACGGACCTTCTATAGGTGCCATCTGGTGCGGAGGAGCCCCTGCTCCATTTTGCCCCTTATCCGAGCCTTCCAGATGACTGGAAGAGCACGGGAGGACGGATCAAAACTCGGCCCATCCGAGTTCTTGACATGTCCATCCACCGCCCCTTCCAGCCGTTGGATCTTCTAACCGCCCCAGTTTGCACAAGAGCCGTCTGATGCACTTTTTCTCAGTCGCCAGATTAAGAGCTAGGATCTAATCCTAGTCATACCTTACGAAGCGTCATCGTCGCACATGGGAGCAACACATGGATTAGCGAGCGACATCCAGCCGTCCGGCAATGCCTAATAAGGGGTAAATTGCACACTTAACCCTGTTCTTTTTTGTTTTTATTAACTGGTCTTGTAAATAAAATATTCAGTGTATTTTCATGTAGACCCATGTACTCCTTTAATATTATGTTTAGGTCCATGCCAGGTCACCTCACTTGTCGTCCCACATGAGGTGGCCATTTTGCAGATATTCCCCTATTATTTTTTGTATTTACTCTTAGTCCAATGAAATGTAACATTGTATACTTTTGGAAAAATTGCATAGAGGTCCTTGGTGTTCATTTTATTTACGTATATGCCCCTTCCATCAATCGTATTTTTTGTGTGCTTGTTGTACTTATTTAAAATAGCTATTCTGCTCCAAAAATCATAAAAATAGGTGTAGGCTCCTGATTGCTTGTAGTTTCATGCCATTTTTAATTTGTAATTTTGGACCTTTTTTGTTATTTATTAAAAATGAAATGAGTATGTTTTTGCCCTGTCTAACTTATAAAATACAAAAAAAATAGAGAAACTTTTTGAAAAATTCCCCAAAAAATATATTTTATTTATTTAAGTGTTTTTAGCCTTCAGACCAAAAATTACTAAAAAATGAAAACTCTTAAAAAATGAAAAATCCCAAAAACCTTTATAAAAACAAAAAAATCTCAAAAACTCAAGAAATAGTTTTTCTTATTTTATAATTTTCTCTATATTATTATATATATGTTAAACTCGTTTTAGAAAATTTTGGACTTAATTTTCTATTTTTAATTTACATTTCAATTTAGGCATATTATTTTATCCCTATTTTATGCTATTTTTATTTTAAAAATCCATAAAAATTAGCAAAAATGTCAAAAAAACATAAAAACACTAAAAATTTATTTAAAACGTCAAAATATATAATTATGTAATTTTAGTTATTTTTAGTTGTAGTTATATTTATATCATATTTTGTGGCATATATAGCCTTATATATTCCATTATATATATTAAAAAGAAAAAGAAAAGATAAAAAAATATATAAAATACAAAAAGGAAATATAAAATTATATAACAAAACCACAAACATATATAATATAAAAATAAATATATATGTATATACAGATTTAAAAACCCACAAAAATATATAATGATTGACATGGTTGTACATAATAGTCTTTGGTTAAAAATAACCGTAGGCTACTGATTTTGCTCTCTGTGGTTCGATCTCTACATGTTTACTTACTATACCTTGTGTTATGTAGAGAATAATAAATTTTGACTCACATTTTGTGCTATTCATTGCTTGATTTATTCGTGGGTTGATTGTTGATTAATTGAGGTTTCGTCTGAGGTCGCTTCGACGACTATTGTTCCATCTTGTGGATTGACAAGACTTCAGTAAAACCTTGATCATCATGCACTAAGAGTCAAATTCTATACATTGTAATGAGGACCTCAGAGAATTAAGTCTATGACCTGAAGCTTCTAAAATCCTTTCTCGATGAAGTTCCTCTGAAATTAATTGGATTAAAGTCAAGACAAGACCACTCTCGATTTCTGCTCATAACTTGATTCAGAACTCATGGCTTTTCACCAATGCAGATGCATGAAATGATGGATGAAGTGCGATTACTGGAATGCAAACATTTTTTGTCATTTTAAATTTTGTGTGTTTTTCTTGTTTTTTGTTTTTGTGGTTTTTTGAATAATTCTATTCACATTATTCGCATTGTACAAATTCCTATGCATTAGATAAAGTTTCTCAACTTTTACAAAAATTACCCATACCCCATGTTAGTTGTATATACAGAGAATAGAATACCCTATAGTATGATGTAATGCAAGATATGTACATGAATGTGACTCACTTCCCCCTATACTTAGCATATGCCAAGTATAAAAGGATGTAAAAGAAACATAGGAGGGGGTAGAAGTCGTCCAAACCCCTATAATTAGATTCATGGTCATCCTAAGTATAGCAGAGAGCAAAAATGGGGTGGTCGAGGGCAAAGAGCAAATGATGAATATATACAGGTGGACATCACCCCCTATACTTAGGCCTTGGCCTAAATAAATAATAATTTGTACAATGGAACCAATGAGATTGGGGAGACGGTGCCTATGTTCAAGGAGGTTTTCGGTTGGTTTTTATATGGGCATGTGGTGGGAGGGAATATGGACATGAATAATGTGATGAAGAAGATGAAGATTCTCAACCATCGTCGGAGTCGTCCTCAGAATAGTAGTGTTTGGTGGAGGTTCTCCAACTAATTCTTCTTTGTGAGTGCTCATTCACTTGGACAACAGACTCGATCTCAGACGATGAGTACTTTGATGAAGCAGTATCCATTTGATCATATATAATAGCTTCGATTCATGTATTATAATCTGGGGTGGAGCCCTCTGAATAATTCATGTCTACGGTGATGTACCTAGTCTGTTTGCTAGAACCTTAAGCAAGGAGAGGAGAAGTCCCTCCACTAGCAACTACACTAGGGGAGGTTGTTCTTCTGTACTAAGTCTGTGAGGTATTGGCCATTTGTTCTTCATCAGATGAATCACCATGCATGTTTTATATCTCATGTAAGGTCAGTACACATCCCGAGTAGATGGTGGTTCTTAGAGTCGATTTTGGCTTTGTCAGCTCAGGTGTCAGATCACAATAATGATCAAGGAAGTCCAAAATAACAGTGTCCAGATTCAATGAATTGGATGTGTCTAAGTCAAGCTAATTCACCTTGGTAGAAGCATGGGTAGCCTCGATAATCGAATCCTCAGGTGTCTCTCCTAGGGCTATTTCTGGAGTCTTGGAAAAGTCTGTTCTTGTGAAGGGTTTGACTCATGGGTCTTAGCTATGTCATGACTATCAGTTTTATGTTCGGTTGTCTCAGGGGTTAAGTGTGTCATCAAGAGTTTGATCAATATGGTTTTGGTTTGGGAGTTTTATGTCCTGAGACTCGCAATTGATAATCTCTCTAGCATAGGCTAAGAATGGCTTTCCCATAATGATGGGAGACGCAGACAATTATCCCCGGTGCTCAATGTCTAGGACAAGAAAGTCCACTCTGTGTTTGCCACCTTAAGTTCATGACGACGAAAAAAATTCCTCTTGATTTTTTGGTGGATCGGCCATGAATTTGAACTATTACTCTGGTCTTTTTGATTGGTCCGAGTTTGAGTCGGTCAAACACGAAGTTCAGGAGGATGTTCAAGGTGGAGTCGTCGTCTATCTGAATATGAGTAAACTCGGTGTTCTTAATTTCGCAAGTAACCCTAGTCAACTGTTTGACTCTGCGGCTTTTGCTCTTTCGAGTATCACCATTAAACTGGCCATAGTGATTAAATGAACTTCAATTCTAGATCTCTTTCTACCCATCTTATAGGGTGATAATATACTCTTTACAAATCACCGAAGATCAGGCACATATTATATAGCCTTGATTAATGTTAGCTCTAAGATCAGACTTTTACAAAATACTTCCATATTAGTGTTTTTCAGTTTTTTTTTGAATTTTCTATTTTTCTATTTTTTTGGTATTTTTATTAAAGTCAATGGAATAACTAGATGCATGGGGTGTCTCTACCTGAAAATTTTACACATGAAGTGTCTCGGGTTCACATTGTGCAGCATGTACATCAGGAGTTTTTCCTCTTGAGCCAGTAGACTATCCCTCTTTTGAAGCATTATTGCAACCCACAGCGTCCCGTCCTTAGGCGTCAACACTACCAGACTAGGTTGAGATGCACTACCCTCCCTAGAGGAGGACGGATATTTCCACCCGTGTGCTACTCCAAGCTAAAGGATTCTACCTCCTCACCACCTCATCAATGAAGAGCTACGTGCATTGTGCTTGTCCAGGATAGGTCACTGTATAAAAGAATCATGCGTATGCATGAGATATTCTACTTAGACTGATTAAGATGACATGTGAACATAGACTTGCAGACCTAAAGATTTAAGTCACTTGACCTGAGAAATCTTAACTCCAGTTCCTATAAGGTTCCTCTGAAATTAGGTGGATTAAGGTCAAATCAAGTCCATCCTCAATATCTACTCATAACTTGGTTCAGAACCCACTAGCTTTCCACCTTGCATATGCAAGATATGCAGATGAGATGCATATGACATGCTATGTAGATGATTTGTAAATGCAAGACTCTTTTTCTTTTCTTTTCAGATGCAGAGATGATATGCAAGAGTAAATAAGAAGCCTATTTTTTTCTTTTTCATCATTTCATTTTTTTGTATCTCCTATTTTACAACAATTTACAAGAGTTGTATACGTATTATACAAAATTTACAAGTGTTATAAAATATACAAGAATACACACACAATGTTTTTTCAATTTTTACCCACCCGTAATTATTGCAAAATATATACGAAAAGTACGTGAAAATACGCGAAAGTACGAGCTATGGGTAAAGTATATATGTAATATATACACGCCCCCTATACTTAGCGTGTGCTATGTCCTCAGAGCATGAAAAGCGAGGAAAAAGGCATAGCTCGTGCTAAGCGTAGGAGAGCTAAAGAGAAGGGAAAATGTATAGATTTCGACCGACCCCCCTATACTTAGGCGCTGGCAGCCTAAGTGTAGAAGAAAGTCAAAAAGTGGGGCGGACGAGGTCAAGAAGAGAAGTGGATGAATATACAATGCAGGCATCGGTCTCCCTATACTTAGGCTCAGGTCAGCCTAAGTATAGGACAAAAGTGAGTATGAGGACCAATGTGATCTGGAGAATGCACAAAGAACCGACTCAGGTGACTCATCCCCCCTATACTTAGGATCTGATCATCCTAAGTATAGTCCAAGGTAGTGATTTGATGAGGTGTGGATGGGTTACTAGAGTCGCGGGGGATAAAGGACATAATGTACAGGAATGATGGTATATACAAGTGAGTCGGTCTGAATCTTTCAAGATGCTGCTGATGGCTAGAGCTCACTGCTGCAAGGTCTCATACGCGGCTCGAGGTGTATCTGCTGAATCTGTCTCGCGCATGAATACAATCTCCTCAACATGGACTAACAGCTCATTGGATTCGATGAAGTGCTTCAACAGTTGTCCATTCACTAGGAATGTCGGTGCGTCATCTGCGAGATCTGAGATCTCGACACATCCACTATCATGCACCCTACGACGATAAATGGGCTTGTCTACGTGGACTTCAACTTGCCTTGGAAGATCTTCAGCCTTGCATTAAACAACCATACATTCTGTCCAGGAACAAAGGTCTTTCTTCTGATATATCTATCATGCCAACGCTTCCACCTTGTCCTTGTACACCAAACTGTTGTCATATGCGCGGTTTCTGATTTCCACAAGCTCATTTAGATCATATTCTCTCTGCTTCTGCCCAAGGTGTGTGTTCCAATTGACCTTCTTGATTGCCCATTCTGATTTGTGCACTAACTCTGCGGGCAAATGGCACGGCTTTTCAAATACCATTCAGAATGGGGAGGTTCCTAACGGTGTCTTGTAAGCTGTCATATACGCCCAGAGGACCTGATCCAAAATCTGAGACAGTCCTTCCTGTCCGGGCGGACAAGCTTTTGCAATATGGTTTTCACCTCCCTATTCGACACCTCAGCCATACCATTGGTTTGTGGGTGGTAAGGACTCGCAACACGGTGTTCGATGCTGTAGTCCTTCAGGAGTTTCTTCACCTCCCAGTTTACAAAGTGGCTACCCCCGTCTGATATCATCATTTTGGAGATCCCGAACCTAGAGATGATGTGTTCTCTAATGAATTTACAGACAGTCCTGCTGTCTGCGGTTCAGGTCGAGATAGCCTCCACCCATTTGGATAGATAGTCTACCGCAAGAAGGATATACTCAAACCCGTGGCTAGCAGGGAATGGGCCCATAAAATCGATGCCCCAGGATTTAAAGACATCACAAATGATGACAGGATGCATAGGCATCTCATCCTTGGAACCAACGGTTCCTCCCATTCTCTGGCATACTGGACACGACTTCGCAAAGGTGATGGCATCGTGAAACAGAGTCGGCCAGTAAAAGCCACACTGAAGTACCTTCCATGCGATCCTCTTCCCGGAGTGGTTTCCTCCTGCCTCTAAGCTATGGCATAAAGAGAGGACACTCTGGTATTCCTCCTGAGGAATACACCGTCTCCAGACACAATCCGGTCCTTCGAAGAAAAGGATTGGATCCTCCCAACGGTAGTGTCTAGCGTCTGACTTCAGTCGGTCGATGCGGCTCTTGGGCCAATCCTCGGGAACCTTATTGGAGACAAGATAGTTCACGATATTGGCGTACCATGGGAGTGAGTCGACAACAAAAATCGACTCGTCAGGGAAGGAGTCTCGAATAGGGGAATCCTCGAAAGTATTAAGATCTTCGAGACAAGAGAGATGATCGGCCAGTACGTTCTTCTTTCCAGGTTTTATCATGGATGTCCAAATCAAACTCCTGGATAAGCAAACTCCATCGAAGAAGATGCGCCTTCGCATCCTTCTTCTCCATCAGGTATCGCAGTGCTGTGTGGTCAGTGAACACAATTACCTTGGATCCAATTAAGTGAGATCTGAACTTGTCCAAGTCAAACACTACCGCAAGCATTTCCTTTTCCGTAACTGTATAGTTACGCTAAGCGGTGTCAAGTACTTTGCTTGCGTGGTGGATAGCGAACGGGACACCATCTCTTCTTTGTCCTAACACAGCCCCAACAGCAAAGTCTGAGGCATCCATCATGATCTCAAAAGGTAGAGACCAATCTAGGGCTTGTAGGATAGGTGCTTCCATGATCATTCCTTGTAATAGCTTAAGGCCTCAAGACATTTGTGATCAACAACAAACTCCATGTCTTTGACTAAAAGCTCAGTTAGCGGTCGGGTAATCTTAGAAAAATCCTTAATGAACCTCCGATAAAATCCGACATGCCTGAGGAACGACCGCAACTGTTTGACGTTGGTTGGTGGCTGGAGTCGTCTGATCACATACACCTTGGCAGGGTCAAACTCCATTCCATTCTTGGAGATGACGTGCTGATAACCAGGATATTTTGCAAGGTCACAATAATAAGAATAAGGTGTCGCTGAGGTGACCACTCACAAAACATTGGTTAACCAGCAATTAACCCACAATGAAAGAATGTATCAATTAAATCCAAAAAGAAATGTGAATTAATCTTTATTACTCTACCATAAAATGCACAGTGACAAGCATGTAGAGGTCGAACCACAAAGAGCAATACAAAATGCAATAGCCTACATGAGCTACAGAGTCATCCTTGTGTGAAGTGGGTTTTTAAATTTTTTTTATTATTTATTATTTATTATTTTTTTGTATTTTTATTTATTATTATATATATACACTCATTAGATATATATATATATAATATTCTTTTTTTTGTTTTGTTTTTTTATAATATCATATATTAATAAATATAGATATATATATACCTATGCATTTTTTTATAGGGAACATAGATATATATATATACATAAAGGGGAGATAGAATATTTATAAAAATATACAAAAATGGTCAAAAATTCAGAATTAAAGCATTTTTGGTATTTTCATGATTTTTTACTGTTTTTGTGTTTTTTGGGCATTTTTCAAAATAGTTTTAGTATTTTTAAATAGCAAAATAAGGGAAAACAAGGTAATAGGGACTGGCTGTGAGAAAAATAGGATTTAAAAATAGCAATCAGCCACAAATTTTTTCCTCCCTAATTTACAAATAAAGATAATAAAATATAGAAGGAGGAACTGAGTTTACATTTTTCTGATTTTTCTTCAATTTTTTTATATATTTTTGAAGTTTTTGTGTATTTTTTGAATTTTTAAGGTTTTCCTTTTGGGATTTTTAGGGATTTTTGGACTGACACTGAAATAGGTATTAACGCACATTAGGAATTGTTTTTGAATTTTTCGAGGCATTTTGATATTTTTTTGGATTTTATAAGATAAATAGTAAATAAAAAGCATGTTTTTGATTTTTAATGAATGCAAAAATTCATCAAAATTGAAAACTAAAAATATGGCGTGTAGAAGCAAGCTAACAGGAGCTTAACTCCATTTTTGCAAAATTTACCGATTTAATATGTGGCACAAAATAAATGGACAAAGCATACAAAAAACAAATGGCCTGGCAGGGGTATTTTTGCAAATATAATAATTGGCAGGGGCATACATGCAAAAATCACAAAAAAATGAACCTTAACTTTTATTTTCAGGGCCATTTCATAATTACAAAAACACGGCGGGGTTTAAGTGCAATTTTCACGCGCCTCACATGGTTGCTGCACGTGAGACGCGGAGGGACTAAAACGCAAATATAAAAACCTTAAGGGTCCTTCTGCAATTTATACAACTTATTTACAACTTAACCTTTTATTCTTGGTATTAAACTATAAATACAAAAGGCGGGGGGCTAGATGTGAAATTTACCCCCTAAAGGTGCATCATCCTGCGGCGTTGGAGCTGCCACTTATCCACGCGTCAAGCATCTGACGGTGGATACAGGTTCGTCGATGAAGGGCATGGATTAGACGATCCTCGCAGATCTGACGGTTGACACGTGTCTTCATCAGGCGGTTGTCCTTCAATCTGGGCCGGGCCTGCTGATCCAACGGCGTTGAAGCTCCCTGGAAGAACAGGGAAGAAGCTCGCGCATGTCGAGCTTCGATCGAGAAGCATGGGCTCCTCCAGGGCTCTCCCACGGATTTGAAGTAGTCTGCACGTAGCTGGAAGCATCCCGCGTCGTCTGATGGTGTTCTCATGGCTCCTGGAGGTCCGAGTCGTTTGGTCAAGGTCGATGAAGCATAGGACCTCCAGGAACCTCTTCCTGGTTCGATGCGAGCCCAGATGGGCTCCATTCCTCGTGATACCTGCATAGGAAGAATCGGGGGCGAGAGAGCTACCTCCTCGACCCGGGGTTTTGAAGCTTGGCAGCAAGATGGAATGAGGCGGAGGGGCTCCGGCGTACGGCGGAGGTGGAGCCCCGATTCGCCAAGACCGAAGGTCTTGGGTTGGACCAAGATGTGTGTTCGATGGAGAATGCGATGAGGGACGAAATGGGATGCAAATGGCGGGCGGATACGGTCGATTTCACAGTGAAGAAGTCGCCGGAGCGGAGCTCCGGCGAACTTTGAATTTGGGATTCTAAGCTACAGGGATCAACTAAAAGCTAAACTAACAACGTGAATTAAAAACTAACATTAAAAGCTAACTAAAAAGCATAAAAGGGACAACTCATATACCTGGGGGCCTCCAGGGAGCAGGGCGGACGCCGGAGCTCCGGTGCGACAAAATCTTCCTCCCTCCGGCCGATTCGATCGCCAGCACACTCCCCCTGTCCACGAGGAATGTCCCAGGAATGGAATCAAGGCTTAAGGTTGGATTAAAAGTGGCCAAATTCGATGAAGGAGGCGGAGCTACTTATTTATAAACATTGGCAAGGTGCCTTATTGACCGGCGATTATTTCTTAATCCAATGAGTATCTGATCAATCCAAGTTATTGGCGGGCATTATGGATAATCAGAGAGCAATTCTTGTGGAGGAAGCGAGCTTGAACGATGGACGGGATGGCCGTAAAAATGGGAGGAAAATTGGGGAAAAGATGGTCTAGAGGCGCAGGGCTTGGATGGGACAGTTGACCAGGGGGTCAACGAAGGCCGGCTCCCCATTGGTCCACGTCGGCCGCTAGACGCCAAAATAGGACATCTGATTGGAAATTGATTTATTTGACACTTAAACGATTTTATTAATTTTTTCTTATAAAATGAAAAATGTGTATTATTTCATCTAGTATTTATTTATGATTTTTATTGAATTTTTTTGACGTATTTTATTATAGTTTTATTTGAATAATGTGTATATGTATGTATTTACATGTATTTTTGTGTATTTTTTTTAATTTATTTATTTTCTTTTATTATTTTATTGACTTATTTTATAAATTTATATTTTATTTTTGTGAGTATAAAGGTATTTTTATTTAATTTTTATGAATTTATTTACATTTTTAAATAAATATGTGTATGTATATGTAGGTATACTTTTAGGTGTTTTACCTATGTATTTTGTATACTTAATTTATTTAGTGTATTTTCTTGCTTTTTATTTTGGATTTACATTTTTAATGAATTATGTATAATGTGTACATTATTATAAAAATATAAAAGAATAAAAGAACAAAAGAATAAAAATCCTTTATATATATAGATATATAGCATAGGTATTTTGTCTATGAATTTTGTAGACTTAGTTTATTTTTCAAATTATTTTTGGTTTTCTTTAACTTTTTAATAAGTGCATGTATTATTTATATTATTTACAAGATTATAAAAAATATGAATTTATTACAATAATGAATAATGAATAAATGCAATACTTTATTCAGGTATTATGTACAATGAGGGCCAAAAACCTAACTTTTGCATATGGACTCCAAAAATTATGAAACCAATTTTATTAAATAGTTTAGGAAAAGCTATATACAATTAAAGGTGAGTTTGGTGATTTGGAGTTTTTATTTGCAAGATATGGGTCTGTAAAGTTGAGATTTTGGCTTTTTATTCTGTGTATAAAATGTACACTGAGTATTATTTTTACACAAACTCAATTTTGTATTTTTATTTACAACATTATCTACAACTTTCATGTACAAAGTTTCTTTATTTGATGAATAAATAATTATGTATAAAATAGGTGTCAAAAATACATAAATCGATGCATGAATAAATGAGGTATTTATTGTACACTGGCCCTTATCTCCCCCTACTTTATTCCTTGTCGACCAATACCCTGCTGGCCTTGGTCTCGGGGTTTGGGTCATAAAATATTTGCAATATTTTATTCCTTTTTCTTTTCTCCTCTTTATTCTATAATTTTGGCATTAAGAATCTTATTTAATGTATAATTAATATAATGAATCATGGATGCTATTATGTACAATTTGATGCTATTTACATGCATTTGCTGGGGTTTTTGAGGCCAAAATGATAGAATAAAGGTGATGAAATGGAGATTCATCACCCCCCTATACTTGCCTTTGCTACTCCCTAGCAAACACTTATGCAATAAGTACAAAAAGAATAAAGAAAAGGAAAAGGAAAATTAAAGATAGATAGAGTGAATAGGGGTGCTTTCAGTGCAATGCATGTCTTTACAAAATCTGAATTTGGAGCTCCTGTCAGACCTTGGGTATGAATGTGTGTGGAACCTAGTCGGGAACCAGCTCTAAAATACAACAGCCTTCGATAGTCACAGAACTCGGTTCAACCCACCTCAATAGCCTAGTCAGAACTAGTCTACATCATACGCAAACCCTTATAACTATGAAGCTGACTTGTAAAGTGTAAGTGATAGTGGCTCTCCCCAACTGAAATGATAAAGGAACTGACTTCTCTAGAATGACAACCCAATGATTCCCCAATCCAACAACTCTTTCCTCGAGGAGCAGGGTATTCCCTTCTAAGTTCAAGTGGCAACCAGCTCAAGAGGAGGGGGTGAAGAGAAGAATGGACGGTAGCCAGTGTAGCTACCTATCCCGGGATGCAAGACCAGTGTAGTCAAGTCATCCAGCTGCAGGCTTACATATTTGACTTTGGAACTCAAGCTTGCTTATTGGCTTTGCAACATATGTACATACTTCGCAGGCATTTTATTTTTGTACAGGCCTGACCATTTTTTTTCCAACATACTATTCACAGCAGCATTTACATAAGGAGTTTTTTCCTCTTGAGCTAGTAGACTATCCCTCTATTGAAGCTTTATTGCAACCCACAATCTCCTGTCTTTAGACCTCATGGCTATTGGACCAGGTTGGGGTGCACTTCCCTCCCTAGACGAGGACGAATGTTTTCACCCGTGTGCGTCTCAGACTGGCAAATCCAACCCCCTCACCACTCCAACTGAGTTGAGCCAAGTGAAAGGTGCAGGTGTCCAAGTTAGATCACGGTCGGCAAGAGTCAGACGTGTGTCTCGAAAAGTTGTAGTTAGTCCACTGAGGTGACTTGAACCCAGCCCTGATTTCTCAAAGAATTAAGTCTGTATAGACCTGAAGTACCTTAAACCTAGTTCCCATAAGGTTCCAGTGCAGTTAGGTGCGGTGAGGTCCAACCAAGCTCCAATTTAAGACTTTATTAGACTGATTCAATAATCAAGCTCACTTAAAAAGAGTATGAATGGTATGCTTATGTTATGCACAATGAATGATGCAATTTTTCACAAAGAATTTAAAAGGATCAAAGAATATTTTTACACACAAAAGAATTTTTTCAAATAAGAATCTGACACATAAAAGAGTACATACAATTATTTACACGGGTGTGCCGCTTTATTTACAAAAGGTATGAATTTATAAAGACTTTACAGGTTTGAATGAAGTAGTTTATTTAGGATTGTACAAAAAGAATTGTAGGTGTCTTATTTATGATTTACAAGTATTTACACTGGTGTTCTTATTTCTAAGATTTAGTTTTTGAAGATAATTTTGCAAACTATAGTGCACAATAATTTTTGCAATCATTTACACACATTTGAAAACTATTTTTGCAAAGATTTTTCACACTATATGTATATACAATTTTCACAATAGTTTTGACAAGCATTTTTCAAACTATTTGCACATAGGTTTTTCAAATCCTTTCTTTCACACAAAGAAAAATTTTGCAATCAAAACAATTTTCACACATTTTGAAATCATTTCACATCAAAATTTTCAAAACTGGTCACACTATTTTTCAAATCATACTGTATAGGTATCTGATTTATTAATCAATATGTACAAAAGAAGAAAAATTATATTTGATGTACAATATGGTTTTTATAAGTTTTATTTCTGATTATTCCTTATTTACAAATGAGAGATTTTTGTGCAGACTCCTCAGACTTATCCAAGAATCATTTTTCACAAAAGTTTTGAAAACTATAGTCCAAAATAATTTTGCAAACATGTACACGCATTTGACAATGATTTTACAAATGTTTTTCACATATAGTAGATAAGTTTTTCAAAACAATTTGACAATTCATTTTACAATCATTTGCACACTAGTTTTCACACATTTTGATTTCACTCAAAGAAAATAACTTTTACACCCAAAACTAATTTTTCAAAGGTTGAATACTTGTACACACTATTTTTCAAACAATTTTCACAAGATTTTTCAAAGAAGAATGTTTTGCAGAAAATACTTTTCTGACTTAATAATCAGTACAATTACAAAGAGTCTGAGGTGAGTTTTATTATAGAGCTACTTTTCATTATTATAGAGCTACTTTTTATATTCTATTTTATGTTGAGGTGAGTTTTTGTTTTTCAGTATGAGTTATGGCTTACAGTATATACATGGTATATACGACCCCCCTATACTTAGCTTGAGCTATGTCCTCATAGATCGAAAGAAAAAGCAAAGACATAACTCGTACTGAGTATAGACAAGTCTAAAGAATAAATATGAAAGAGATGAATGAATAAGAAGTAGACCGTCCCCCCTATACTTAGGATCAAATAACCCTAAGTATAGCAGACTGTACAAAAAGCAGGGAGGGTCAAGGGTGGGAATATACAGATCGTACTCAGATTGTCTCCCCCTATACTTAGGGTAAGATACTCCTAAGTATAGACAAGAAGAGGAGACAATGGAGAGGATCGGAATTAAATGAAAAACTCGGGGTGCACATCCCCCCTATACTTAAGACCAAGTACGTCCTAAGTATAGAAAACTGTCTACAAGGACGACACCTTTTAGATTGAAAAAGAAAATAGAAAAGAAAAGAAAAAAAGAAGAAAATCAGATAAACAGAGACTGGAGTACATCATCTGAATCTTTCGATGCCGCAGGTGCTGTGAAGATGTCATCGTGGTGCACTAGCTGAATAGAGTCTACAACGGCCAAGAATGCATCTGGTTCGAGGTAAGGCCTCAGTAGTTGGCCGTTGACGACGAAGGGTTGTGCGTAAGGGGACAATTCTGATATAGCGATGCTTCCATTGTCACGCACTTCACATACTCGAAATGGCCCTGTCCACTTACTCTTTAATTTGCCTGGGAATATCCGCAACTTTGCATCAAATAACCACATTTTCTGTCCAACGTCAAAGGTCTTTCGTCTGATGTGCCGGTCATGCCAGCGTTTCACCTTCTCCTTGTACATCAAGGTGTTATCGTATGCATAGTCTCGGAATTCCAAGAGCCTGTTCAGATCGTCTTTCCTCTTCTGACCACTTTTGCGTGAGTCCAAATTACAGCTGTTGATTGCCCAAAGAGACTTGTGAATTAATTCCACGGGCAGATGGCACGGTTTTCCATATACAAGACGATAGGTTGACATACCCAAGGGAGACTTGTAGGCAGTTCGGTAAGCCCATAGGACTGAGTCCAAGAGTTGAGACCAGTCTTTCCTGTTTGGCCTAACAAGTTTCTGCAATATAGTCTTGATTTCTCTGTTGGATAATTCTGCCATGCCATTGGTCTGCGGATGATAAGGACACGCGACACGATGATCGATGCCGTACTCCTTCGTTAACTTCTTGACCTCCTTGTTGATGAAGTGGCTACCCCCGTCTGATAAGGGAATCTTCGGTATCCCAAACCGCGAAATGATATTCTTCTTCAGAAACTGACATACTGTTTTGCTATCGGCGACTCGGGCGGGGATCGCTTCAACCCAACGACTCACGTAATCGACGGCAAGAAGGATGTGCTCAAAACCTTGACTGTTAGGGAAAGGCCCCATGAAGTAGATGCCCCATGCATCGAAAACGTCTGCTATCTGAATGATTTTTAGAGGCATTGAATCTTTGGCAGTGAGTGTGCCTTTCAACCGCTGACAGTCAATACATCTTTTGACCAACTCTGCTGCATCCTTGAATAATGTGGGCCACCAGAAGCCACACTGAAGTACTTTTGCTGCCGTACGATCTCCAGAGTGGTGTCCACCAGATTCGAGTGAGTGACAATGCTCGAGGACACTAGATTGCTCCGTCTGAGGGATGCACCTGCGCCAAATACAATCTGCTCCTTCCCTGAATAAAAGGGGATCTTCCCATTGGTAGAAGTGGATGGTCGACATGAATTTGTTCTTTTGGTTCTTTGTCCGATCCGAAGGTATCACCCCAGAGGCGAGGTAATTGACAATATCAGTGTATCAAGGAAGAGAATCCACTGCTAAGATGGCTTCGTCAGGGAAGGTTTCTGTGATAGGTGCATTGCTCAGAGGAGGCTCAGGCTGCTCTATTCTGGAGAGATGATCTGCTACCACATTCTGAACTCCAGGCTTGTCCTTGATTTCCAGATCGAATTCCTGGAGGAGAAGGATCCAACGAATCAATCTTGGCTTGGCATCCTTCTTCTGCTGTAGGTACCGGATAGCAGAGTGGTCCGTGAAAATTGTGACTTTTGATCCTAACAAATAGGATCTGAACTTTTCTAAGGCAAAAACCACAGCCAGCAATTCTTTCTCTGTCACTGTATAATTTCTCTGTGCTTCATCTAAGGTTCTGTTGGCATACTGAATGGCGTAGGGCACTTTGTCTTTTCTTTGCCCAAGAACAACTCCGACTGCAAAATCTGACGCATCGGTCATTATCTCAAAGGGAAGAGTCCAGTCGGGAGGCTATAAGATTGGAGCCTGAGTGATGAGCTCCTTTAACTGATTGAAAGCAAAGAGAACTGGCTGATCAACAATGAACTCGGTTTCCTTGCACAAAAGTTCTGTCAGAGGTCGGGCAATGCGGCTGAAATCCTTGATGAATCGCCTGTAAAATCCCACATGCCCCAGGAATGACCTCACATTCTTCACTGATTGAGGTGGTTGAAGATTTGAAATGACATCCACCTTCACTGGGTCGACTTCCATGCCACGTTTGGAAACGACGTGGCCCAGCACAATACCTTCGGTGGCCATAAAGTGGCTCTTTTCCCATGAGAGCACTAAATTAACTTCCCGGCACTTCTGAAGCACTCTGTCTAGGTGCTCAAGACAAGAATCGAAACTATCACCATAGACAGAGAAGTCGTCCATGAACACCTCGAGAAAACTGCCTACCATCTCGGCGAAGACTGCTAGCATGCATCTTTGGAAGGTTGCAGGTGCATTGCATAATCCAAAGGGCATTCTCTTGAAGGCATAGGTGCCGAATGGGTAAGTGAAGGTAGTCTTCTCTTGATCTTCAGGAGCGATCGCCACTTGGTTGTACCCGGAGTACCCATCCAGAAAGCAGAAGAACTCCTTGCCTGCTAATCTCTCCAAAACTTGATCAATGAATGGCAAGGGGAAGTGGTCCTTCTTGGTTGCTGCATTGAGACGGCGGTAGTCGATACACACCCGCCAAGATGTTGGTACCCGAGTGGAAATTTCCTCTCCTTTATCATTTGTAACCACGGTAAGCCCTGATTTCTTGGGAACTACATGCAGTGGGCTTACCCATTTTGAGTCGGAGATGGGAAAGATGAAGCCTGCGTCACACCATTTCGTGATTTCTTTCATGACGACATCCCGAAGGTTAGGGTTCAACCTTCTCTGAAATTCGCGGGACGGTTTGGCATCTTCTTCTAGATAGATATGGTGGGAACACAAGGCTGGATTTATCCCTCGGAGGTCTGATACGCTCCAACCAAGTGCCTTGCGGTTCTTTTCTAGAACCTCGAGTAGACGAGATTCCTGATCCGGCGTCAGGCTTCTGCTGATGATGACCGGATACATGTGTTCTTCACCCGCAAGGAAAGCATACTTCAGGCCTGCAGGAAGTGGCTTGAGTTCTGGCTTTGATCTGTCCACTTTATCTGTCACTTCAGATACCATGCTGGTGGTGGGATGTACTTTGAGGCTGCTACCATCCTCATCATCCTGTTGAGATCCCGGTGATGCACCGAACGGTTCCCCGCTAAGCTGATCATGTTCGGTCTGGAGTGAATGCTCAAGAAGATGCGCCTGCATCTGAGAATCTGTCTCCCAAGAATCATTGGAGCATATGCTGACTGCGCTTTCCAAGTCCTCCTCAAGAGTGAGGATTTCTCAGGTCCATGGATTGTCCAATGATAACTCTGAATCTCTGATCTCCGCAATGAAATCACAGTCTGCTTCTGATGCTGCCTGGCTCTCATCAGTTGTGGCGTTCGGCTCTTTGTTCATGTTTATCGTGATTTGCTGGGTGTTCGAGCTGAAAGTGATTCTCCCAGACCCGTAATCAACCACGGCACCTGAAGTGCGGAGGAATGGTCTGCCAAGGATGATAGGGGTTTGGAGCATGGGTGCAGGCGAGTCCATATCAAGGACTACAAAGTCAGCTGGGAATTTCATCTCCTGCACAGTAACTATCACGTCTTTCAAAAGACCTCGGGGCCGCTTGACGGATCGGTCGGCGAACTGAAGGATCATGCGTGTCTGCTTGAGCGGTCCCAGCCCGAACTCTTGCATTATAGACGAGGGTAGAAGGTTGATGGAAGAGCCACTGTCAAGAAGAGTGTGCTCGAAGACCTGGTCAAAGATCACACAACTGATCAGAGGTGCTCCTGTATCTTGCTTTTTCTGGGGGAGATTGCTGATGGCTGCAACAGTGGCCATGGATAGAACGTGCTTCTCTACTTCTCGGCGTCTGTTATCTTGCGCTGGGCGACGCCTGTTAGTATATGCCTCTTTCAGTCCTTTCTTCATAGCTGACATGTATTCCACGGCCTTCAACAAGGGAATCTCAACAGTCAATTTATCCAAAATATCCACAACACCTGGATCAGACAATGCCTTTTTTCGTTTTGCAATTTTTTTGGATTTTTGTATTGCATAAGGAAAAGGAATATTTACACCAATGGCAAGAAAATGAGAGTTCTTATTTACATCAAAATCATCGCCCACAGAATGTTGTACATCCGAAATACAAAAAGGAGTACAACCTGGATCTGAACATGCTGGTGCTGGAGGGCGATCAAAAAGGGTAGCGTCTGCTCCATCGGCTGGCGAGGGATCGGCTGCTGCTGGCGGCTCCTCCAATGCTGGCGCGGCTTTGCTTCTACTACAAGCTTCTTTTTGTTGTTTTTGTTTTTGTGGATTTTTTTGTTTTTTTGGTTGAAGTTGCTGCTGGCATGGCACGACGGTTGGACTGGCTTCTCCTTCTTCTTCCTCCTCACCCGCCCCTGGAGCTGACACGGCTGATGCGGAAGATGACGATCCACCTGTTTCTTTATTCACCCCACTTCTAGTAGAAGGCGGAGGCAAGGCCCTACCGCTCTTGAGAGTAACAACATTAGAATAAACAGTAATATCATTGTCAGACACGGACTGGACATCACATTCTACCTACTCTTTCTTCTTGAAATTATTGGGGTTGGCTTCGACCTGCGCCGGAATGGTAGTTCTGGTGGCGATCAGGTCATCAAGCCGCTTTGTCATATCCGCTAGCCCTTTGACAAGTTGGGCCAGACAGTCCATGGTGGGGTTCACAAGGGGTACTTCTGATGGTTCAGTGTGCAGACCATGCTGCTGTTGGTTGGATGGGTGTAGAGGTTTTTGCTGGTGGTGCTGCGGGGGTGCAAGAAGTTGAAGCTGTTGGTACGACAGAGGAGGATACTGCTGATATGGTTGAGGCTGAGCAGCCGCATACTGGTGATACTGCTGCGGATGGCGGTACTGCGGCTGCTGCTGGTATGGGTGGTTCTGCCTCCATTGATGTGAAAACTGGGGAGGCTGCTGGTACTGTTGGTGAGGCTGAGCGGTTTGACCAAAACGACCACCCTGAGGTTGGTGGTACTGTCGATTGGCAAATTGCTGACCTTGGGGTTGTCCCTGAGGATGGGTCGGCTGTGCATCATTAGCCCATACCCCATTCAGTTCTTGAATCAGGGGTGGTGGTGGGAAGACTGGATCAGGAACAGAAAGAAACTCTGGTTGGTACACGACCATCTGCTGCTGCGGCGAGCCCTGGTCGGGTGCCTGCACGTAGTACACGTGCTGGACTGCCGGTGGCTGCTGGCTCGACTGAGGCTGATGCTGCGGTTGCTGCTCGTCCTTCTTCTCAGCGGGAGCGTCCGATGGTGTGGCCGACTGGACAGAGTTGATCGTGCCGACCAACAGTTCAAGATACTTGTTGATCTGATCTAGCTTATCCAGGTTTTGGGTTCTCTTCTCGATCACAGCGAGTTTCTCGAGGTCCTGTGATCGCTTCTCAATGATATCGACTTTAGAGAGATGGCCCCCGATGATGCTGAGGTTGGAGATCTCATCTCTCTCTGCTTCCTTGGATGCAGCCATGTGAACTTGTTTCTGGAGGATCTGGGGCTGCTTCTGGTATGCCTTGGATGAAGAGAGGGCGGCCTCTCCTTCGGCCATTTTTTCAAAAATCTGCCAGACTACGTCTTTATCCTTGTTAAAATGGGAGCCCCCACATGCTGCGTCCACGAGCCTTTGGCTTTCAATGTTCAGTCCCCCAAAGAAATGCTGGACCAAGCTGGTCTTAGGGATCTCATGGTGGGGACATTTCTCCTGCAGGTCAGTAAATCTCTCCCAAGCCTCGTGTACTGACTCATGGGCTCCTTGGGAGAAATTAATGATACGGGCTCGCATCTGGTTGAGCCGACCGAGAGGGTAATACTTGTGCAGGAATGCGGACTTCAACTCCTCCCAGGTCGTCACGACCTTTCCCAAATGATTGACCCAGTAGAGGGCCTTGTCCTGTAGGCTGAAAGGGAAAGCCAACATTTTGACAATATCCAGAGGGACATTCGGATAATGAGTGGTCCGGCAAATGCGGGTGAACTGCTGGAGGTGAATGTACGGCTCTTCATTGGTGTTTCCATGGAATGCAGGGAGAAGGGGTATGAACTGGGGCTTCAGCTCAAAGTGAGCGTGTACCGGTGGAATGAGGATCCACTCGGTCATCTGGCTGTCTCCCAGATTGTATGTTTCTTTGAGTGTCGGCTTTGGTGGTGGTGGAAATTCTGGGTCATCATTGTGTTCATCACCACCTCCTCCACCTCCACCTCCTCCTCCCCTACCTCCTCTGCCTCTGCCTCCTCCTCTATCGTCACGGTTCATCATATCATTCAACATTTCCTGAAATGCGGTCTGTGTGAGGGCCTGCTCGGTCAGCTGCTGCTGAATAGCCTGGATAGATGCTAGTAGTTGTGCATTGACTTGGTTCTAATCTGGCACCTGTCCCTCTGGTATGGGTGGCTGCTGACCCTTGCCCTTTCCTCCTGGAGCCATGTCAGGGTCTGAGTCGGACGAAATGATCTCCGGAGAAGTCTCCAGGGCTCGCACTGTCTTCTATCTGCATAATGAGATGGTCCGAATCAGATCACTTGCAATTAATATTCAGCTGTCGTGATGTAGCTGGAATTCAGGTCAACCCCAGCATGTTGTGAATGGAAAAAGGATGTAGACTGTAATTGACTCCCATTCACAACGGCGAAAGCGGGACAAAAGTGATCCCAGTTTATTGGGTGGTCAACGGAAAGGTAGAAAACGAGGAGTCTGGAGATCGATCCGCAAAGTCCGGATCGGATTCTCGGGAATCGCCTCGAACTTATTGGCGGAGTTGAGTCCATGGAATCGATGTAGGTGTCGGCATGGTCCCGACGAAAACCATCCATGGATCAACTTCGCGAAGCACAAGAGAATGTCGGATGTTGGAAGAAAGATACGATGGTCAACGAGGAACAAAAGGAGTGTAAAACAGTAGAAAGGCTCGGTTGAACGGGGTGGTCAAAGGAAGATACAACAAAATGTGTGCAAAGGCGCGGGACTTTGATCTTTTAACCTTAATCTAGATCCATACAAACACAATAAAAAATCGGGTTCACCAACTCATGCCATGTGAAGCCGTGAAAGCTCGGCTATTTATTATCTTTTCATTTTTAGAGTTGTGATTTTTCAGGCATATCTTATAACAAGTCCTTAGTACGCTACCCTATAGGAGAGAGAGTACTGCCAGAAGAGTATCCCGTACTTGTCCTCCTCCTGTGTAACCTGTAGTATTTACTTTTTGGAGTCCTTGTAACCCTTCCTGGATCCCTACTCAGCCAAAGAAAAGAGAGAGGAAGCCGATAGGCGAAACCAATACTTTGGTTCTCGCTCGCAACGGAATCACCCGTGAGCGTGCAAGAACCTACTCGGACGCAGGACGATGAGACAGACACCCCCGTGAAGGCGTGGCCTATGCTAAATACTTCGGACAGGGTCGATGCTCTCACAACAGAGAGTCACCATTGGAGACCAAGTCCTACTCGCCTACGTACGATAGAAGCGCCAATACTTCGGATATCCTGGCCATACACAAGGCAGTTGCAGACTGGGTTTTGGGTTTTAATCCTTAGGGGTCGCACTCGCTCAAGGGAGTGGGGTTTTGGTCCCCCTCCAAGGTACCTGAAAACAATGAGGGCTTTATGAACCCGGTACAATGATAGTCCATTACAGATTTTAATTAAGGTCAAAGTTTATTTAGCAGTCCCCTTGTTTTAATTTTTGGGTTTTCACTTTTTATGAGTCTGTTTTCATACCAGCGCCTAACGTTTTTGTAGATTTTCATTTAAGTCCTAGGTGCTCAAAATCAAAGGGAGGCAGCGGAAAAGCCGTGCAAGTGGTTCCATAATGGAAATCTCACCATTGAACCGAATGATGCATGCTGAGTTAGAAGACTTACAGTGCATCCTAGCTCTCTCCATGTGGTATGCAAAACAGAATTTTTAAACCTATCTACATGTCGGCATGCAAGGCACAAAATCGCCCTAAACATAAGCTGCTATTAACGTGAAGAACCATAAGTCGCTCATTCATCTCTAGCCCAAGAGAGTCCGGTCTTGGCTCACCCCTCCTCTGCTCAACACATTGAGGGTAGGAGAAAGCGCTTTACAGGGTTCGCTACGGCACAGAGGGCTAAGAGACAAATGAACGGCTTGTTTAAGTTTGACTAGATCCAAGCGAAGTAGACTATAGGAACATGCATTCTTATTAATGTTTGGACCTAGCTACTGAGTCAAGCAACCTATATCTAGGGGCTCCAAGCACACAAAACAAAGTAAAAGAAAGGCGGAAAGCTCAAAACTTCGGAAAACAAAATAAAAGAAGGCGATGAAAACTCGAAAAGCCGCGATGAGGCCCCCAGGTGAACAATCACCCGGGTACTAGACCTCATTGTGAAGAGTAGAGTCCTGTTTAATTACATGCCAAAATTGTCTCTCTCTCACCATAAATTACAAAAATAATCCTAAGTATTCTAATCCTATCTAATCCCCCTCTCTTTGCTTCCTTGATGCTCTCTCCAGATGGTCATGAGAAGAAGACCATCCTCCTCCAAGCTTGGCTGCATTGGCCTCCTAAGAAGCCATCCTCACGTGGCGGGCCCTTGCATCAAAGTCACAAAAAGAGTGTATTAGTATAGTTCAGCCAATTAAATAGAGCATAAAAAATAACCACAATAAATAAATCAATGAAGCATGGTGATTAATGACAATAAAACTAGCTGCTCACAAAATCAATGATGAATCAAAAATTTTATACAAGAATGGCAAAATGAATTAGGCTATGCTCATTGCTCCCCGGCAATGGCGCCATCTGATAACCGGGATATTTTGCAAGGTCACAATAATAAGAATAAGGTGTCGCTGAGGTGACCTCTCACAAAACATTGGTTAACCAGCAATTAACCCACAATGAAAGAATGTATCAATTAAATCCAAAAAGAAATGTGAATTAATCTTTATTACTCTACCATAAAATGCACAGTGACAAGCATGTAGAGGTCGAACCACAGAGAGCAATACAAAATGCAATAGCCTACATGAGCTACAGAGTCATCCTTGTGTGAAGTGGGTTTTTAAATTTTTTTTATTATTTTTTTATTATTTTTTTGTATTTTTATTTATTATTATATATATACACTTATTAGATATATATATAATAATATGCTTTTTTTGTTTTGTTCTTTTCTTTTTATAATATCATATATTAATAAATATAGATATATATATATATTTTTATATAGCTATGCATTTTTTTATAGGGAACATAGATATATATATATACATAAAGGGGAGATAGAATATTTACAAAAATATACAAAAATAGTCAAAAATTCAGAATTAAAGCATTTTTGGTATTTTCATGATTTTTTACTGTTTTTGTGTTTTTTGGAAATTTTTCAAAATAGTTTTAGTATTTTTAAATAGCAAAATAAGGGAAAACAAGGAAATAGGGATTGGCTGTGAGAAAAATAGGATTTAAAAATAGCAACCAGCCACAAAATTTTTCCTCCCAAATTTTCAAATAAAGATAACAAAATATAGAAGAAGGAGGAACTGAGTTTACATTTTTCTGATTTTTCTTCAATTTTTTATATTTTTTTGAATTTTTTGGGTATTTTTGAATTTTTAAGGTTTTCCTTTTGAGATTTTTAGGGATTTTTGGATTGACACTGAAATAGGTATTAATGCACATTAGGGAATTATTTTTGAATTTTTCGAGGCATTTTGATATTTTTTTGGGATTTTATAAGATAAACAGTAAATAAAAAGCATGTTTTTGATTTTTAATAAATGCAAAAATTCATCAAAATTGAAAACTAAAAATATGGCATGTAGAAACAAGCTAACAGGAGCTTAACTCCATTTTTGCAAAATTTACCGATTTAATATGAGGCACAAAATAAATGGACAAAGCATACAAAAAACAAATGGCCTGGCAGGGGTATTTTTGCAAATATAATAATTGGCAGGGGCATACATGCAAAAATCACAATAATAATGAACGTTAACTTTTATTTGCATGGCCATTTCATAATTACAAAAACACGGCAGGGTTGAAGTGCAATTTTCACGCGCCTCACGTGGTTGCAGCACGTGAGGCGCGGAGGGACTAAAACGCAAATATAAAAACCTTAAGGGTCCTTCTGTAATTTATACAACTTATTTACAACTTAACCTTTTATTCTTGGTATTAAACTATAAATACAAAAAGCGGGGGCCTCGATGTGAAATTTACCCCCTAAAGGCGCATCATCCTGCAGCGCTGGAGCTGCCACTTATCCACGCGTCAAGCATCTGACGGTGGATACCGGTTCGTCGATGAAGGACATGGATTAGATGATCCTCGCAGATCTGACGGTTGGCACGTCTCTTCATCGGGCGGTTGTCCTTCAATCTGGGTCGGGCCTGCTGATCCAACGGCGCTGAAGCTCCCTGGAAGAATAGGGAAGAAGCTCGCGCCTGGCGAGCTTCGATCGAGAAGCATGGGCTCCTCCAGGGCTCTCCCGCGGATCTGAAGTAGTCTGCACGTAGCTGGAAGCATCCCGCGTCATCTGATGGTGTTCTCATGGCTCCTGGAGGTCCGAGTCATTCGGTCGAGGTCGATGAAGCATAGGACCTCCAGGAACCTCTTCCTAGTTCGATGCGAGCCCAGATGGGCTCCATTCCTCGTGATACCTGCATAGGAAGAATCGGGGGCGAGAGAGCTACCTCCTCGACCCGGGGTTTTGAAGCTTGGCAGCAAGATGGAATGAAGCGGAGGGGCTCCAGCGTACGGCGGAGGTGGAGCCCCAATTCGCCAAGACCGAAGGTCCTGGGTTGGACCAAGATGTGTGTTCGATGGAGAATGCGATGAGGGACGAAATGGGATGCGAACTTCGAATTTGGGATTCTAAGCTACAAGGATCAACTAAAAGCTAAACTAACAACGAGAATTAAAAACTAACATTAAAAGCTAACTAAAAAGCATAAAAGGGACAGCTCTTATACCTGGGGGCCTGCAGGGAGCAGGGCGGACGCCGGAGCTCCGCCGCGACAAAATCTTCCTCCCTCCGGCCGATTCGAGACGCCATCACACTCCCCCTATCACGAGGAATGTCCCAGGAATGGAATCAAGGCGTAAGGTTGGATTAAAAGTGGCCAAATTCGAGGAAGGAGGCGGAGCTACTTATTTATAAACATTGGCAAGGTGCCTTATTGACCGACGATTATTTCTTAATCCAATGAGTATCTGATCGATCCAAGTTATTGGCGGGCATTATGGATAATCAGAGAGCAATTCTTGTGAAGGAAGCGAGCTTGAACGATGGACGAGATGGCCGTAAAAATGGGAGGAAAATCAGGGAAAAGATGGTCCAGAGGCGCAGGGCTTGGATGGGACAGTTGACCAGGGGGTCAACGAAGGTCGGCTCCCCATTGGTCCACGTCAGCCGCTAGACGCCAAAATAGGACATCTGATTGGAAATTGATTTATTTGACACCTTAAACGATTTTATTAATTTTTTCTTATAAAATGAAAAATGTGTATTATTTCATCTAGTATTTATTTATGATTTTTATTGAATTTTTCGACGTATTTTATTATAGTTTTTTTGAATAATGTGTATATGTATGTATTTACATGTATTTTTGTGTATTTTATTTTTAATTTGTTTATTTTCTCTTATTATTTTATTGACTTATTTTATAAATTTATATTTTATTTTTGTGAATATAAAGGTATTTTTATTTTTTTATGAATTTATTTACATTTTTAAATAAATATGTGTATGTATATGTAGGTATACTTATAGGTGTTTTACCTATGTATTTTGTATACTTAATTTATTTAGTGTCTTTTCTTGCTTTTTATTTCGGATTTACATTTTTAATGAATTATGTATAATGTGTACATTATTATAAAAATATAAAATAATAAAAGAACAAAAGAATAAAAATCCTTTATATATATATAGATATATAGCATAGGTATTTTGTCTATGAATTTTGTGGACTTAGTTTATTTTTCAAATTATTTTTGGTTTTCTTTTACTTTTTAATAAGTGCATGTATTATTTACATTATTTACAAGATTCTAAAAAATATGAATTTATTACAATAATGAATAATGAATAAATGCAATACTTTATTCAGGTATTATGTACAATGAGGGCCAAAAACCTAACTTTTGCATATGGACTCCAAAAATTATGAAACCAATTTTATTAAATAGTTTAGGAAAAGCTATATACAATTAAAGGTGAGTTTGGGTGATTTGGAGTTTATATTTGCAAGATATGGGTCTGTAAATTTGAGATTTTGGCTTTTTATTCTGTGTGGAAAATGTAAACCGAGTATTATTTTTACACAAACTCAATTTTGTATTTTTATTTACAGTATTATCTACAACTTTCATGTACAAAGTTTCTTTATTTGATGAATAAATAATTATGTATAAAATAGGTGTCAAAAATGCAGAAATTGATGCATGAATAAATGAGGTATTTATTGTACACTAGCCTTTATCTCCCCCTACTTTATTCCTTGTCGACCAATACCCTGCTGGCCTTGGTCTCGGGGTTTGGGTCATAAAATATTTGCAATATTTTATTCCTTTTTCTTTTCTCCTCTTTATTCTATAATTTTGGCATTAAGAACCATATTTAATGTGTAATTAATACAATGAATCATGGATGCTATTATGTACAATTTGATGCTATTTACATGCATTTGCTGGGGTTTTTGAGGCCAAAATGATAGAATAAAGGTGATGAAATGGAGATTCATCACGTGCCCCAACACTATGCCCTCCGTCACCATGAAGTGACTTTTCTCCCAGGAGAGCACCAGATTGACCTCACAACATCGTCTGAGGACTCGGTCCAGATTCCTAAGACAGGAATCGAAGGAATCACCGTGGATCAAGAAGTCATCCATGAAGACTTCCAGGAATTCGCCGACCATTTCGGCGAATACAACAATCATGCACCTTTGGAAAGTACCTGGAGCGTTGCATAACCCAAAGGGCATGCGCCTGAAAGCATAGGTACCAAAGGGGCATGTGAACATGGTCTTTTCCTGGTCCTCCGGAGCTATGGCTACTTGATTGTAGCCCGAGAACCCATCTAAGAAGTAGAAGAACTCTTTCCCCGCTAGTCTCTCTAGGATCTGATCAATGAACGGCAGGGGGAATGATCCTAATTCGTTGCGGCATTCAAGCGTCTGTAATCCACACAGACGCGCCACGACGTGGGCACTCGCGTCACGATCTCCTCTCCGTCCTCGTTGGTGGTCGTCTGAATTCCTGACTTTTTCGGGACAACATGGATTGGGGCCACCCATTTAGAGTCGGAGATGGGATAAATGAAACCCGCGTTGCACCATTTCTCTATCTCCTTCTTCACAACCTCTCGTAAATTTGGATTCAACCGATGTTGGAATTCACGAGAGGGTTTGGCTTCATTCTCCAAGTAGATATGGTGCGAACACAGAGCAGGATTTATCCCGTGGAGATCGAAAATGCTCCAGCCTATCGCCTTGCAGTTTTTCTCCAGGATCTCTAGCAAGCGAGATTCCTGCTCCTCGGTCAATCGCGAACTGATGATGACCAGAAATTTCTTTTCCTGACCCGCAAGGAAGGCGTATTTCAGTGTTGTGGGTAAAGGTTTGAGCTCAGGTATAGTGTGATCGTCTAGGAAATCTGGCTCAATCCGATGTGGTTCGGTGTTGGTAGTGGCTGGATCTTTCTCTGTTATTGCTGCCACCAAGTTGTTCGGCTCTGGAGTCGGATCGTCAAAGGTTTCCTTGCAATCGGCAAAAGCCTCGTCTGACTCGTCATCCTCATCTTCCGATTGTCCTAAAGAGGTAAGGACTGACATGCCCAACTGGGCCTCTAAGTCATCGAAGATGTAGGGCGATGTAGGTTCTGATCTATACTCGTATCTGAGGACCTCGCAAACTGACTCATGCACGGGATCATCTCCGGAGGGAAGGGACTCATCGGTGCTGGCTGGGTTCTGTCTCCATGGCCCAACTATGTCTACATGCTCGCAGTCTGCTTCGGTTGAAGAGTACTCGGCGCTGGATTCGGAATCCGGTCTCTGCCATCTGGTCTGCTTCATCTTGAGTTCCTCATCTCTGCCTGGAGTTTGGAACTGGATCTTCCCGATCTTGTAATCAAACAAGGCTCCCGCTGTCCTGAGGAAGGGCGTGCCTAAGATGATCTGGGAGTCTCTCCAATTACGAGGGGTTTCCATATCTAGGATAGTGAAGTCCACCATGTATTCCTGCCCTCGACTTTGATCACAACATTCCTAAATTCTCCTTGGGACCTCTTGGTTGATTTATCAGCGAGTTGCAGGAGGGCTCTAGATTTCCTATGAGGTCCGAGATTAAGCCGCTCATAGACAGTTGTAGGCATTATATTGATTGAGGAACCATTGTCCAGGAGAGTGCGTGCAAATGCGATGTCATCAACATGACTCACTACATAGTGTGCACCCATGTCTCTTCGTTTCCTGGGAAATGAGTTCTTTATTGCACAAGTCGTGCCTACTGATCGAGCGTGTTTCTCAACACGGCTTTTGGTCTTCCTGCTAACCCTAGTAGGTGTGCATCTCACCTTAAGGTATTTTTGAAATGCAGGGGTCATTTCCACGTACTTGTCAAAAGGAATAGTGACCTTGATGTGTTTGTTGCAGAACTCTACCATCTCAGGGTCATCTTTTTGGATTTCTTTCATTTTCTTCTTTCCACCCTTGAGAGCTCGGGGGAAAGGGATTATTGACTCCAACTCTTGTTCTGAAACTGAAAGGTTTTCATTGAAATCTGGAACTGAGTTCTGTACATGACTCTGACTCTTGGACAGACTAGGACTCTGACTCTGACTGAAAGAAAAATGCTGAGGCAAAACCGGTGATGCTTCTTCCGCGACTTCTTGACGGTCCTCCTCAGATGGAGGTGCGGGCTCTTCATCGGTTCCGTTGGACTCTAGGCTGGTGCGGGATTGCTGCTTCAAGGACTCAGACGTCCTCTTCTTCTGCCGGTGGTGATGATGGTGCTGCTGCTCTTCTTCCTCCAAGTTCTCCTCAGGTAGAGACTTGGCGGCTCCTTCCTTCGGTGCCCGTGCCCGATCAAGTATGGTCACGGTCCTTCCGCTCCTGAGGGACATATGATTCACATTATCATACGAAAGGATCTCAATTTCAGATAAATAATTATCTGAATAATATACCTGATCTCGAGGTCGGTTCTGGCCATGGTTGAAGCTGTTAGGATTGGCCTGAACCTGTGCGGGAATTGGGGTCTTTGGCGCCATCTGTTGGTCCTGGGTACAAGAGACACGATTCAGATCGGTTCTCATATCCAGATAGTCGTTCTGCATTTATTGGACCCTATCAGGCAGGGTCTGGATCGCCAAGGTGAGGGACTCCAATTCGGTGGGCTGGGTTGGCTGATTTGCGGACGAGGCTCTGTATTGGCCCTGCTGGCCATGCCGATACTGCTGCTGCTGGTGGGACGGTGCTGGCCTCTACTGATATGTGCGCTGCTGCTGCTGGTGCTGCTGAGGCTGGTACCCTTGTTCGGACCTGGTCTGAACAAAGCGCGGTGCGGGGACGGAGTTGGTTCCTTGGTAAGATGGGGTAGGTCAGTGAGGTTGACCGTTCCCCATCCCCGACTGTCTGCTGATGGGGTCACGGCTATACCACAGCCCGTTGATCTCGAACACCTGCGGAGACTCCTCGTATCCGGTCTCCACTTGTGGGGGTGCATGCTGGTCCTGCTGGGTGTAAGTCTGATCCTCCACCCAGCCACTCTGGGGCCTCGGTTCCTGTTCCTGTACAAGATGGACTCGATGTATAGGTGCATGTGGTGCAGAAGGGGCATGCAGCTTTATCTTATCTACCTTCTCAATAAGTTCCTCCACTTGCTTCGGTAGACGTGAGAGAGACTCAAGGTCAGTGACCCTCTTGTGGATCTGTTCGACCATGGTTAATTTATCAACAATCATCCCCATGCTGGGGATGAGGTCCTCGGTCAGATATGCTACAGTCCTCCGGGTTGTCTCGTTGGATAGGATTGAGGAAGACAACTGATAGGCCCTGGTGGCCTGTGACCTGCCGGTTTTCACCATCTATTCTAGGATCTTCCATACGGCGTGCTCGTTCTTATTCAGATAGCTTCCTGCGCAGGCGGCACTGACTAACCCCTGCATCTACGGGGTTAAACCACAGAACAAGGTCTGGACTAAGATCACCTTAGAAATGCTGTGGCAGGGGCATTTCTGCACTAATTCATTGAACCTATCCCAGGCATCATGGAAAGGTTCACTGGGTCCTTGGGAGAAACTGGCGATCTTTGTTCTCATTTGGTTAGTCCTACTGAGAGGGTAGAACTTCTTCAGAAATAGGTCCTTGAACTTAATCCAGGTTGTACATATCACCCCTAGGTTTTCCAGCCAATGTGCTGCCTTATCTCCTAAGGCAAATGGGGTGGCCTTCAGTCTAATGTAATCTTGGCCAACATTAGGATGGCTAAGATTGTTGCAAACCAGCTCGAAGTCTCGGAGGAAGGTATACGGTTCTTCATGGGCATTTCCTTGAACTTCGGTAGCAGGCTAAGGAAGTGGGGCTTGAGCTCAAATGCTTCGGCGGGAACCGCTGGTGCCAACCAATTTTGTATCTCATTCTCCGATGGGTTGTAGGCATCAACCATTGGTCGGTCGATTCCTCCTACTACAATGATTTGTCCCATTCTAGCCGTGAGATCTGCATTTCTTTGTTCGGCTTCGGCAAGGCGATTAAGAATTTGTCGCAATTGATCCTCATCCGGTGGTGGCTGCTTAGGTAGCATCTTGCCCTCTAGTCCTGGGTATGAAACAATGTCGATGTCAGAGGGCAAATCAAGGAAGGGATTCTTACCGAGGTGATGGTCTTCCTCTGTAAGCTTAGAGGAGAGGAAAGGGTTGGTTTTAGAGTAACCACCTTGAGTGTGAGAGAACCAGAACTCAAGAGAGTCATGAGTCTTGGGTGGTCCAAGGTGTGCTTGGCCGATGAAGAGGAGTTTCGTGGGGGGCTCATAGAGAGATTGGTGAATAAAGAGTCGATATCCCCCCAGTCACTCATCTTGATTTGGCGAGAAGAAGATTGGATTTTACTCCTACCTGAATGAAACAAATCAATCCATGACCCTGGGTTCACACTCAACACAGTGAAGGACTCGAAATCGAGTCCAATTAATCTTGTAAATTTTAAGTGTGATTTTTCAAGCAAGATAGCAAGGATTAAGCGGCCTAAAGGGAAGTCGGCTCAGAGCCGGATGCGTCTTCCCTGTTTAACCTGTCGCCTAAGATACCGCCGGTCCTTCCTTTCTTCGTTCCTATCCCAAGTCGATGGATTCAAAGACCAAACCCCTATCTACCTGCAAGCAGGCGGAGACTGACAAGGCCGGAACTTCACCCCGGGGGGTTACTGGCAACTTGTCGCAAAGTACCGCAATTTCACCTCTATCTACCTGAGACAGGCGGAGGCTACTTGGTACTAGTCAGTGAACCTTAAAAATTCGACTTCTGATATTTGCTAGGATTAGTCGGATCGTGATACGGAAGGCGGGGATTTGGGCTCTGCCTTAAGGTGTTCACACACACACTCAAGTACCCTCACTCAGCCTGAAAACAAGGTCGGGGATTAATCTCCCTCAAACAAATTTTCCAATTTTATTGATTTTTTTGGTCAATAATGTTTAGCAGTCCCGGTTTTAAGTTAAGTTCTCACTGATTTAGTCCAACCACACAGCACGCCTATCATCCACTCCCAATTTCCTTTTTAATTTAAATGTAAAAAATAGAGGGGGAAATCGAGAAAAGCCGATGCACAAAAAACAATGATGTGTATGCTGAGTTAAGGAGACTTACAGTGATCCCTTCGCTTTTTATGCAGGATGCAAAACAAAATTGAAAACTTTTTTATATTAAATGCAAATGCATGCGATAAAAGCTGCTCTTAGACAAGCAGTTCTATTAGCGAGTGAAGAACATGTTGATTTGGCTAAGTCCTGCGGTCTAAGTGCGTCTTTTAAGTGATTGTGTGGTCCTAGAAATTACGAGCACAAGCAATTCCTAGATTGGCTCGAGGAGCCGCTAGTGCAAGCCTAAATTACCATTCAACCACAAAGCATACGGGGACACAGTTTCACTATATTGACACGCGCGAGAACCCAAACGGGAACCGCTGGAAATGATGCGAAAAAAGAAAGAAATAAAATAAAAGTACAAATCCTCTATATTCACTCAATAAATTACAATACCGAATCTTCAAAGCGTCTTCGACTCCTCGCGTTCCTCGCAAAAAAACAAATTGAGGTCAGAGAGTGACACAAAAAAATGCAAAGAATTAAAAGAGAGAAAATATTCACAAGAAAACCGGGGGTCAGACTACCCGGGGATAGAAAATCTAACACTTAAAAATCACTGCAAATTAACCTAAGCCGTGCCTCCCCAGCAACGACGCCATTTTGATAATGCCTCCTGCTACCCTTGTTAATTCGAGCAAATTAATGTTCAAATTATTTCTGATGAATGTTCGTTGTAGTCGGATAACGAGAGGGAATATCAAAAACCACTTTTAATTTTATCAAGTTAATTTTGAGTGGCATTTTTTTACTTGGTGAAGTCCAAGGTCGAACTCAGGGAGGCATCTGTCTCCTTAGGTGAATTTTTAGCAAAGTTCCAGTGTTCGATTTTCGAGGAATAATAATTTTTTTGGTCTTTTTCTATTTTCTATGCAAGACACATGCAAAAATCAGGCCAATTTAGAACTTAAATCAGTTATATGTTCAAATGAAATCCAAAAATGATGAAAATTGGCCAGATGATTAAATATGATGTAGTTAAGCTACCCTAATTTTTTTTGGAATTTTCTGACACTACATGAATTTACTGTGAATTAAAAATGAATGCAGGGTGATTTTGTCTAATTTAATTTTAATAAATATCAAAACACAGTATTTTGGGGAACTAAAATTATCCTAGATAGATCTAATGATGAAGAATCTAGGAAAATTATCAGTCGTTAATTTTGATGTGAAATGAACCTATTAAAAATAAACTAAGGAAATCACCAATTAATTTATTTAGGCCTCAAAATGCGTGCAATTGAGATGAAATTTTTATGAAAGGTGCATCTAATTATCCTAGATCTAATGTGATATTTTGGGAATTTTTGGAGTCACAGAGAATTTACTATTAATTAAAAGGTTAAATGGGTAAAATATGATAGAAATGGACCAATTAATTAATTAAAAATTCTAATGATTTCACAAAATTAAGCCAAGCATCACATAAGATAAAGGACACGTTACACTACAACATGCAATTTTTGGAATTTAAAAATGATGAAATATGGACACCTAATTATGCGTGCAAAGACAAGGGTATAACTGCAATACAGAAAATAAAAATTGCTCAAATTAAAATATGATGACATGGACCTTAATGTAATTACCTAGAATGCAGGGGGTGGAATGCAAATTCTCCGCTGACGCACGTGCTCCTCACGTGGGGGTGCTTCACAGGGACTGAAATGTAATTTCTGAAACTTCCAGGGGCCTCAATGCAATTTGCCCAGGCCGCACGACCCTAGTCTCGAATGACTTCGGTGGCTCGAGACGAGGCTCGGGTGCCCTTGAGGTTCAAATGGAGGCTCGGAGAAGCTTCGGGTGGTCCGAGCCTAGAGGTCGGGGAAGAGGCTCGGGCCAGGCGACATGGCGCGATCTGGACCGTTGGATCAAGGATGATCCAACAGCTGCTGGTTGATGACTGATGAATCTGTGACTCATCACTCTAAAAGTTGAAAATAGAATCTTGTTCCCAAGTAAATAGATGCATATTTCCCTCTTTCTTGCACAAATAGCATTCATACATGCATTCATAAAACATGCATTTTAGCATTCACATTTTGCATTAAATAAGAAGCCAAGATCACTTGTAAAATATCCACCTATAAAAATAACATCTCCCTTATATTATGTACACCTTAGTTAATAATATATAAGGAAGAAAGCCAAGATCTCCTTTGTAAAAGCACCCAATAAAGCCCTAAAATCCTTGGACCATAAAATACCCATAGCTCCCTCATACAACCTCCAAAATAGGTCTACTCACTTTCAGAATAATACACATTAGAAGACCTTTAAAATGAGACCAATTTCATCCAATTTGGAGCTCGCAGGAAAAAGTTGGGTTTTTGGGCCTCTATGTATACTACATATGTGTATATTTGTATTCCTGTATTTTTATATCATATTCGGCCTCATCTCCGTCTTTGGTCAACATGAAACTTGTAGATCTCATCAAGATATACAACTTTCATGTTTTGAGTTTTTCCAAATTCGGTCTCCTTCTCTTTCTACACTCATTTCTCTTCTCAGCCAATCACAACTGGCCACGTGGCACCCTCTGATTGCGCCACGCGGCCCGCTCCCCTTGCCTTAGCCGCCCCTGATCTCAGCCGTTGGATATTCTTCTGGATCCAACGGCCAGTTGTTTTCCACGTACGCCTTTATCCACCACCGTTCGATCACTTCCCATCTCAGATCTGATCCGCCCTTTCGCGCCTCTCCCACAGCGCGCCACGTGGCGCATTATGCGCCATCAGATCTCTCCTTTAGCTCTTCGATCTGCACCGTCCACTAGCGCTTTAATTCCAACCACCCGATCGAAGCCCTAATCTAATCCCATCCGTTCTCCAGCGCCGCTCCCATAGCGTGCCACATGGTGCGATCACACCCCTTGATCGCTGCGTCGCAGATCTAATCCTAACCACTCCATGGCGCTTTGATCCGGGCCGTTGGATCACAAGATCCAACGGCCACGAACTCGTCTTCCACCTCTGGCGCCCCCCTCTCTCCCACGATCTCAGCCTTGCGCGAGGGGCTCGCCCTTTCTATTTTCGCCTCCACTCCTGCCACCCTCGTCGATCGCCAACACCACCATGACCTTCACCACTCTCCCCTCATCCTCGCCAGCCCCCTCTCTTCCCACGACTTCCACCAGAGACGCCCCACGATGACCACAAACCTCACCTCGCCTCCAGCCCTGCTGTCACATTCACTCTATAAATCCTCCACCTCCGGTCACATTCACGCCTATCCTCTAATACGTTAGGAACCCTAGAGCTCAGAACGTTCGATTGGTGACAGCAATTGGCCTTATCTTCGAGCGAAGATAGGCGTCTTCTCCGGCGAGATCCACGGTTGCCACCGCCGTGTCGCAGCCTCCCTCCGCGAAGCTGCCCGAGCTCGGGACCCTGCTGATCCCTCGAGCGACGACCTGGAGCTCAAAACTAAGCTCCAATCCCCAGGTAACCTCCTCCATCTTCCTCTGATCTCTTCTGATTTTTATTTTGTTTTTCTCCGATTTAATTCGCATTCCCCAGTCATCTTCTCGCTCCATCTTCACCTCTCCGAGCTCCGTGACGGAGCTCCGATCTTCGCGCACTCTTCCGTTCCTTCAAACATCGCACTCCACCTTTCATCAACTCCAGCTCCGCCACCTGTGCGGAGCACCATCGCCGGACCACCCTCGCACCGCCATAGGCCTCGCCGTTCGCTTAGAACACCTCCACGAACACACTCACGTGCTTCAGCTACCGCTAACCCCTTGCAGGTGCTTATTCCTTCACTGGTCGGAAGCTCACCAGAGCCCCCATCGAGCTTCATCACCATCGAGCTCCGGCGTGCCTCCTTCACTCTTGGGACCATCAGACGCTTCGCCGCACCGCCATGCATCTTTCGAGATATCTCCAAGCCTCCGTAGAGCTTCACCGACGACGGGTGGGACGGGCGGAGCCAAGCAAGCTATGCCGGAGCCCCACCAACTCCTCCGCAGGTGGCGAAGGACCGTTGAGGATGAAGTACAGCCACCATTCAATCATCTTGATCGAACGGTCCGAAGCCATCCACGTCGCCAGTCAACCGGAGCATCACAGAGCCGTTTGATCCTTCTAGATCCAACGGTGTTTAGCGTGCCACGTCATCATCTCAGGAGCAAGCTCCATCACCGTTGGATCAATCAGTGATCCTACGGTCGCTGATCAGCCACGTCGCCTCACTCCGCATCGTTGGATCGTTCAACGATCTGACAAACTCATCTTCGCCACGCGTCTTCATCCAGCAGCCGTTGGATCACCCTTGATCCAACGATCTTGATCGCACCATGACGACTGGTCCGAGCCTCTACCCCGACCTCTAGGCTCGGACCACCCGAAGCTACTCCAAGCCTCTAGCTGAACCTCTAGAGCACCCGAGCCTCGTCCCGAGCCGCCGACGCCACCCGAGCCTAGGTTGCCCCACGTGAGGAGCACGTGCGGCCTGGGTAAATTGCACGAAAGCCCTTGGAACTTTCAGAAGTTGCGATCCAGTCCTTGTGAAGCACCTCCACGTGAGGAGCACGTGCGGCAGTGGAGAAATTACATTCCACTCCCCTGCATTATAGGTAATTGCATTAAGGTCCCTGTCAGCATGTTTTAATTTTATCAATTTTAATTTTTTGTATTGCAGTTACACCCCTATCTTTGCACGCATATTTATGTGTCATATTTCATCATTTTTAAACTCCAAAAATTGCATGTTGTAGTGTAACTTGTCTTTTATCTGATGTGACACTTGGCATAATTTTGTGATATCAATAGATATTTTTAATTAATTAATTGGTCTGTTTGTGTCATATTTTGCCCAATCTCACCTTTTAATTAATAGAAAATTCTCTGCAACTCCAAAAATTCCCAAAAAATCACAGTAGCTTTAGGATAATTAACTTAACATTGCATAAAAATTTCATCTCATTTGCACACATTTCGAGGCCTAAATAAATTGATTGGTGATTTCCATAATTCATTTTTAATAGGTTCATTTCACACTAAAATTAAGGTCTGATAATTTTTCTGGCTTCCTCATCATTAGATATATCTAGGATAATTTTAGTTCCCCAAAATTTTGTGATTTGATATTTATTAAAATTAAATTAGTCAAAATCATCCTGCATTCATTTTAAATTCACAGTAAATTCATTTTGTGTCAGAAAATTCCAAAAAAATTAGGGTAGCTTAATTTCATCATATTTCATCATCTGGCTAAGTTTCATAATTTTTGGAATAAATTTGACCACATTTCTGATTTAACTTTTAAACTGGCCTAATTTTGCATGTGTCCGGCATAGAAAATGGAAAAAAGACCAAAAAAATATTCCTCAAAAATCGAACACTGGAACCTCACTAAAAATCAACCTAAGGAGACAGATGCCTACCTGAGTTCGACCTTGGACTTCACCAAGTAAAAAAATTGCCACTCTAAATTGACTTGATTAAATTAAAAGTGGTTTTTGATATTAGCCCTCTCGTTATCCAACTGCAACGAACATTGACACATAATTTGGACATTAATTTGCTTGAATTAACAAGGGTAGCGTGGAGCGTTATCAAAATGGTGCCGTTGCCGGGGAGGCACGGCTTAGGTTAATTTGCAGTGATTTTTTGAGTGTTTGATTTTTTATCCCCGGGTAGTCTGACCCCCGATTTTGTTGTGAATATTTTCTGTCTTTTAATTTTTGTATTTTTCTGTTGATTTTGTCTGACCTCAATTTATTTCTGTGCGAGGAACGTGAGGAGTCGAAGACGCTTCGAAGATTCGGCATTGTAATTTATTGAATTGAGAAAATATGTATTTTCATTTTTCTTTATTTTTTTCGCATTATTTCCAACGGTTCCCATTTGGGTTCTCGCGCGTGTAAATATAGTGAAACTGTGTCCTCGTGTGCTGTGTGGTTGAATGGTAATTTATTCTTGCACTAGCGGCTCCTCGTGCCAATCTAGGAATTGCTTGTACTCGTAATTTTAGGACCACACAAATCACTTAAAAGACGCACTTAGACCGCAGGACTTAGCCAAATCAAACTGTTCTTCATTCGCTAATTGAACTACTTGTCTAGGAGCGGATTTTTCGCATGCATTTGCATATAGTGTAAAAAGTTTTCAATTCTGTTTTGCATCCTGCATAAAAAAGCGAAGGGATCACTATAAGTCTTCTTAACTCAGCATACACATCATAGTTTTTCTTGCATCGGCTTTTCTCGATTTCCCCCTCTGTTTTCACATTTAAATTAAATGGAAATTGGGACTGGACGATAGGCGTGCTGTGTGTTTGGACTTAATCAGTGAGAACTTAACTTAAAATCGGGACTGCTAAACACTATTGACAAAAAAAATAATAAAATTGGAAAAATTGTTTGCAGGAGATTAATCCCCCACCTTGTTTTCCGGCTAAGTGAGGGTACTTGAGTGTGTGTGAACACCTTAAGGCAGAGCCCAAATCCCCGCCTTCCATATCACATTCCGACTAATCCTAGCAAATATCACAAGTCGAATATTTAAGATTCACTGACTAGTACCACGTAGCCTTCGCCTGTCTCAGGTAGATAGGGGCAAAATTGCGGTACTTTGCGACAAGCTGCCAGTAACCCCCCGGGGTGAAGTTCCGTCCTTGTCAGCCTCCGCCTGCTTGCAGGTAGACAGGGGTGTGGTCTTTGAATCTATCGACTTGGGATAGGAGCGAAGAAAGGAAGGACCGGCGGTATCTTAGGCGACAGGTTAAACAGGGAAGACGCATCCGGCTCTGAGCCGACTTCCCTATAGGCCGCGTAATCCTTGCTGTCTTTCTTGAAAAATCACACTTAAAATAAACAAGATTAATTGGACTCGATTTCGAGTCATTCACTGTGTTGAGTGTGAACCCAAGGTCTTGGATTGATTTGTTTGCTTCAGGTAGGAGTAAAATCGTATCTTCTTCTCGCCAAATCAAGATGAGTTATTGGGGGGATATCGACTCTTTATTCACCAATATTTCTTTGAGCCCCCCACGAAAGTCCTCTTCATCGGCCCAAGCGCACCTTGGACCACCAAGGACTCATGACCCTCTTGAGTCCTGGTTCCCTCACACCCAGGGTGGTTACTCTCAAACCAACCCTTTCCTCTCCTCTGAGCTTACCGAGGAAGACCATCACCTCGGTAAGAATCCCTTCCTTGATTTGTCCTCTGACACCGATCGTATTTCATACCCAGTACTAGAGGGCAAGATGCCGCCTAAGCAGCCACCACCGGATGAGGAGCAGCAATTACGACAAATTCTTAATCGCCTTGTCGAAGCCAAACAACAGAATGCAAATCTCACATCTAGAATGGGACAAATCATTGCAGCAGGAGGAATCGACCGACCAATGGTTGAGGCCTACAACCCAGCGGAGAATGAGATACAAAATTGGTTGGCACCAGCGGTTCCCGCTGAAGCATTTGAGCTGAAGCCCCACTTCCTTAGCCTGCTACCGATGTTCAACGGAAATACCCATGAAGAACCGTATACCTTCCTCTGAGACTTTGAGCTGGTTTGCAACAATCTTGGCCATCCTAATGTTGGCCAAGATTACATTAGACTGAAGGCCACCCCATTTGCCTTAGGAGATAAGGCAGCACATTGGCTGAAAAACCTAGGGGTGATATGTACAACCTGGATGCAGTTCAAGGACCTATTTCTGAAGAAGTTCTACCCTCTCAGTAGGACTTATCAAATGAGAACAAATATCGCCACTTTCTCCCAAGGACCCAGTGAACCCTTCCATGATGCATGGGATAGGTTCAATGACTTAGTACAAAAATGCTCCTGCCACGGCATTTCTAAGGCGATCTTAGTCCAGACCTTGTTCTGTGGTTTAACCCCGGAGATGCAGGGGTTAGTCAGTGTCGCCTGTGGAGGAAGCTATCTGAACAAGAACGAGCACGCCGTATGGAAGATCCTAGAGCAGATGGCAGAAACCGACAGGTCGCAGGCCACTAGGGCCTATCAGTTGTCTCCCTCAATCCTATCCAACGAGACAACCCGAGGGACTGTAGTGGATCTGACCGAGGACCTCATCCCCAGCATGGGGATGATTGCTGATAAGTTAACTATGGTCGAGCAGATTCACAAGAGGGTCACTGACCTTGAGTCTCTCTCACATCTACCGAAGCAAGTGGAGGAACTTACTGAGAAGGTAGCTAAGATGAAGCTACCTGCCCCTTCTGCACCACCTGCACCTGTACATAGAGTCCATCTTGTACAGGAACATGTACCGGGGCCTCAGAGTGGATGGGTGGAAGATCAGACTTATACCCAGCAGGACCAACATGCACCCCAACAAGAAGAGACCGGATATGAGGAGCCTCCGCAGGTGTTCGAGATCAACAGGCTGTGGTACAGCTGTGACCCCATCAGCATACAGTCGGGGATGGGGAATGGTCAGCCTCACCGACTTACCCCAGCTTACCAAGGAACCAGCTCCGTCCCCGCACCGCGCTTTATGCAGTCTAGGTCCAAACAAGGGTACCAGCCTCAGCAGCACCAGCAGTAGCAGTGCACATATCAGCAGGGCCCAACACCGTCCCACCAGCAGCAGCAGTATGGGAATGGCCAGCAGGGCCAATACAGAACCTCATCCGCAAATCAGCCAGCTCAGCCCACCGAATTGGAGTCCCTCACCTTGGCGATCCAGACCCTGTCTGATAGGGTCCAACAAATGCAGAACGACTATCTGGATATGAGAACCGATATTAATCGTGTCTCTCGTACCCAGGATCAACAGATGGCGCCAAAGACCTCAATTCCGCACAGGTTCAGGCCAACCTGAATAGCATAATCCATGGCCAGAACCGACCTCGTGATCAGGTATATTATTCAGATAATTATTTATCTGAGCATGAGATCCTTTCGTATGATAATATAAATCATATGTCCCTCAGGAGCGGAAGGACCGTGACCATACCTGATCGGGCATGGGCAACGAAAGAAGGAGCCGCCGCCAAGTCTCTACCTGAGGAGAACTTGGAGGAAGAAGTGGAGCATCACCACCACCATCACCGGCAGAAGAAGAGGACATCTGAGTCCTCGAAGCAGCAGTACTGCATCAGCATAGAGTCTGACGGAACCGATGAGGAGCCCGCACCTCCATCTGAGGAGGATCGTCCAGAAGTCGCGGAAGATGCATCACCGGTTTTGCCTCAGCATTTTTCTTTCAGTCAGAGTCAGAGTCCTAGTCTATTCAAGAGTCAGAGTCATGTACAGAACTCAGTTCCAGATCTTAATGAAAATCTTTCAGTTTCAGAACATGAGTTGGAGTCAATAATCCCTTTCCCCCGAGCTCTCAAGGGTGGAAAGAAGAAAACTAAAAAAATCCAAAAAGATGACCCTGAGATGGCAGAGTTCTGCAACAAACATATCAAGGTCACAATCCCCTTTGACAAGTACGTGGAGATGACCCCTGCATTCTAAAAATACCTTAAGGTGAGATGCACACCTACTAGGGTTAGCAGGAAGACCAAAAGCCGTGTTGAGAAACACGTTCTATCAGTAGCCACGATTTGTGCAATAAAGAACTCGTTTCCCAGTAAACGAAGAGACATGAGTGCACACTATGTAGTGAGTCATGTTGATGACATCGCGTTTTCACGCACTCTCCTAGACAATGGTTCCTCAATCAACTTAATGCCTACAACCCTCTATGAGCGGCTTAATCTCGGACCTCTTAGGAAATCTAGAGCCCTCTTGCAATTTGCTGATAAATCAACCAAGAGGTCCCAAGGAGAATTGAGGAATGTTGTGATTAAAGTCGAGGGGCAGGAATACATGGTGGACTTCACTGTCCTAGATATGGAAACCTCTCGTAATTGGAGAGACTCCCAGATCATCTTAGGCAGACCCTTCCTCAGAATAGCAGGGGCCTTGTTTGATTATAAGATCGGGAAGATCCAGTTCCAAATTCCAGGCGAAGATGAGGAACTTGAGATGAAGCAGACAAGATGGCAGAGACCGGATTCCGAATCCAGCACTGAGTACTCTTCAACCGAAGCAGACTGCGAGCATGTAGACATAGTTGGGCCATGGAGACAGAACCCATCCAGTACCGATGAGTCCATCCCCTCCGGAGATGATCCAGTGCATGAGTCAGATTTGCGAGGTCCTCAGAGACGAGTACAACTCAGACCTGCATCGCCCTACATCTTTGATGACTTAGAGGCCCAATTGGCCTGTCAGTCCTTACATCTTTAGGACAATCAGAAGATGAGGATGATGAGTCAGACGAGGCTTTCACCGATTGCATGGAAACCTTTGACGATCCGACTCCAGAGCCGAACAACTTGGTGGCAGTGATAACAGAGAAAGATCCAGCCACTTCCAACACCGAACCAGATCAGATTAAGCCGACTTCTTAGACGATCATACAATACTGAGCTCAAACCTTTACCCACAACACTGAAATTGCCTTCCTTGCCTGCCAGGATAAGAAATATTCGGTCATCATCAGTTCGCGATTGACCGAGGAGCAGGAATCTCGCTTGCTAGAGATCCTGGAGAAAAACCGCAAGGCGATAGGCTGGAGCATTTCCGATCTCACGGGATAAATCCTGCTCTGTGTTTGCACCATATCTACTTGGAGAATGAAGCCAAACCCTCTCGTGAATTCCAACGTCGTTTGAATCCAAATTTACGAGAGGTTGTGAAGAAGAGATAGAGAAATGGTGCAACGCGGGTTTCATTTATCCCATCTCCGACTCTAAATGGGTGGCCCCAATCCATGTTGTCCTGAAAAAGTCGGGAATTCAGACGACCACCAACGAGGATGGAGAGGAGACCGTGACACGAGTGCCCACATCGTGGCACGTCTGTGTGGATTACAGACGCCCTGAATGCCGCGACGAAGAAGGATCATTTCCCCCTGCCGTTCATTGATCAGATCCTAGAGAGACTAGCGGGGAAAGAATTCTTCTGTTTCTTGGATGGGTTCTCGGGCTACAATCAAGTAGCCATAGCTCCAGAGGAAGGACAGGAAAAGACCGCATTCACATGCCCCTTGGTACTATGCTTTCAGGCGCATGCCCTTTGGGTTATGCAATGCTCCAGGTACTTTCCAAAGGTGCATGATTGTTGTATTCGCCGAAATGGTCGGTGAATTCCTGGAAGTCTTCATGGACGACTTCTCGGTCCACGGCGATTCCTTCGATTCCTGCCTTAGGAATCTGGATCAAGTCCTCAAAAGATGTTGTGAGGTCAATCCGTGCTCTCCTGAGAGAAATGTCACTTCATGGTGACGGAGGGCATTGTGTTGGGGCATGTCATCTCAAAGAGAGGAATGGAGGTTGACCCTGCCAAGGTGGATGTGATCAGACGACTCCAGCCACCAACCACGTCAAACAGTTGCGGTCGTTCCTCGGGCACGTCGATTTTATCGGAGATTCATTAAGGATTTTTCTAAGATTGCCCGACCGCTAACTGAGCTTCTAGGCAAAGACATGGAGTTTATTGTTGATCACAAATATCTTGAGGCCTTTAAGCTATTACAAGGAATGATAATGGACGCACCTATCCTACAAGCCCCCGACTGGTCTCTACCTTTGAGATCATGACAGACGCCTCAGACTTTGCTGTTGGGGCTGTGTTAGGACAGAGAAGGGATGGCGTCCCGTTCGCAAGTACACTACGCAGCAAAGTTCTTGACACCGCTCAGCGTAACTATACAGTTACGGAAAAGGAAATGCTTGCAGTAGTGTTTGCCTTGGACAAGTTCAGATCTCATTTAATTGGATCCAAGGTAATTGTGTTCACTGACCACACGGCACTGCGATACATGATGGAGAAGAAGGACGCGAAGGCGCGTCTTCTTCAGTGGATATTACTTATCCAGGAGTTTGATTTGGACATCCGTGATAAACTAGAAAGAAGAACGTAGTGGCCGATCATCTCTCTCATCTCGAAGATATTAATACTACTGAGGACTCACCTATTCGAGACTCCTTCCCTGACGAGTCGATTTTTGTTGTCGACTCACTCCCATGGTATGCCAACATCGTGAACTATCTTGTCTCACAAGAAGGTTCCCAGAAGATTGGCCCAAGAGCCACATTGACCGACTGAAGTCGGATGCTAGACACTATCATTGGGAGGATCCAATCCTTTTCTTCGAAGGACCGGATTGTGTCTGGAGACGGTGTATTCCTTAGGAGGAATACTAGAGTGTCCTTTCTTTATACCGTAGCTTAGAGGCAGGAGGACACCACTCTGGGAAGAGGACCGCATGGAAGGTACTTCAGTATGGCTTTTACTGGCTGACTCTGTTTTGCGATGCCATCGCCTTCGCGAAGTTGTGTCCAGTATGCAGAGAATGGGAGGAACCATTGGTTCCAAGGATGAGATGCCTATGCAGCCTGTCATCATTTGTGATGTCTTAGACGCCTGGGGCATTGATTTCATGGGCCCATTCCCTGTTAGCCGGGTTCGAGTACATCCTTCTGGCGGTAGATTATCTATCCCAGATGGGTGGAGGATATCCCGACCCGTGACGCAGACAGCAGGACTGTCTGTAAATTCATTAGAGAACACATTATCTCTAGGTTCGGGGATCCCAAAATGATGATATCAGACGGGGGTAGCCACTTTGTAAATCAGGAGGTGAAGAAACTCCTGAAGGACTACGGCAACGAACACCGTGTCGCTAGCCCTTACCACCCACAGTGGCTGAGGTGGCTAATCGGGAGGTTTACGACTAGATTTT